>CM050166.1:91298974-91651474 GCA_027410445.1 Discoglossus pictus
CACGTGAATAAGGACTGCCTGCAGTGTACAGCCAGCATCAGAATAAGAGACACTGAGGATTTCAGCGTGATATGGGAGGAGAAAAAGACAGAGCTCCTGAACAGGACCTTGTGAGACTGCAACCAGAGACTGTTTGCCCTAAGAGGAGAGGACCTGCAGATAATCCATTGCAGCTGAGAGAGAGAGACTGGACTAAAAGGTACCACCCCTCTGTGTAAAAAGGTATTGTCTTACCTGCAGACCGAGAAGTTGTCCCAGGGCTAGTCAGGGTGTTCCTGAAAATAAGCAAGCGCGTTTGTGTAGATGTTTCTTTTGTGCTGAAGTTAAGCTATTGTTTGTTCTGTAAGACTTTATTAAAGCAAAGATAAAAGTATTCAAGTAATTGTGGAAAATAAGGGAACAAAAATAGCCTATGGATGGGTAAATACTCTTAAAGAGCTATTAGCATATAATGTCTCATATTAATATCACATAATATCTTCCCTCATATGGCAAAATTACTTTGCTAATCCTTGGGAAGATATAAAAATGTGTTTATATATTAGCTCAAAAAAAGTTTAAATTTTAAAACCAATCTAGAAAAAAGCGCATCTTTAGTACTCTTATGTTTATTAAAAAAGTTTTATAATTAGTTGTTATATAATTATATATGGGGAGTATATGGGGAGTACCTGAAATAATTTATGTAAAGGTTGTTAAATACTAAACTCTTTATTGCCTTAGACTACTATATGTCATTAAAGCAGACTTGCAATTCAAAGTAGTCACAAGGAGTAGATATATATACCATAATTCACCACTATCTGTAGTGTAATAATACTCCCCTAATACAAAAATCAATATAACCAGAGTACTTGCTCTTCTGTAGAGATAGTCCCGATGGTCCCGTTTCGCCCTTCTTAGGGCTCACTCATGGGCTACTGAATATAGGTTTAAATGGGGCTATTTATAGCCCTTTTCCATCCATTTCCGCTTATTTAACGCAATTTACGTCATTACGTCACTACGTGGTGACGCAATCAACGTGAATACGTCACCACGTTTTTATCCATATTATTAGTTTGCCAACCATGTGTGATTTGCCAATCAACTCCATTATATTCTATTTTGCCAACCATACGCGATTTGCCAATCGTCTCCATTATGCTAGTACTGTGTGATTATACTGATAGACTATCTAAAAGTCTATCTATACGATATTTTATCTTATGAATATTTAAAAATAGAAAGCTTATATAATATATATTTTTAAATTTACAGTGTTAAAGACTAAACCTCCACATATGTTGTGATCTATACCAAATTTGATGATTTTTCTATTCTAAATTATAAAAAAGCGGAATATGAAAACCCTTCATTAAGTCCTTGTGGACTTTGGGTGTTCAATAAAAAGATCCATTTGCTCTCTAACTTTAAAAGATCTTTATCAAGGTCCCCTCCCCTCCAAAATTCATCTCCTTAATTGGCGTGTAGTTTTGCCTATGTACAATTTGGGGCAATAACACGTTATTATATAAATAACATGTGTGGAGCTACAATTAATGAAATTCTTAATCGGATATTTGATATTAGTGTTTGGATCAATAAATTCTTTGCTTGGTAGAATAAACTTGCAGGCTTTGCTTTTTCCACATTTAAATAATCCCTTTGTGGATGATAACCATAATGTTTCCGTTTGTTTAGATGGTTTAAAGAAACTACCGTATTCACTAATTCTACTCTGATACTTTTATTCTTACGATAAGTAATAGAGGCTTTTTCTGATAACTTGTGTGTAATGTAGAGTCTTCTGTTAGTATATACCAATGCTTGTCTAGAATTTCTTTGATTTCTTTCCAATCTTTTCCAAATGACATTATACATCTTATCTGGCTGCTCACTTCAGTTTCCTTCTTTGCATATAATAAATCCTGTCTACTGGATTCCAAAGCTTTTTTGTATGCTTTCTTCAGTAGACGATTAGGATATCCTAGAGCCTTAAATTTTTCCCTCAGTTGGTCTGCTTGGATCTTGAAATCTTCTGGATTACTACAATTTCTTTTGACCCGTAGATACTGACTTATCGGGATTCCTGATTTTAAGGCTCTAGGGAGTTGACTTGACCATTTTAGTAGTGAGTTTGTTGCTGTAGGTTTCGTACAGGTAGATGTATGTATTTTTCCCGTTGAGTCCTTTGATATTATCAGGTCTAGGAATTCGATTTTTTCTTCATCCATAACATACGTAAATTTTAAACCTAGAGAGTTTACATTTAATCTTTCAATGAACTCGATGAATTCCTTGACATCTCCAATCCATAATACCATGATGTCGTCAATAAATCGATGCCAGGATAGTATTTTGTCATTGTATCCAGACATATCTTCAGAAAATACATCTATTTTTTCCCAATAACCTAAATACAGGTTTGCATAATTTGGGGGGATATGGGGTCCCCATGGCTGCACCATTGATTTGGTGATACCAATGGTTATTGAAAATGAAGAAGTTTTGTGTTAGTATGAAACGAAGCAATGATGTGATAAAAACATTCATATTTCTATCTTCAGTAGGCCTCATACTTAAATAATGCTCCACTGCTAAAATCCCTTGATCATGTGGGATACTGGAATACAGTTGTTCAACACAGATAAAAACACCAAGATAAAAGTATATCGGACTCAGTGGTTTATGGTAAAATCACAGGAGCAACCGGTAGCCAAAGGCCGGCCCTGTCACAATATATATATATATATATATATATATATAAATATATATATATATATATATATATATATATATATATATACATACATACAGTATATATATATATATATATATATATATATATATATACCAAAAAGGATTGGAAACTTTGGCTCCTCAATATTTTGTAATATATTATACCCTGTAAATCCAGTCACATTGCATCCACTTATGTCAACGTTGGGTTAACTTACCTATTACAGTGGAAAGGATGGGTAGGAGAGGTATCAATTTTTTACAATGTCATCAACTCAGGGGTTATCAGATTGCGTGTGTTCGTGATTTTTAAGTGCACCACTTTATCTACTTTGTACATAAAATGGGTGATAACACCTTGGTTTCTATTCGGGAGAATCAGATCATAGTGTGCATGTGGTGTAACTGTGCTACTGTTCGCACAGCAGATGCAAAGTGCTGGGGCCAGAGCAAGGTAGGGGTCCTCTACTATGTGATGTAAAGGGGCCTCTTAATTTATTAAGGGAGAGGGACAGATAATTATTTTTATAGAAAGGTGATCTAATCACCCTAGGGGTGACCAGACAGCCTACATATATTTGTGGCTATGTTATTGACCTCTACAATAACCCAATCTGTACAGAGAAGGGAGCTCCAAATTATTTGCACCAGAGACCTCCAGCTCTGCCACTGCACATGAGTTGACTACAATAACCTCTTCAACCTTTCTATATATCTAATAGACATACACATGTACGCACAATGGAGCCTAGGTAAGAATTTTGGTTATGTTGTTATTGGAGACTTACACATTTTTCAAACTGATCCAGGCTGTATTTTTAAAGTAGTTATTAGATTATTTTGTATTGAAGGGGTTAACATTAGCAGAAATGGTTTCTATTATTTGTAAAATGTCTCACTGTCAGTTTATTTTTCTTTCAGCTAAACTGCCCACTAGTGATATTTTGTGTCCAATTCAGAAGTTTTAGTGACATGGATTCTATCCAATAAGGAAAGATGCATAACTGTACTAATAATGATATATAGTCAAGCGGTCTTTTTGTGGTTTGATGGGATTCTATGTCAAATTTCCATGCTTGTAGGCCACCTGGGTTGGAAAAGGTTGTAGTGGTGATTGTATTGCAGTACAAAATTAAGTTAGAAATATTTCCATTCTGCATATAAATGAGTCTATGGTGTTCGGTGTTCGTTTCAGGAGGTAACGAAGTGCATGACTATTAGGGAGGTCATATTTATTGTTCAATTCTTGGAAACAGTATGTTAACTGTGTGAGAGCGTTAAGTAGTGTACCTATTTGTTTAGACATTTTAGCTCCCTAATTTTAAATTGCTGGTCTGACTAGGAAAGATTTGTAACTAACGTGTTTTTGAAATGTTTATATATTATTTGCTGTCCTTTTGGATTGAATGTGAAGTTTTGAGTGGATAGTTTCATCATGAGATAGTAGCAATAACTTTGATCTGTCTATATTGATCAATAAACCAGCGCTATCACAGTGTCTCTGGATAATGTTTAATATGGTAGGAATAGCTGAGTTTTAATTGGTGTTGCTTAGAACCATATCATCTGCAAAGGTCAGTATTTTCAAATATTATACAATTAATCCTGAGTATTCATCAGCCATTTTAAAGTAATCTGAAGAGTTTAAATACATTTATTTGCTTTGATTTGTATTTAATTGTTTAGTTTTGGGGGCATTTAATAAAAAATTGTATTTAAACATAGATACCAACTTTAAGTTTGAATTTTACATCATTCTGATCTGGAATGTATCATAGAGCAGCGCTGTATTAATATTTTGCAAGGGGGCCACAATGCAGCCCCAGTATATTTTATGTGGCCCGTACTGCCCCAGTTTAATGCTTTATTGTGTATGGCTCAGAAACATATTTGTTGTAATCAAAAAGAAATACAAATAATTAACATCTGTGTTGTATACATACATTAAATATAGACATTTCTTTGTTTTTACATAACATTAACAGTGATAACCCAAAAAAATATATTTCTCTTTTTATTCTCTTTCTTAATTTTTTTATGTCAGTTAAATATCTTAAATATTATAATTAGGTTGAATAAACCAAGAATAGTTATAATAAAAACAAATTGAAGGGGAAGAAAAGATATAGTGGGATAACTTATAAAATTATTTTGTGATCTTGGATAAAGATTTTTTTCTCCTCATGCAGAGCTCTTATGTCTTCCCATTCCTTCGCTCTCTCTTTGCCTCTCTACTATTTCTTCTTTCCCCTCCAACTCAAGTACACACATTATATGATTGACTAATGATTATTATACATATATTATACACCAGGCAAAACTAGATGATTTGCTTGTGCTCCCGTGTTGCTCTTATGGCACCACCATCTTCAGTTCTCAGTTCACTGAAGGTGGCAGTAAATCTACTGTGTCATATTAGAACATATATTGTTTCTTATGTAAGAAAAGGTAATACAACATACCCAAAGAGATAAGATCAATTATTTTCTTATTTCAAGTTTGTTTATACATAAATATATATTTGTTTTTATTCATACAGTTTTTGAGATTTATTCACCAGCCTTATGTGTGAAAAAAGGCCCAAACTGCCCATAATTTGAAAGTAGGTTGGATAAATCCTGGCTTATATAGTGTAATACTGTTCAATAAAACTCAATATAGCTCCCCCTCAATACTGCAATGACCCCAAATGAGTATAGTGGTACTTACAGCTGTCCTCTTCATCTGTGAAAACACTGATCACATAACAAGCATACACAAAACCGATGAGCTGTATGGAGACAAAAACAATGTCTGTGTTAAAAATTTTTCTTTAATATCTAATTTATAACTTAATTAGTCTTCAAAATAAATCAACAACGGTTATTAGATTAATGATGAATACATAATCTTTCAATGGAGAAGTGATAAAGCTTTATTACAGTATACGTGAACTTATATTTCATGATAACATTCAGATAAAGCACCACTTTATGAGTAAGGTAATTGATTTCACTCTTATAATTCATTTTAGGATTGTAGATTGAAAAAAAGATAACAGACCCAAGACATTGACTGTTTGAGATGTCATAGCTGTAGATTACAAGGAAGTAAAAATAACAATGTGAAGACATTTATTAGTTAGATGTTTTCTAGCTATTCTGTTTAAAAGAACTCAATGTAAATATGGCATAAATTAAAACTATGGGCACTGTAATAACAAGTACTTTATCACTTGAATATTATTACAAATATTTTATTCTTACAATAAACTTACATTGAAGTTATAGTTTTAACTGATACACCCACCAAGAACAGTCTGATATACATTTTTCTGATGGCTGATTATCAAAATGTTCCAATTAATTTTGGGGGTCTGACTGCATTGTTTTCAGTCTAACGCTATTCTGTACAAAAAGCCTTCAAGTGCTTTTTCAATTTTGATATATCCTAAAACTAGCAACAGCAACAAAGCAGAGCAACTAAAATTCCTAAAAGAAGACTTCAGCACCTCAATACTGCATTCACAGCTTGGAGGACAGATGGCAGAAGGATCAACACATAATGTCTAAAGATTAATGTTCAAGAGGGAAGGATATTCCAGAAAAAGAAAAAAAGCAAGAAGAGGCCATGTCTAGACCAATTAGGGGTAGTATGTGAAAATACCGCTTTAGAAAAGGGGTAGCAGATAAATGAAACAACCTTCTCACTGGATATGGCAGAGACAGTTAACAAAATATCAGTGCATCTAGAATTTTTTGTGCATATGTACACACTATTCTATGGCACTACACCAGCGATGAAAATATGTTATTTTGGGACTGGCCACTATTATTATTATTATCTTTATTTGTAATCTGCCAACATATACATGAGTTAAGTACAAGGCACACACAATGACACATTGCCACTAGTGGAGAGCCTTTGAGTTTAGAATCAAGTGTGCATAGTGCTTTCCCTAAAGCACCTTACAAGATTGAAAACTCACAAACATACAATCTAATTAATGGCCATTAATGGCTTGCCAACATTACCCCACTGGGACACACTTTTTCAATGATATCCAAAACAGCCAAGCCATATCAGCAACCTCAAATTATAAGCACTTTTTTGCTGATTCTAACTTTCTAAATCACATAATCATATATACAGTATGGAGAATACATTGTACAATTTGCTGCAGGTTCTCAGACTGAGGCCTGATGTCTATGTGAGGTATCAGTATTGGTGCCTCATATCTTTGGAGATTCAAAAGAACGTTTCTATTGGCTACTTTGTTTGTATGCCAACTGTGGTGACCCCACATTTGGGGAACCACCCACACCCCAATTTTCTGTCTCTGGGTTGTGACTTTTGTGTTCAGTCACCCAGCCATTTAATGAATTCATGAAGAAGCAGAGAAATCAGATCAGCAACACCGTTCATTTAGTGTAGGCAGAGACTGAGCATTTACTCTTGCTTGCATTTCACAGATATCTCAAAACACAAAAAAACTTCCTCCCATATGCCCCTCCCTGTATCAGTGATCTGTCTTCTTAGTGTAACCCCATCACTTAGGCCCACCGCCAGATACACCAGAACCTAGAGGTTATCTGTTTAGGTCACTAATATCCCAGACCTGTGGAGGGGGCAGAGGGTAATGTGGTTTTACAATACACAAGGGAAATATACAGTATCATCAGACCTCACAAACTACAATAATAGAAAACAAATTCACAAAGAAATAAGCACAATATATTCACATTCTTTCCTCCCCCCTCTGGTTACAAACACCAGATGACCAGTGGGGCAGAATAAAATAGTCCATAGCAATACTTTATAATGGAGAACATTAAACTGCCCTCGCTAAAAGGACTAATAGTGTCATTAGAGAGGTACACATCCAAATATTTCATACAAGATAAATGCATAAAATACATAAGTAAGATGCCAAAACAGTAACTATGTGCACACATTACATCCATGACAGTAACGATACACACACATTACATCCATGATATAATTATATTCACACATTACATCCATGACAGTAACGATACACACACATTACATCCATGTTATAACTATATTCACACATTACATCCATGACAGTAATGATACACACACATTACATCCATGATATAACTATATTCACACATTGCATCCATGATAGTAACGATACACACACATTACATCCATGATATAACTATATTCACACATTGCATCCATGATAGTAACGAAACACACACATTACATCCATGATATAACTATATTCACACATTACATCCATGACAGTAATGATACACACACATTACATCCATGATATAACTATACTCACACATTGCATTCTGGACAGTAACTAAATGTACACATTAATTCTTTAAACATGACACCTGAATGAAAAACACATTGTTATAATTATTAGAACACATCCAATGTCCATTTGATAGCCTTTATGTTATCAATAAGATGTGTAAGAGTCCCAGATAACAGAGTTACTTGTGGGGTACAGGAGGTCCATCATGGCCCCAAAATCAGTCATGACACCAACCCATTAATAATGTATGTTTACTTCAAACTTTTAGCTAGTTTGATTGAGTTTTTTTTATTAACACAAAATCTCATGACAACATTTTGTCACACTACTGTGCAACATTCTGAGCCAGCACCTTTGCTACATTGCCTCTTATATGTTTATATATAATGATTAGATGATTTAATTAACCATAATTAGGGAGTAGCTAAAGCCTTTGCCACCCTGGGCTATCCTTGAGTTTGCCGCCCAACCCTCCTCCAGTATTGCCTTCTCTCTCACACTCCCCTTCTCTATATCTCCCCTCTCTTCCTCCCTCTCTTTCTCTCCCTTTCTCTCCATGTTTCTCTACTTATTCCCCTCCCTTCTCTCTCTTTCTCTCTCCCCCTCTCTCTCCCCTTTCTTTCTCTCCTCTCCCCTCTCTCTATCCCAACCCCCTATCTTTTCTCACTCTCATTCTATCCCTCTCTTTCGCGCTCTCTTCTCCCCCCACTTTCTCTCCCCCTCTCTCTCTCTCCCTCTCTCTCCCCTCACTCTCTTTCTGCTTTCTCCCCCTATTCCCCACCCTCTCTCTCCTCTCTCTCGCCCTTTCTTTCTCTCCTCTCCCTTCTCACTCCTTCGCCTCTCTCTTCCCCCTCTCATTCTATCCCAATCTCTTTCTTTTGCTCCCCCTCTTTCTCTCCCTCTCTCTCCATCTCACTCTCCCCTTGACCCATGCATCCCCCTCTCCCCTCATGACTATCTCTCTATGTGTCTCCCTCTTTCCCCTTGCCTCTCTACCCCATGCCTCTCCCTCTCTCCTCCATTCATCCCTCTCACCAATGTCTCCTACTCTCCCTCTATGTCTCCCCTTGCCTCTGACTCCCTCTATGTGTCTCTCTCTTTCCCCCATTCCTCTCCCTCTCCCCCATGTCACCCTTTCTCCCCCTGCCTCTCTCTCCTCCATGTGTCCCCCTCTCCCTTCATGTCGCTTCCATGTGTCTCCCCTTTTCCCTTGCCTTTCTCCCTCTCCCTTTAGGTCTCCCCCTTCCCTTTCTCCCTCCATTTGTCTCCCTTTTTCCTCTTTGCCTCTCTTCCCCATGTCTCTCTCCTCATGCCTCTCCCTTCCTCCATGTCTCCTTCTCTCCCCCATGCCTCTCCCTCCCCCATGCCTGTCCCTCCATGTTTCCTTCTCTTCCCCATGTCTCCTCTTATCCCCCCATGTTTCCCCATCTCCCTCCATGTCTCCCCCTTCCGTTTCTCCCCCATGTGTCTCCCTTTTCCTCTTTGCCTCTCTTCCCCATATCTCTCCCTCCAAGTGTCCTTGTCTCCTCATGCCTCTCCCTTCCTCCATGTCTCCTTCTCTCCCCCATGCCTCTCCCTCCCCATGCCTCTCCCTTCCTCCATGTCTCCTTCTCTCCCCCATGCCTGTCCCTCCCCCATGTCTCCCCATCTCCCCATGTCTCCCTTTCTCCCTCCATGTGTCTCCCTTTTCCCCTTTGCCTCTCTTCCCCATGCCACTCCCTCCATGTCTCCTTCTCCCCCCTCATGCCTCTCCCTCCCCCCATGCCTCTCCCTTCCACCATGTCTCCTTCTCTCCCCCATGCCTCTCCCTCCCCCATGTCTCCCCCATGCTTTCCTCTCCCCATGTCTCCCCCTCCCTCCATTTCTCCCCTTTCCATTCTCCCTCCATGTGTCTCCCTTTTTCCCCTTTGCTTCTCTCCCCCATGCCTCTCCCTCCCTCCATGTCTCCTTCTCTCCCCTCATGCCTCTCCTTACCTCCATGTCTCCTCTCCCCCATGCCTCTCCCTCTGCCTATGTCTCCTTCTCCCCCCCCCCCCCCCCCCCCATGCCTCCCTCTCCCCCTCTCCCTCCATGCCTCTCCTCTCTCTCTTACCTTCTGCTCCTGCTCCGTGCTGCTGCCGGTGTGCTGGCTCTTCCCTCTGTTGGCTCTTCCCTCTGCTGGCTCCTCCCCCTGAGAGCAGTGGAAGGCAGGAGGGGGCATTTTTGCTACCCCCAAAGAGTTGACACCCCGGAGCGATTCGCCCCCCGCGCCCTACACTAATGACCATAATTAATCCTACCTATGCAAATAATGCCACAGTACATTTTTCAAACATCAAAATGTAGAACAACAGAATAAAAATATAATATGCCACGTGGCACGGACTCACAAGAAAAACTAATCAGACAACAAAATATAAATGTTTACACAGAGGATTCACATTTTTCCTAGATATATTATTAATAGGCTGATGTTCTTGATGAAGATATTAAACAGCCTGTTCATTTGCAATCCTTTGGCGCCAACAAAATGGAACATGCCAAATAAAAAACTGAAATTCAGCTTTATTATGATAGATTTATTGCATTCAGGTGTTGAATCGTATTACCGCTTGCCACATAGTGGAACAATTGTTTTTGCTTCAACTTGCATTTTGGGACTTTTTATATAAAATGTGCTTTTACACAATTCCAATGATAAATCCTTTTAGCACACCGGTGAGTATTTCTATTTTTATTAACGCACCTGTATGTGTTTTATTTTTATGTCTTCTGTGCTGTTTAAAAATTAATTTACTTTACAATATTCTTTAGTATTCTTTGTTTAGGGATAAAAAGCTCCAACGAGAATTGAAAAAAGAACTGTTGACTCTTTATACAATTGAATTGGATAAATAAGATTAAAATATATACACTTTCCATGGCACATTTGTAGTTAAGATGCAAAATAAACAGTCATAAATTATATGGTCTCCACATAGATAGCATCTAAATCACTAACATTCCAGTACTGCTAAACCAGAGATAAAAAGCATTCTGAGATTCTTTATACTGATTTTTAAAAATACAAAACATTTGCAGTACTCTGTTTACTTAGATTACTTTGATAATAAATTATCTATTAACCATGCAAAGCTCCTTGAATAAAGGTGCTATATACCAATGCATAGAAGTGAATAAATAAATTATATAAATACCTAGCGACTTACCCATCAAAAATGACGGCATTAAAATGTGAAGGCTGGCAATGCTGTTTATCACACAATGCAAGGCTCTCCCCCCTAACTTGCGGGCCTTACGATGAGCACCTTTGGTGCTCATTGCAAGCCTCTCCCACTGGCTACTTTACTGGCCTCGCGCTGAGCGCCTTCGCTGCTCATTGGTGCCTTGTCCAACCCGCCACTTTCATGCATCGCAATTTTGGAGCTCATTACAAGCCTCTCCTTCGCCACTCATTATAGCAAAGTCGTGCGAGGCCCGCAATGAGCTCCTCCTGTTTCTTTTAACATAGCGTTACCAACAAACTCTCAATACGACAACTATATATGTTACATAGTTACATAGTAATTAAGGTTGAAAAAATACTTTCAGTCCATCAAGTTCAACCTTTTAAGATCTCCTCTGATCTGCAATATGCGGATTAGTTATTAATTAATTAGTTGTTAATTAATTATTAATCAACTATTTTTTTAAAATTATTAATTAATCCAGAGGAAGGTAAACAGAAAAATAAAAACCAAGTGAAACTTAGCCAATCATCTCAAAGGGAAAAAAAATCCTTCCTGACCCCAGATACTGGCGATTGGATTTCTCCCTGGATCAATACCCACTTAGTTGCCTTGATCCGGGTTCCTATTAACATCTTCATAGAAACTAATTAGATTTGTTTGATATGACCTATCCCTCATAAATTCATGTTGACTCCTACTTATAATCCTTTTCAAATAGACATATTCTTGTATATTATCCCTTATTAACCCTTCTAAACGCTTCCCCACTACAGAAGTGAGGCTCACTGGTCTTCAATTCCCCACATTTGCTCTTGCTCCCTTTTTAAATATAGGTATCACATCTGTTTTTCTACAGTCATCTGGTAGAGACCCTGTGTTGAGTGAATCTTGAAAAATTTAATATAATTGTTTGGCTATTACAGAACCCAGTTCCCTCAGTACACGTGGATGTATTCCATCAGGACCCGGGGCTTTATTACATAGTTACATAGTTACATAGTAATTTAGGTTGAAAAAAGACTTTAGTCCATCAAGTTCAACTTTTTTAGATCTCCTTTGATCTGCAATATGCAGATGTATTGTTAATTGATCCAGAGGAAGGAAAATAGAAAAAAAAAAAAAACACTGAAACTTTGCCAATTGTCTCAACAGGGAAAAAATATAAAATTCCTTTCTGACCCCAGATACTGGCAATCGGATTCATCCCTTGATCAATACTCCCTCTCTATTTATCCAGGATAGCCCTTAATGCCCTTTTTATTTAAAAATATATCCAATCCCTTTTTAAAGTTATCTATCAAATCCGCTGTCACCACCTCCTTAGTCGAGTATTCCACAGATTAACCACCATTACTGTGAAGAACCCTTTTCTTTCTTTAAGGGGAAATCTTTTTACTTCTAATCTCAAAGGATGTCCACTTGTCAGTTGAAAACCTCTTGGCACAAAAAGTTCCCTTGACAAAGCCTTTGTATTGACCCTGGATATATTTATATATATTAACCATATCCCCTCTTAGACACCTTTTTTCTAGAGTAAATAAGTTTAATTTTGTTAGTCTTTCTTCATAACTTAGCCCCTCCATTCCCTTTATTAGCTTTGTTACCCTTCTCTGTACATTTTCCAGCTCTAAAATGTCCTTTTTATGACTTGGTGCCCAAAATTGTACTCCATATTCCAAATGAGGGTGTACTAGGGATTTGTATAGTGGGAGAATTATATATGCTTCCCTTGCTTCTATACCCTTCTTAATACATGCTAATATTTGACTTGCCTTTGCAGATGCTGCTTGGCATTGAGCACTGTTACCTAGGTGGTTGTCCACAAGCACTCCCAAATCCCTTTCAATATCCGATACCCCTAGATCTGCTCCATTAGGATTATAAATTGCATGGCTATGTTTCCTTCCCAGATAATAACTTTACATTTATTCGTATTAAATCTCATCTGCCACTTAGATGCCCATTACTCTAATTTATGGAAATCTCTTTAAAGGGAAAGTACATCATTTTCTGATTTAATTACCTTGCACAACTTTGTGTCATCAGCAAAAATGGTGACACCACACTCCAATCCCTCTTCCAAGTCATTAATAAATATGTTAAAACGGAGGGGACCTAATACTAAGCCCTGAGGAACCCCACTTACCACATCAGTTCAATCTGAGTATGTTCCATTCACAACAACCCTTTGCTTCCTGTCTTTTAGCCAGCTCTCAATCCATAAGCAAATATTTATGGCAATTTCTGCATCCCTTAATTAGCTCAATAGTCTCCCATGTGGCACTGTATAAAAAGCCTTTGCAAAATCCAAATATACTACATCCACTGAGTTGCCTTGATCCAAGTCCCTACTAACCTTCTCATAGAAACTAATTAGGTTTGTTTGACATGACCTATCCTTCATAAATCTTTGTTGCCTCCTACTTATAATCCTGTTCGAATAGACATATGCTTGTATATTACCCCTTTTAAAATCTTTACCACTACCGAAATGAGACTTACTGGTCTATAATTCCTCGGATTTGCTCTTGGTCCCTTCTTAAATATAGGTATCACCTCTGCCTTTCTCCAGTCATCTGGAAGAGACCCTGTGTTGATATAATGGTTTTGCAAATACAGAGCCCAGTTCCCTCAGTACCCTTGGATGTATTCCATCAGAACCTGGGGCTTTATTAACATTCTTTTAACATTTATTTTTTACAACCTCTTTTGGATTTCTTCCTGCATTAACCAGTTATTTGGTGAAGGTAGCGTAGCCCCATTATGTTGCAGTGTCCCAACCACTGGTACCTCCCTTGTGTATACAGAAGAAAATAACCTATTTAGCTCGTCTGCCTTTTCCTAGTCACAAATTATCAGACGCCTGTGTCACATTGTAATGTTCCTATAGCTTCCTTGATGGCCTTCTTCCCATTAATATATTTAAAAAATATTTTAGGGTTAGTCTTACTCTCCTTTGCAATTAACTTTTCATTTTCGAATTTAGCCAGTCTAATAGCTCTTTTGCAAGCCTTGTTGATTTCCTTGTACTTGCGTAAAGCAGTCTCTGCCCCCTCTTGTTTGTATAATTTAAACGCTTGTTTCTTATTCCTCATCTTCATCTTTAATTTATTGATAAGCCACATGGGTTGTGATTTACTCCTTCTACTTTTATTCCCACATGGTATATGCCGATGTGTATGTATTTTGTAAGGATTTGACCTTGTACATTTATGTTCAGTATTTTTACCTGTCAGTTCTCTGTCCCAGTCTACACGTTGTATCACTGCCCTTAGACCATTAAAATCTGCCCTTTTAAAATTAAGAGTTTTCGTTAGCCCCTTACAGTTATGTTTTTGAGATTGTGTTGCGATCACTGTTTCCCAAAGGTTGCCCCATTTCCACATTTGATACTAGTTTAATATTATTTGTGATAACTAAATCCAAGATAGCCTAATTTCTAGTGCTCCCCTTAGCTGAACTGCTGGTCTCATTTATCCAGTTTATTTCAGGGTAATTAAAATCTCCCATTATTAGAACTTACCCATGAATAGCTGCATTTCTTTAAATCAGGAGTAGTTAATATGTCGACATGTGTCAAAATCAGGACCACAGGCCTGCTTGTTCCAGACCTCCACATCATTAATACATTTTCTATAAATCTCTCCAAAATGGTCCTTATTTTTAAATAAGTCTTTAGATACAACTTTCTGTATGTGTTATTCCCTATGTAATCTATCTTCTTGTGCCCTTTTCAGTGCTACAAAAATTAAAATATTTGTATGTACAACCGTAAAACATTATGCATTTGGAACCTTGGAACCTCAACTTAAGTTTTCATAAATACATTAGGGAACTTTGGAAAAAAATAATTTACTACATCTGCTTTAAATCCTTAAATCCTTTTCTACTCCAGTCTCAATTGGTAGGATGAGTCATCCATACTCGTGCCATCATTAGACCCTTCAACCTGCTCACTTGAATATTTTCATTTAGAATATCATCTTAGAATATCATCTTAGAATATCATTCACAATTCTGTCTGCCTTTACACAATAATTCCTCACACTGTCTGTCACGACCCAGAAATGAGGGACTCAGTATATCCCTAATTCACCTGCTTTAATTTACAGGAGACATCTGCAGGTTGTAACTTTATTTTCATATCAGCACCCAGCAATTCATATTAGGACATAATTCATGGAGAAGCAGGAAAATCAGACACATGCACTTTTAGTTAGTGGCAAACTGGCAAGTTTATTCTTCTTACACAGACACAAAAAGATTTCCCCACACCCCTTCCTAATTTCCCTCCCTTAAAGAAGGGGTCTGACCTCTTAGTTTGACCTTCTCACCCCGACACTAGACCCTAAACCCCACTCCTATCGCCAGATACACCAGAGCCTGGGGGCTATCTGTCCAGGTGATTTCATATCCTAGTCCTGTGTTTTGCTGTTAGGTGAAATGTATCACTTTATGACTATCTGAGGCCGGAGAGTGGATGCCTGGCTGCTCTGAGGGGCCATATAAATTATTGCAGAACTTTGGGTTTAACCCTTTACTGGCCCACTAACACAATATGGCAGAAAGTGTATCTCTATTAGTTTACAGGTAAAATACCAATACTACAAAGCACATAACACCATATAGTAACCCCAACATTCATTATTGTGGCCCACACTACACTACACTACACACAAAAACAACACGCCACAGTCCTTACAACAAGTATCAGGTGCCAGAGTCCAAAATAGGGTTCAGGGGGGTCCAATGATGAAATTAGCAGTTTTTCTCTTTATTCTAGAAAATGGCATTACTGTATGTGTTTGTACTATTTATCATTTCCAGTACAGAACTGTCACAGGAAGGTTTCATTACAGACATTTTCAGTAAAACAAGAGCAAAGTTTTGAAGAAAGGAATGTTTTAATTTGACAAAGGTACAAGTTCACAAAATTATGGGTGATCAAATTATGGATTTTAGTACCAAGGAAGGCTGTGATGGCAACAAAGTAAACAGACTAATCTCCAACTAGCAATGTTGTTAACTACTTCTGCATCAGCATATATGATTATACAAATCAGTTTATTTTGCCCTGTGATTATAGTATTGCACAGTAGCTGCCACTTTAGGAACAACATATAATATATAAATTTAGAAAGTAAAAGCCTTTCAAAAGAAAAGCTAATTAGTATGGGTATACAGAGCCACCTTTAAAGGGACCCATTCATGGGAAAACCGTGTCCAAAAACATAGTGATCCCGATAGAGTATGCCTCAGCAATATTTTCTGTGCTGAAAAAATTGCAAATACAACATTCGCTGTACCTGAATTATATTGCCTTTCAGCTCAAATGCGCCCAATGACTTCACAAAAGAGTCGTTATTTTCACCCAAACATATCACTGAAGCAAGTGCTGGGGAGCTGCCACTGGAGCTGACCTGTACATTTGCATATTGAGCTGCAAGATGACATCATTGTTGGTACTTTCAATCGCTTATATCTTCAGAACGGAAGGTATTTGGAATATAGTGTAACAAGGTAAGTAAATAAAGTTAGGCATGGTATACTGATTTCTGTACATTTTTTATGCTCATGAAAAGGCCACTTTAATATAACATTGCTAGGGAATTGAAAAATGTTTTATTGACAAAACTTGTGGTTATATACGTATTTATTTTTACTATGTGATACAAAATGGGCATTCACTGGGGTATTTCCTGCCTTCCTCTATATAAACAAGTTATAGATTAGAGGTGATTCAACTTGCTTGACTTCATTGCTAGTCCTGTGTGTGCTCTACAAATGCTCACTTCAAGAGTACTGAGGCCTCAGGGCTTTCAAACTACTCTGGCAATGCCAGTCTGCTTTAGGTTTCTTATTGTAACTGAAAGTGTTCTGAACTGAAAGTTTGTTCCAAAAAAAAACACTATCCTCTACTGAAAACCATTAATTTCTCAACGTGCACAACAATACATTTAGAAATGATTTAGTTGATGCCCTTACACATTATGAGCCTCATTCAATTGCTACTTACTTGAGATCAGGGCTGCAAGTAGAGATAGCAAGTTACTTTGCTATTCAAATGCCTCCTACTTTCGTGCCGCGTTCGTGTTACTCACTGCGCTCTACTTTCCCTTACTTTACTCATAATTGTAAGTTACTTCCATCAAAGCCTTTGATTTTTAATGGCCGCAAGAAACACAAATCGCTATTCAATCGCTCCGATTGATCCTTCCGTCAAGCCCCTAAATGGCTAAACGGGAACAACAGGTTATTGGTACCAAGGAGGTCTTGCAAAGGTCTTACTTACAAATTGTAGCACTAATTAAGCAAATAAAAAAGCAATCTTGTACTTTTATTAGAAGTGAATGTGATGTTAGCTCGCAAATCGGACAAAACAAATTCTCAAGCTCGCAAATCGGACAAAACAAATTCTCAAGCTCGCAAATCGGACAAAACAAATACTTCATGTTCAATTTTTGTCATAAGTCCTATGACCTCCAACCTCCAACCTTTGGAATCCAAACTCCATATTTCATTGAAGTCCTACGGGCTTGAATAACGAGTTACGGGTCATTAGAGGTCATTCAAGCCCCTGGGACTTTGGATGGAAATTAAACATGAAATAAAGTACCGTATTTGATTTTGGTGATGTGCGAGCTTGTGAATGTTGTGCTTTTAATTCTAATGTCACCCATTGTGTAACCCATCATTTACAGTGCTTGACAGGGATGTATTGAATTTATATTTGCATTTACAGTGCTCCGAGTTTGCGGGCTTGAAACATGAGCTATGGGCTTGCGGCCATGATCATGTTCAAGCACACAAATTCTTACTGCCGATAGCATGGATTGCAATTATCGGGAAGTGGGACTAACTAACTTGCGGGCCTGTCCAATTGAATAGGTAAGTAAAAGTAGAGCTACTGGAGCAAGTAGCGCAAAAGTAGCAAATCGGAAAGTTACTTGCAAGTAATAGCCCCGAATTGAATGAGGCCCTATATGTATATTATAAAACTCTTAACAAATCTTTTGCTTGTCACATAACTATATATTTATAATTTATTAATTATTAGGTGTATAGGAACAACAAATACTTCTTAAAACCGCAATTGTTACACACCCTGATCCTACTGCATGCAGGAGTGTATTATTTACAGCTTAATCATTGAAGCTATTACAGTGTTTAAAGTAATGGAACATATACAGTGGTACTTGGTACATCTGCCACAGAACTCATCGAATTTGGTATTCAGTGTGTTTTGATGAGTAGAAATTGCTCTGACGCTCATACAAAACTCATGTGAAAAACACAAAAAAAAACAACAACAACAACAAAAAATAATTAAACCACACTCACGCACAGCACAGGGGGAGAGCCAGGACGACTGGGAGTGAGGTTGCAAGCAAATTTAAGCCAAATTTCCCTTGATTCGTCAGCCGAAAATATGCTAAGCAAGAAATAAAATGGCGGACGAAAAACGTAATAAAATCTGAAAATGGAATAAAAACTAGGCTAAGCACATTCCGACCTAGTAAAAATACCAAACTCAGAAAAATACGCAGGACTAAGAAAATACACGACGGAAAAGACACTAACAATTGCACGAATAACGCCAGGCAAGCAGGACTTTGTAAATAAAAGCAACAGAAAGATTCAGCAGATACACAGAGGAGAAACACACAGGGAAGTGACAGGGGGCAGATGCTGGAAAAAGACATATGGCATTCCCTGCAATGAGTGGCCCGTACAGTAGGCAGGACGAAAGGCTCGCAATGAGCGCCGAAGGTGATCATTGCAATGCAGAAAAGTTGAAGTAAACGAGGGGAGAGGCTTGCAATGAGCGCTGAATGCCATCATTTTTGACGGGTAAGTCACTAGTATCATATATAGCTTAACTGCAGTCATATCACAGAATATACCGGTAGTTATTTTTTATTTCCTTCCTCTACCAAAATGAGTAAAGGGGGTCCTTGGGTTACAAATGATCCAACTTACAGACAAACCCTAATAAAGAACGGGCTCCCAAGGCTTTTTGTATGAGTTTTCTTTTATGTTCTACTTGTTTAAATTAAATGAAAGAGCCCACTATTTTCTGTAACCCTTTTATTACAGTGCAGGGGTATTATTATTACAAATCTGACTTAAAAGTGTTCTCAGGAACAGATCTTGTCCTTAACCCGTGGACCGCCTGTATATGTTTTATAGAGACATTTTAGGTTGTATAAGTCTAAAACTGCAGGAGTGCTTATCTGAAGGTGAGTGTTGATCAGTAATAGCATATCTGGAAAAAATATATATTTTAAGTTTTTTTCTTATGTTTTCTTTCTTCTATTATTTTTCAGTTATTGTTATATTAATTGTATAAGATGGATATCTCTCATTAGTGGGTTTGAGTGTTGTGATCTTGATTTACTAACTCTTGTAATGAAGAGGGCAATTAATTTTGCCACGGATGATCTCTCTCTCTCTGAAACAAAGGACCTCTATTATTTTCTCTTACATTGCCTTGCAAAATTATTCACCCCCCTTGACTTACATTACAGCCTTAAGTTCAATGTTTTGTTAATCTGTGATGGATAAGAACACAATAGTCTAAGTTGGTGAAGTGAAATGAGAAAAATATATACATAAAACTATTTTTTAGAAACAAAAAACTGAAAATTGTTATGAAGCCCATAAAAAGCTCTGGTGCAACCAATTACCTTCAGAAGTCACATCATTAGGGAAATGCTGTCCACCTATGTGCAATCTAAGTGTCACATGATCTGTCATTACATATGCACACCTTTTTTGAAAGGCCCCAGAGGCTGCACCACCTAAGCAAGAGGCACCCCTAACCAAACACTGCCATTAAGACCAAGTAACTCTCCAAACAAGTAAGGGACAATGCTGTTGAGAAGTACAAGTCAGGGTTAGGTTATAAAAAAATATCCAAATAGTTGATGATCCCCAGGAGCACCATCAAATCTATCATGACCAAATAGAAAGAACATGGCACAACAGCAAACTTGCCAAGTGACGGCCGCCCACCAAAACTCACGGACCGGGCAAGAAGGGCATTAATCAGAGAGGCAGCACAGAGACCTAAGGTAACCCTGGAGGAGCTGCAGAGTTCCACAGCAGAGACTGGAGTATCTGTACATAGGACGACAATAAGCCGTATGCTCTATAGAGTTGGGCTTTATGGCAGAGTGGCCAGAAGAAAGCCATTACTTTCAGCAAAAAACAAAATGGCATGTTTTGAATTTGCGAAAAGACATGTGGGAGACTCCCAAAATGTATGGTGGCAGGTGCTCTGGTCTGATGAGACGAAAAGTGAACTTTTTGGCGATCAAAGAAAACGCTATGTCTGGCGCAAACCCAACACATCACATCTCCCAAAGAACACCATCCCATGGTGAAACATGGTGGTGGCAGCATCATGCTTTGGGAATGTTTTTCAGCAGCCGGGACTGGGAAATTGGTCAGAGTTGATAGGAAAGTTGGATGGTGGTAAATACAGGGATATTCTGGAGCAAAACCTGTACCACTCTGTGCGTGATTTGAGGCTAGGACGGAGGTTCACCTTCCAGCAGGACAATGACCCCAAACACACTGCTAAAGCAACACTTGAGTGGTTTAAGGGGAAACATGTAAATGTGTTGGAATGGCCTAGTCAAAGCCCAGACCTCAATCCAATAGAAAATCTGTGGTCAGACTTAAAGATTGCTGTTCACAAGCGCAAACCATCCAACTTGAAGAAGCTGGAGCAGGTTTGCAAGGAGGAATGGGCAAAAATCCCAGTGGTAAGATGTGGCAAGCTCATAGAGACTTATCCAAAGCGACTTGGAGCTATGATTGTTTCAAAAGGTGGCTCTACAAAGTATGACATAAGGGGGGTTAATAGTTATGCACATTCACTTTTTCTGTTATTTTGTCCTATTTGTTGTTTGCTTCACAATAAAAAAAAAATCTTCAAAGTTGTGGGCATATTCTGTAAATTAAATGATGCAAATTCTCAAACAATCCATGTTTCCATGTTAATTCCATTTTGTGAGGCAACAAAACACAAAAAATATCAAAGGGGGGTGAATACTTTTGCAAGGCACTGCATGTTATTCCCCTTTGCACAAGGTATTTGGGGTATTATGATTCATACTGTTTATTAACTGATAAATAATGTACACCCTTTAATTACCCTGGGATTGAATATGACTGGTGAATCTGTTTCAACTTTCCCCAAACAATGTAAGGATTAAAAAGCTACTGTAGTCCAAAACTTTTATAATGCATTTACAATATCATGCCTTATACATTAGCAACAGTTTATTTTGCATGTAAAATACATTATATGAATGAAATAAAATTACCAATAAGGCAAATCAGAAAGCGACAGTGTCATAGAGAGCTTGTAATCTGATCTACATTATATTTCATGTTAATGCAAGTACTCTATTGTTGCAATCCAGACCCCATAAGGCTCACTGTCTCTTTGTTTCCCGTAATATGTCAGCATAGAGGGTATAAAAAATTCCTCTGTGTCTCAATTTACACTATAATTCACTTATTTTTCCATAAGTACCTTTTGGTTATCTTTAAAATACGATCTTTTAAATGCAAGATAGAAGATTTTGAACTACAGTGGCCCTTTAAGAGTGCATTTTAAATCCGATGATGTATAAATTGAGTAACATATATTAGCGCAATGTTTATTGCCTCTTTATTACTTAATAATAATAATTAGCTCTCTGAAAAACATTGCATTTCTTGTCATCTCTAACAAAAAATGTGAAAGGTCCATGCAGAGTCTTGATTTTAATGTTGTATGTAGGAGGTAGCTATAGGTCACGCGGTGGGCTATAGAGTTGCAATATCAGTAAGGACATACCAAACAGCTTAACATATATGGAGGATTTTTATTTTTCCACTAACAGGTAAAATATGGAATCCAATTAATTCTTTCAAACACATCCACACAGCAATGTCTTCCCAGTTCTCATACCTGTGAAATATACACCCTCTAAAATTAAAAAATAAACACATTAACAAATAAAATAATGTCTTTTGCAACTACATTGTTTTAGCATTGCATTGCTTATCTTCTGAAATATAAATTTACTATAGCTGCATCTGTAACTTAGTCAGGTTTACCATTTCCTTATTTGCATAATATGCACTTATTTTTCATTTTATGTAGTATTTATGCCATAAATTGTGCACCGCTGAAATAAAAATTACAAATGCATAAATCTGTGACCCAAATCCACCTTGAATTGATAATAGAAAATCATGTTGCAAACAGTAGCATATGGTATATTCAAATATGCATGTGAAGTCAGGTTTATTAATACACACTAATCTGTAGTAAATATCACAAGCAAAGGGAATACCTAAGAATGCACTTCTGGAAGGTTAATACTTTTCTATTTGCAGATGCAGTACTTGACTGATCCCACGGGTGCACTAGAAAAAATATGAAACTCTTGCTATAATTTTTTTCTTTTCTAAATACTGTGTGGTCAATGTTTCCCTAAGCAGCATGTGGTCTTCACTTTGGAAACTGTGCGTCACGCTCAATTACACGCAGAATATATGCATTATGAGTAGTAATAGTAGCAATAGGCATATGTCAGATTCAGACTGTGAACACTGGACAATATGCGTCACACAAGGCTTTTTCCATTTGGTGTCTCATTTAAAATCGCATGTATTTTAGATATATTTTACTGGTCTTTGCAATAAGTGTATATCTGATGACCATTCATGAATATACAATAGAAAACCAATTGGTGCAGCTCTTTAAATTGAATTGCAGCTGCAAAAGGTGAACCAATTCACAAATATCTTATAATTATTCCAAACCTGCACTTGTAATACTTATTCATGAAATACTTTAAATTAGATATTGCCAATCAGTGCAATGCATGTATATTTAAATATCACTTATTTATTTGTGCTCTGATTAAACTTTAAAATTTGTGATCTCTCTTCAAGACAACACAACAATGTTTATTACTTAAAACCAAAATATCTACTGTTAAGTCTTTCATATCCCATTTTTATTACAATTCTGTACTCATTGTATAGCAGGGAAAAACATAATATTGCATTACACAGAACGCCACCAGCAAGCGCTGCATGAATGTCCGCTCCAACCATCCTTGGAGACTTGATGTACTATAAGCTTACTGCAAGAACATTCAACTGATAAAGTACTTGCTAGTAGCCATAGTTTTAATTTTTTTTCATATTTGCTGAGCATCTTTCTGCTTCTTCCAACTTCTCAAAATCCTGTTTTTCAGCCCCCGAATTAGAACACTGTTGGCTTTGGTGCCAATATACTGTATGTGTTTTCTAAACAAATCTTTCCCTCTGTTTGTCTCATTACAATTGATGTACAGTACTTATCATAAAAAAAAGAGTTTAATTCCTTTATTTAAACACAAATTAGCAATAAAATCAATATTTGAATAACCATATGCAATATAGCATTTACAGCTTGCATTGGAACCTTAGTGTTACAGAATCTAGCAGAGATGCTTCTCTACACCCTCTATTAGGTGTCCAGTGAGAAGATCAGCCCAGGACATTATCCTAAACTTTCCAATAGACTGAACCTCTTTGTCTGATGTTATCTACAAAGAAAAAAAGTAGATAAAGGCTACTATTAGGATAGGGTCCTTAGTTGATCCTCTCTCATCCTCTAAAAATGGGCAGGGAAAAGCGGATCTACATTAATTTTTGATTTTACAAGAATATTTTGTAGTGGTTAAATTACACTCTGAGTACTTACGTAATCTTTTATTATTATTATTATTATTATTGTCTTTATTTAGATCGCGCCAACATATTCCGTAGCGCTGTACAGGGGTTTAGTACATGGCAAAAAACAAACTTAACACCTTATAAAGAATGGAGGGTCCTATTTTTGAGCATATAATCAAATGCACATAGTGCTTGTTTCCAAGACACTGACACACAATTGAAAACTCGCAAACTTACAATCTTAAGACTGCAAGAGCAAAAATCAGCCCTTCTACCCTTCAATACTTCGAAATGGTCATGTCATTGGTTTCACAAAAGCAAAGATGAGGTTCAGACAATTACAAAACTCTCACTCCTCCTATCATGTAAGCACCCTGTACTAAAAATGTGCCAGTATATTGCATTGAAATAATAAGAAAAGTTAATCACATTATACTGCATTTCCATTGTAAGTGTTGTGGTTCTGTATGCCAATTAATATTTAAATAAACTTCTTAAAGGCATACACCCCTCATTGGATTTGGACTATATTTACGATACTGACTTCATTACAAAATTTCCTTGATAAGCAGAAAGATAAACTATTTACAAACAAACTGTTTTTTTTTATTTCATATTCCTTACTTTTGTTTTACTATAATTCTACAGTAAATATGTAAAAATGTATATCCAAGAGGTATGCTAATCAGTAATTTTTGTAACTTCTTGAACGAGTACTAGACAAAAATGGCTTTCTATATTATTTGTTTTACATCTTTCTGTTAACAGCAAAAACATCCTCATCTGCCTACTTATTTTGTGATTATCTATTTATCTATCTATCTATCTATCTATCTATCTATCTATCTATCTATCTATCTATGTATCTATCTATCTATCTATCTATCTATCTATCTATCTAACTATCTATCTATCTATTTATCTATGGACTGGAAGATTCATTGCTACTGTAATTGTCAGGAGTAGTTGTATTCTATATTACTTTCAAGCAACATTGCTTAAACAGTTGATTAAGAACCACACTCACAAGGAAGCTATAAAACGGTGATACTTTGGTATGGTTTTAGATGTATCTGTAGGCTAGAGCGTAGAGTCTCTTGATCGCCAGACTCTATGTTTAATATACTACTCAAAAGGATAGGGGAAATAACATTTCAAATAAACTTTATTTTGGTTGTCAACTTTCCTTTAAGGCAATGCTACCCAAACTTATGGTGGGAAGAATTATGGTATTCCAACCATGCTAGTGGGGGAAAAAACATACATGTATATATTTCTCACATATAGAGGGGATACATTAGGGGGTTCCCTTGGTGGGGTTCCCTTCCACGTTCTGTCATAGAAAAACAGCACATGATCACAACATTTTTCTATCAAAATTAAATAATAACACACATGCACTCTCCACCCCTGCCAACAGAAATTCACTTCAACAAATAAATCTAATTTACACACATTTCCTATGCTATGGATACAAAGCCTTTATCCCCTCTAGCTCTCAATATAATACATCCTAAGATTCCTGTATTCTATATTCTCAACACAGTACATACAAATAGAAACACTCCACCAGGATGTTCTATAAATTCAGCGTATAATTTTGTTCCTTCCAATTTTCCCAATATGTTGACGTTTAGTTACAAGATTATGATAAAAATGTATCCTCTTATCTATATAATACTATGCATATGATTAACATTTTATAAACTATGATGTGGGATTCTGATGTTGCATCATTATATACAGTGATGACCCATCAGTTAGGTATAAAGGCTGGCACTTTTTAGATACTACAATGGATGGGCAACAAGCTCAGTTTATCAGATATGTTCAGTATATTCTTCATTTATTTGTTTTGAAAATTATTTTTACTTTTAGATTTTAAAGGTACAGCCATGGGCACTGAGTTCACACCCAGTGATGCCAAGTATTACATGGATATTGAGAACATCATTATGCTCATAGGAGTCTAGTGTCATGGCAGACTGCATAAAGATCCAGTGCAGTAAATGGAAACATGTTTATGTATGTACAGAAATATCTATATTCAGTGATATTACTGTCTGTAAGGACACTGGATAAAGTACCCTACATATGTACATAAACACACCAGTTTAAGATTTGACATAGAGAAAGAAGGAGTCATGGGAAAGGCATAAATCTGGATGGCCAAGGGAAGCATAACACCTAATTATGCCCATTTAAAGAGTCAAGTGTGAGAGATGTGATGATATGTAAGAGGTTGATGCTCTGAGTGTGATGCAGTATTGATAGTGCTCTATTGAGTAATGTGAGTGGTTTCTCACTAGTGAGAGTAACACTTCCAATTCTAAGGAGCAAATGCATCATACTTTAGTGAATAAGGTCCGCAGAATAGCAGACAGGTCTTGCCTCACTAGTGAGAAAGCTCTAACCATAGCCAATATAGCCATTTGCCTTTGAGTTCATTAAAATATATTTTCTTATTTAGTTAAAATAGTAAATATTTTGAGATATTTCTGATTAGATTAGTTTACAATTGCTTTTTGCTTTAGCACAAAACTCACATAAAGTTATCTGCTCACAAAGCTCCTTGAACTGCTCTTCTGTGGATGACATCACTAAATGTCATAGTAGATGACATCATAAAGCCTGACTACTATATTTGTGGCTGTATTATGAGGGTAAAGACATTTACATCTAGCTGTAGCAGGTGAGCTGTTTGAAGGAAATGGTTCTAATGTCTGCAAGAAGGTCTGAGGGAGAGAAATTCATGCTTCAAAACGTTGGTTATAACGCTCATTCACTTAATGTAGGTGGTATTGTTTTTTTCTGAAGTTCGGCATATAAGGATAGAATGATGGAAGGAACATAATATGTTTGTGAGTGTGGGATGTAAGAGACTATGGGTATTAGTGTTCAGTAAGGAACAGAGAGTTTATAAATAGGATGCAGTATTACACTTAAAAATACTGATGCACATAGGGCTTTATTGAAAAAGATGAGAGGTTTCACATTATGTAGGGTTAGACTTCTCAATCCCTATGTTATTCTATGAAGCAGACACGATAACATAGAAACCATAGAGGTGTCGCTACACTAGTGAGAAATCTCTCACTTTGCTGAATATGTTCCAAGCATATATGTTCCAAGCATATAACTTCATTCATCAAAGGGATTACATTTTGACATATTGCATTTTTGTTTGAACATCAATTCCCTTCTTTCAGGAGTACTAACATATAATATATTCTATTTTGGCTATATTTATATCTATTATTTTTCTAATTCGGTCTGTGAAAACCTTAAAGTGTTGTCTTCTTCAAAAGAGCCAGAGATGTCGTTTTGAGCCTTTTTCAAAACAATTACGGGTTTACGTCGCCATTTTTTTCCTCGCTTAGCCGATTTCCGATCTTCTAAAAACACCAATTAAACCTCAAATTAGCTTGCAACCTCACTCACAGGCTCCTTGCCTCTCCCCCTGTGCTGTGTGTGAGGTTATTAAGTTATTTTTTTAATTAATTGGCGTCTTTTTGCGGTCTTCCGTCAGCTTCTAAGTTACAGGCTTGAAAAAATTGTGCGTAAAAGTTCAAAGTTTTGTGTGCCTTGCGCTGAGCGTCAAAGGCCTACAGCCTTTGGCGCTCATCATGGGCCTGGCAATGAGCGCCTTTGGCGCTCATCATGGGCTTGGCAATGAGCAGGGCCTGGCAATGAACTCCTCCGAGTTACGGGCTTGAAAAAAATGGAGGCCGTCAAAGTCGTATTTTTTTCAAAGTGTTGCATGCCTCGCGCTGAGCGCCAAAGGCCTACGGTCTTCAGTGCTCATTGTGGGTTTGGCAATGAGCCCCTTTGGCGATCATTGCCAGCCTTTTTCAAAGTCTTGCAAGCATCGTGGGCCTGGCAATGAGCACCTTCGGCACTCATTGCCAGCCTTTTTCAAAGTCTTGCAAGCCTCACAATGATCGCCTTTCGTAATTACCACAACTATATATATGATAGGTTAATACGCCAGTAAGTTGTTTTACATATATTTGGATTTATTATGTATATGACTCTGATGCTTAGTGGATTCAGAATCTCAGCTGGAAAGTCCTGGATGCAGTTGAACCCTGCTTCAACTGCATCCAGGACATGAAGATATGTTGCTGTGGATTCAGGATCTTAGCTTAGCTTTTGGACTTTGAATAATACTAATGATGATATTGTATTGGCAATGTTATGTTGTTAATTGATATCCACTTTCTCCATATGCATATTTCTGTTATTTGATATCCACTTTCTCTTTATGCATATTTCTATTATTTGATATTCACTTTCTCCATGTGCATATTTTTGTTATTTGATATCCACTTTCTCAATATGTATATGTCTGTCTCTGGATAGTTTGCCTGAGGTTGTATGTCATCAGATGAAGTCCTTCTCCAGTTTACTAATTTTTGTCCACTTCATGTTGTTACAAATAATTGTTCTATTTCTTATTGAAATGTTTGTTTGGAAGTCTCTCTTACTGACTATTTCAAATATTTGTTTTTATTTTTCTATTCCTCCTTCACTCTTCCCAAATCCATATTTAGGACCTCCACCAAAGATTGATACCTATAAAACTCAATCCTTGCACCATACAGATTATTGTTCAATCTCTACATTCTGCAGATGTTAATAAATGTAACGAGATTAAGGTAAAATCTTATATTCATTACTTCACCACCACCACCACACATGGCACATGTTACTTTAACTGATTTTCTAAATAAATATACCAATGATTATTGACAGTTCTTCAAGCACTTCTACATTACTTCACATAATCTCCCATAATGTTAAGGGTTCAATTCACCTAAACAATTCACCTTCTAAATATTTTCTACTAATTTGGGGCCATGATGGGAACCCCCCCCCCCCCCACAAGTGACTCTGTTTTTTTGGGACTCTATAACATCTAATTGTTAATACCCAAGCCTATTAACATGGACAGGAAATGGGTTCTAAGGACTGTGTCAATTTGTCTTTCAGTTATGTGTCATTTTTCCCCTTTATGTGTTATGTGTAATGTTTAAAACTTAAACTCACCAGTAGCTCACAACATGGAGGCCATAGCTTGTAACCTGTATCGTGCTAGGCCTGTGAATATTCAGGCCTAATAAGAATTGTTTATACAATGTTTTGTTTTCAGATTGTGGTTAGTACATGATACTGTATGCTAATAATATATAAACTCTACTTTAGTCACTTATGGGACAAAGGGTTAGGTTTTCTACAAGAATTTATATTGTCCTCAGAACCCGCCAGGCATACACTCTCTCTGGTCTCAGAGAGTCGTAAAAGCTGATAAGCCCACCAAATAGATAACCCCAACCATTCCTTACAGCAGAGCAAAACCAGGGGAGGAAGAAATGTGGGTGGTGGGTGAAGCAAGCTATTGCCCAAAAGAGGATGGACTAGAACTGGGGGGATGGTTTGTGTTTATGATATCTATGTCAAAGAAAAGGAATAAACAGACAGTTTTTCTATGCACTAAACAATGGTGTGGTCTGCCTTCCTGTTTCTCTGACTGATGCCCCTGTTTTGGAGATTTTGAACACAAGAAGTCAAGACCCACAGAGAGAAAATTGGGGTGCGTGTGGTTCCCTAAATTTGGAGTCGTCACATAATGTACTTCTCAATCAAGTTTATTAGTAGTTTTTTTCTTTAAAAACAAAACTCATAAACCTATGATATAGCAAGCTATATGACCGGAAATAACAGTGCTGTGAAGCAGCGGTAAATGTTTTTCCGGTACTCTCTTGCTTTCTACATTATCCAGCAGATATTGTCAATTTGACCTGGCTTGCACCTCTGGCAGTTCGCTGTGCATATATTGTTGAAGAGGGGCTTGCAGGATCTTAAGAATGGCCTTAATGGCATGTGAAATGAGTGCAATTGTTGGATAATTGTAGCGCTCTTTAGCAATGTCTTAAGGATTGGGATATAGACTGACCGTTGTCAATCTACTAGCTATTGTTGTGTTTTCCACATGTGTTGGCATAATGCAAGCAACACTTTCACAGCATATTCTTCTAGGATTTTTAACAGTTCAGTTAGGATTCAATCAACTCCTGCAGCCTTGTTATCATCAGCAAGGCTTCTTAGGGCCCATCTCACTTCACTCTCTAATATGTCTGGCTCCAGCTCATTGAGCAAACAATTGATCATTGAGCAAACAATTGAGATTATCAATGCTGTTTTAAGATCCGTCTTGTATAGATTGTCGGTGTATTCCTTCCATCTCTTCTTTATCTGATCTGCATCTGTTAAATCCCTACCATTTTAGTCCTTTATCATGTACACTTTGTCATGAAATGTTTCTTTGAGATGTACACTTTTCTTGAAGAGATTAACTTTCCCATTATGTTATCTTCCTCTATCTCTTTACATTGTTCATTATAGAATGTCTCCTTTTTTTCTTATTATTATCCTCTGGGGTTGGGCAAATATCTCCACTACCTTTCGCTTTCCTTTATTCATGGTCTACTTTCAAAGCCTCATCACATAGATAGCCAGTTTGCCTTCTTATTTTTTTATTTTGGTTATATTCTTTATTGCTGTTTTCTGGACAATGTCACAAATTTCTGTCCAAAGTTCTTCAGGCATTCTATCAACCATATCTATTCTTCTCTTCCACTGCATATTCACAAAGGATATTATTTATTTTGCACCTGTTTGGTCTGATGATTTCATTCTTTTCCTCAGGTTCATTTTGCAATAAGAACCTCATGATCTGATACACAGTCAGCTCCAGGTCTCGTTTGTGCTAACTGTATGGAGCGCTCCACCAACATTTGGCTACAAAGTATATAGTCAATCTGATTTCTATACTGTCCATCTGGTGATGTCCATGTGCAGAGTCTTCTGAAAAGCTGTTGTTTACTATGACCAACGAATTATCTTGACAGAATTGTACTAATCCCTAACCTGCTTAATTTTGTACTCCAAGGACAAACTTGCTCTTTAATCCATGTATGTTTTGGTTCCCTACATTAGCATTCCAATATCCTATGATGAGAGTAACATCTATTCTTGGTGTTAAATCTAGGAGGTGTTGAATATTCACATAGAATTGGACAATTTCAGCATCTTCAGCATCCATGCTTTTAAAGCGTAGACTTGGATTACTGTGATGTTAAACGGCTTGCCTTGAATTCAAATTTAAATCATTCTGTCATTTAATGGATGATAACGAAGTACTGCTTTGGCCACCCTTTGATTGGTTATGAAAACCATTTGATTGATTATGAAGGCTACTGCATTTCTTTTACGGAATTCTTAATTGCAGTAGAAGATCTGGAAGGCTACTCCATATCTTTTGCGGAATTCTTGATCGCAGTAGAAGATCTGGAAGGCTACTCCATATCTTTTGCGGAATTCTTGATCGCAGTAGAAGATCTGTTGGTGTACTGATATGAAATGTCCCATTCCAATATTTTTGAAATAACTAATTTCCAGGATATCAATGTTTAATCTTGTCATCTCATTTTTGACCACATCCAGTTTTGCTTAGTTCATAATTCACCACATCTAATTTCACTTAGTTCATAGTTCTAACTTTCCAGGTTCCAACTCTGAATTGTTCTTTGCACCAGTGTAGTTTCCTTTCCTCTCTGGACATATCCGAATATACATGTCCGCTACATCTTCTGCTCATCCCCAGTAATGTGATAGGTGCCTTCTATGTTCCAGTGCCACATTGTCTCTGGTTGTGCTTATCTGTAAGGTTTTCTAGGCAAAGATACTGGAGTTGACAGCTTCTTGTCCAGTGGACCATGATCTGTCTTCACCGCAAATGGTAGTGATCCAAAAGTAGCAAATGCACCAAGGGCAGCATAACACCTAAATACCATCATGACTAATAATGAAAATGTAAAATGTATACCTAGAAATGTTTTTGTTTTAGATATTACCATTAATATTTGGTTAACCAGATTCGTACAAAAGCTTTTCACAAATCTAAATTAATTAAAAGAAACTCTACCAAGATATAAACTTTTGAAATTCAGGTAGAGGAGATGAAAAATAAATTTGAAAAAAGTATACAGTAAAGAGAAACTAAGAGAAATAGAAAGGGGCTAATATATAAAGATAAAAAATTTAGAGAAAAAGATAATATATTTTGATTTCTCTTTTATTTACCAACTGTAACTCCTTATCCCACACATTTAAAATATAATTCCTGAAAAACTTTGATTATCTATAAGAAAAGCAATAGTTTTAAGATGAATTAATTCCTAGTTTTTTAGTACATCCCTAGTTAAAAATAAGAACCCAAAAAGGGCATTTTTTAGATGTAATAGTTGTAGTGTGTGCATTGGCTTTATGGGAGCATTTGATGACTCTTTAATTGAAAGTACCATTAACAAGTATGATATAATAATTGCAAATATTATAAACTACAACACTAGAAATGTTAATTATAGATTATAAAGTCAATGTCATAAGCAATGCATTGTAATGATTAGTATACAGGTAAAAGTTAAACTTAATTAGCATATTAACAAAGTAATGAAAGGTTAAAAAATCACAGTGTCTCTTCCCATTTTGCTAAAGTTCATGATGCTAATTCATCGGGATTTCAATGTGTTGGATAAAAAAATTGTAAATCTCTTTTGGAGAGGAGGCTATGCCATTCAATCCCTCTAACAAAGGGAGAGAAAATACATATATTAATTTAATGTATTTATCACCCAATGTCTCAATATAGAATTTGATCTTAATTGTGTTTTAAAACTAATTTAAGTGTGATTTTTTTTCAGTGTTTATTTTTTCTAAGAACACAATATCAAGTTTAATTGGTTGTCAGGACAATAAATATTGGTACATTTATGTGGTTAAGAAATTATTTGATAAAGATAATTTATTTATTTCCTTTGTGAGTGTCACGACCGACCAATTTGGGGGACCACGCTCAGCCCAAATCTCTCTCTCTCCACGGTCACAACTTTTGTTTCAGATCTCGACACCAGCAGACACTTCAGATGACAGCATCATTACTGCAGAGACATGCACCTCAGACCCCTATTCTTAGGATCTAAGAATCACACCCATGTACCTTGGATTAGTACAAGCAGACTCTGACACCACCTGTGTTTAGTGTGTCCAAAGTCAGACTGGCCACTTCTTTAATGTTACAAAGATATATAAAAAAACAGAAAGATGACACAAAACACCAAAGACTGCCCCCAGTTCTAGCCCATCCTCCTAGGCAAAAAGCTTGCTATTCGCCCTCACCGACATGATTTCCAGATGTAGAGAGGCATCTGGCTTTCTTCTAATGACACCTTTTGTTTCTCCTCTTAGAGAGCCATAAAACTAGTTCCCCCTTTCATGAATAAAGCCAGAGCCTTAACACGTGGCCGATCACAGGGCCATATAAATTCCACTATCCTATTTCTAACACAGATACAGTATTGCAATGTTAGTCAATTACAGCACTTATTACATCCATGATATAAATGTTAAGCAAATTGTTAGCACCTTCTAACCACACATATAATAACTGATGAACCCCAAATAGTCCAGCCGGCCCTTCTGTTCATAACAGCTAGTTTCCCCCATCCTAGTGTGGCCTAGAAATTCATCCAGACGGACAAATTTCTAGCCACACTGATCTCACTTGTGCGAGTGATTGTGATTGTAATTACCTCACAGACCACATTTCTTTCAATTCCAATGGGCACACAATTTTGGGCATAGCCTTCATGGCTCAATTGCCAACCGCCTTCCTTGGGCCATGGCACATGCCCCCTTCCTCCCCATCCATTGGGGAAAACAATTTAATTGGGCAGCTGCATCTAAAACAGTCATTGGGCCTATTAGTTCACCCAGTCCAAAGGGTCCCAGGGTGGTACAAAGTCCAGGTGACAGTTCCCAAGGTGACATGGCTCGCCCCCCTCCCAAAAACCAGGGCCAGTGCCCTCCTCTTCCCAATGTCTGAGGGGAAACATTTTCCTTGGGAGTCCCATAAACTAATACCTCCAGGGAGGAACATACCAGTCTGATACTGAACCCAGCATCCATGATGGTGGTCTGGAATGGAGGCTCCACTTTCACCTGCACCGCAGTCTGGGCACAGTAACCCCTCTCACCTGCAGCAATGGTCTGGGCATGGGACTCCATTTCTCCATCTCCTTGGACCACAGTTGGTGCGCTGTATTCCATCTCACCTGGATTGGGCACACAATAAGGAATGTGGTCCCTCTTTAAATGATTTGCAGTGTCGCTGTTTGGCAGGATCTCAGGGATCATAACCTCCCCTGCCCCCTTGTCTGTGGTTAGCTCTCTGACATTTTTTATCCGCGGGAGCTCCATGCTAGGTCCAAAGTGCATTCCCAGGGCACAGTGAACATAGCTGCTCCTATCCAGACTGTTTGCTTGGCCTGGGTTCTGCCCACAGTCCTTTGTGCCAGGGTAATCAATACAGTCCAAGGGTGTCATTGCCAGCCCACCCCCCAATAACCAGGGCCCATACACTCTTCTGCCCCACTGCATGGGTAAAACACTCCCCTGGGGTGCCCAGAAAAATAAGAATTCCAGGGGGTCATTTACTGGATGGATCTGGAAGCCGGCACCCAATGTTGTGGTCTGGTCTAAAGACTCCAAATATCTATGTGGTATCTGGATCAGCACATCACATCCCCCTCTATCTGGAACCAACGGCTGGTCACAGCACTCACCTCCCTTGGATCTTTGGTCACTGTGTTCCCTGGCAGGACCTCACAGCTCTCATCCAGACATCCCCTTGGGCTATCAATTTTACAGACATCCTCTGTCTTCTCAACTGCCTTGTTATTAGCAATTGTGCCCCAGCCATTTGGGTCTGGCTGGCCCCCTTGGTCTGACACAGTCCCAAGGTTGTTCTCGGTGTTCGCCCCTGTACCCATGGCTGGTTCCTGGACTGTAGTTATCCACGGGAACCCCATGATAGGTTCACAATCCATCTCTGGTTCTTTCCAGAACTCTCCCCGGCCCTCCATCTGGCCTGCTATTCCTGTCTGAGACTCAGACTCCACTAGTTTTGAGATGTACCCATAATGTATGGTACCCTCCTCATCTGTCCCAGTTGTTGCAAAAATTAACTGGGTCTGGCTCATTTGTACCTCCACATTTGTATTGTTCTGGTCAGAGTCCACAATATCCTCTCCCCAGACCTCTGGTAACCAATCCTCTTCCTCCCTGTCCGCCTGACAGGGTTCCTCCCAACTGGATGGCCAAAACCCCTCCATGGATGCCTCATCCAGCAATTCAACATACTCAGCCTCCAGCTGCAGCTCTTGCTGACTTAGGGGTTCCAGTAAATTAGCCTCCGGGGACCATGGTTCTAGTCCCAGACCATGACAACGTTTAAGAAATAAGTTATTTTTCCTCCATACAGTCCCCATGCCACATTCAGGATTGCCATAGACGATCTCCCAGAGCCCATCTATTAGCTCCAATTGAACACAGAGATCCTCTTCACAGAGATCCTGGCATGATACTGTTTCTCCAAGGCAATCTCTTTCCATACCAGTTTCTTCAGCCAGCCTGACAGCTCATGGCCCTGCCACAATCCCAGGAACGCCATCCATTGCTTTAGAAGGGCCATTCCTCTGCAGTCGTTTGCCTCCGTCACCTGGCTCTCTTTCTCTCTGCCTTTGTAAGTAGCCAACCTTGCTGCTGGTAAAAATGCTTGAGATATCCCACCGCTGACACCAGCTGTCACGACCGACCAATTTGGGGGACCGCGCTCACCCCAAATCTCTCTCTCTCCACGGTCGCAACTTTTTGTTCAGATCTCGACACCAGCAGACACTTCAGATGACAGCATCATTACTGCAGAGACATGCACCTCAGACCCCTATTCTTAGGATCTAAGAATCACACCCATGTACTTTGGATTAGTACAAGCAGACTCTGACACCACCTGTGTTTAGTGTGTCCAAAGTCCGACTGGCCACTTCTTTATTGTTACAAAGATATATAAAAAAACAGAAAGATGACACAAAACACCAAAGACTGCCCCCAGTTCTAGCCCATCCTCCTAGGCAAAAAGCTTGCTATTCCCCCTCACCCACATGATTTCCAGATGTAGAGAGGTATCTGGCTTTCTTCTAATGACACCTTTTGTTTCTCCTCTTACAGAGCCATAAAACTAGTTCCCCCTTTCATAAATAAAGCCAGAGCCTTCACATGTGGCCGTTCGCAGGGCCATATAAATTCCACTATCCTATTTCTAACACAGATACAGTATTGCAATGTCAGTCAATTACAGCACCACATGCACTTATTACATCCATTATATAAATGTTAAGCAAATTGTTAGCACCTTGTAACCACACATATAATAACTGATGAACCCCAAAAAGACCAGTGGGCCCTTCTGTTCATAACAGAGAGGTTTTTACCAACTTGCTGTAGTGAATATAAGATAATTTTAAGAATACAAGTAAAATCTGGGAAATAATATAGGTCTCAATAACATAGCTCAGATACAAAATCTTACAAGTAAATATTCCACCCAGGGATCCATATAGCTATTACATTCCTCCCACATCAAACCCTTAATAGTAAGGGAATAGGCAGAGGTGTTATTAACTCCCTGTATTATTATTATTGTTATTTAACCCCTTTAAAATTTTGGGAAGAAGGATAGATAGATAGATAGATATAGAGAGATAGATAAAACAATTATAATATCTAATTTTCAGATCTATTCAGACAAAATGTATTTATTTTATCACTTAATATTTTATTAAATATGTTACACACTAAAAAGTAATTCACAATAGTTAATATGTTTTGCCTAAAGTAGACTACTAAAGAGGTCTCAATGGCATTACCTGATACGTTTCTGATTAGTGTAAGTAGTTTTATTGAGTTCTATTGGACCCTGCCCTCTCTTTCACTCCTCACATACAATCCATAACAAAATCTTGTCTTTTCCAAAATGTGTCACACAAAACACCACTAAAATTCTAATTCATTCTCTCATTATATCTCGCCTTGACTACTGCAACTCTCTCCTTGCTGGCCTCCCCATCTGTCTCCACTCCAATCCATAATGAACGCCTCCGCTAGACTCATCTACCAAACTCTACGCTCAGTGTCTGCAGCTCTCTGTCAGTCACTCCACTGGCTTACCATAGGCTCCAGGATAACATTTAAAATCATGATCTTAACCTGTAACGCCCTCAACAATAATACACCCTCTTATATCTCTGCTCTCATCTCTGAATACATGTCCTCTTTGTTCTGCTAATGACCTTCTTTTTTTCCTGCTCTCTTATCATCTCCACTTACTCCTATCTTCAAGACTTTTCTCCTTGCCTCGCTCCACTAGACTATCCTACCCAAAATCCTTCAAATCCTCACTAAAAACTCATTTGTTTAACAAAGCTTATCACCTTCAGCCTTAATATAAACATCACATCTATTATGTGTACATTGATTTTAAGCTCAAAGACAGGGCCCTCCATTTTTTTCTTGTTGTGTTTATATTGTCTTGGCTTTAACTTACCCCCTGTGTAGGCCTACAGAATATGTTAGCGCTTTACAAATAAAGGAAATAATAATAATAATAATTAGTGAGATTAATCAACTTAAAATGGTAATTCGGTCAGAAGAAAATAATTATTTTGCGAGACAAATTTTGTAGGGTCCGTTTCCATGGTAACATATAGAAGACCAGAAGAATTATACAACCTCTATAGACATATTTTTATTCATTCATTTCTAAGAGGCAAATATGAGTATGATAAGATTTGGTCTAATCTTTTTAATTAGGATATAAGATGCGGTTTATTCAACTACAGATTGACAACTATAGATTGCATTAATGTTGCAATATGGTATGAATAAATTGTTCATCTAAAAGTCAATAACCAAAACATAATGTAATCTCTGTTTTTGTAGTAATATTGCAGTCATATTTTTGTGGTGACATTATAACGTTGATATTTCAGTTATCATACATAATATAATAGAACCAATCTTGCTTTATGATTAGAATGATATGTATTTCATTGCTGATATCAATTCTAAGCTATGTTAAAAGTAGTTTTAAAACGTCATTTTAGATCATGTTTATTGTTAATACATGAAATGTATAAATGTAAGTACAGTGGTATCTCAGCACTTGTCCGCTTAAAAACTTGTTGAATTTGGTATTTAATAATGCATTTCAATGAGGAAAAAATGCTTCAGCACTCACAGCCTTATTAAATTGTGATCCGGCCAATTGAATAGGGCTCTATTTAGGCACAGAGCATATTTTTTTTACAGAAGTTTTTAGTTTGTGAACTTCTATCCAAAAGCAAGGTCTTCACTAACTAAAAACTTCTGTAAAAGAAATATGCTATGTGCTTATATAGAGCCCCTTTAAATTTGCAGAATCACAGTTTAATAAGGCTGTCAATGTTTATAATCTGTACTAGCGACTTGCCCATCAAAAAATTACGGTAATAAGAGTGTAAGGCAGGTAATGGTGTTTGGTTGAGACATTAATTTTGTTGGTGTTCCGAGATCCTTCGGCACTCATTGCGAGGCTGTTGGTTGTTTGTGTGCTATGAGCAGCGTTGGTTTTTTGTATGCTAATGAAATAATTAATACATTAATAAATGAATATACTTTACCTATTTTGAAGTGATATATGCAGGAAGCATTGTGTTGAAGAGCTGACAATCTGTTTTGATGTTGCTGCAGCATACAATGTCAGTTTGCAGTGTTGTGAAGCTGAGGTGTAAGTGTCAGCAATGTGTGCGTTGTGTAGTGTAAATAGGCTGCTTCCGCGAGGAAAATCAGTTAGGGTAGCTGTGTACTTCCGCATTGTGTAAGTTAGTGTTGTAAAATGGCGGCTAATGTGTATGTAGTACGTGGCTGTTGATGATTTAGCGTCCTTGTTAATAGTGTAACTTGGACCTCGTACGTCTTTTTCGGAAAATCTGTATGTTCTTGGTGGTGTTTTGCGTGTTTAGGGTCCTATAGCCTTGTTTTCGTTTTTTTGGGCAGACATATTTTTTCTTGCTTAGGGCATTTTTGTGTGTCTAAACTCTTGAATTTGGACTTAAATTGATGTGTAACTTCAGTTGCAGAGGTCCTGGGTGCCCCCCCCCTTTGTTGTGGGTAAGGTTTGTATGTATTTGGTGTGTGTATTTATTGTGTTTCTATTGTTTTCATGTACGCGAGGGTCGGGCGTCAAGGTTGTATTTTTGTGTCCTTGTTAATAGGGTATCTTGGACCTCATACGGCTTTTTTGGAAAATCCGTATGTGTTTTGTGGTGTTTTGCGTGTTTAGGGTCCTGTAGCCTCGTTTTTGTTTTTTTCGGCAGCCATTTTTTCTCTCGCTTAAGGGATTTTCGTGTGTCTAAACTCATGAATTTGGACTTAAATTGAGGTGTAACTTCACTTGCAGAGGTCCAGGGTGCCCCTCCTTGCTGTGGCTAAGCTTTTTATGTGTTTATTGTGTGTATTTTTGTGTTTAATGTTTTAATGTGTGCGGGGTTCAGGCGCTAAGGTCGTAAAGGCTCGTATTTGTGGATGCTAAGTCCGTAAATTTTGCGGTCGACATGGGAGCCTCCACCTCCGCAAATGCGGCCCCTCGATTCGAGAGTGTCCGCATTTGTGGGCCTAATGTCCGCAGTTGCTGCCAAAGAGCGCCTTTGGTGCTCCTTGCCAGCAACTGCAGCCCTCGCTTTGCGAGGGCCGCAGTGGCTGCAGGCTCGCTATGCGAGACCGCAGCGTTAGCAACAACCCGCATGCTCACAACTATATATGTGATTGGACTTTTTCACAGCACTTACACTATTTGCTTAATAAATAAGAAATATCAAAATCTATAAACTTGGATTACAAGCAGTTATGATATGAAGAGGTTAAGTAGTATTTTTTACGCAAATAGATGGTGTTTTATTATCACAAGAGAAAAAATGAATCAAAATCTTTCCTGCAAACCTTCTTGCTCCCTTCACACTTTATTGTAATCCTTAACATTTCCAATTGAATAGTTTTATGAAACTTCATTGTTAGCATATATTGGGTGAATAAAGATACACAGATTTGCAATTCTAATTTGGGTGAGATGCAAAAAAATATAAATAAAACATTACAGTTTAGACCATTTTATCTTTATTTTGCATGTGTAAGAAATAGAGGAGAGAATATTACTTGTTGTTATAATATTACACCAAATGGGAAATACAAGCACCAAAACCCTCTAAACACTAAAAAATCTTCAAATAAACAGAGATTAACAATATTTGATTCCAAATATGCTATCTCTCTCTCTCTCCCTCCCTGTCTCTCTCTCTCTATATATATATATATATATATATATTTCACATATTATAATTGTCAAACTGCAATTCGTTGCTTAGCGAGGCGAGCCGTTGAAGCACAGAAGTCTTCCAAGCTCGGAGCACTTAGCCGATGAGCGCCAAAGGTGAGGAAACTCAAAGCACTTAGGCGATGAGCGCCTTCGGGCGAGCAGATGTGGCATTGAAACACGCAGGACTTAGACAGAAATGAGTGCTGAAGGCGCAAGGCGAGCCGTTGAGGCATTGAAAAACGTTAGGAAACGCAGGATTGCCTGCGACCGAGGAACACAGGACTTACAAAAAAAAATTACGAGGTAGGAAAAATACCATGTTAACAGCCGAACCGTGCAAATCAAAAAACATAAAAAACACGAAAAAGAAAAAAAACACGAAAAAGAAAAGAGAAAACACAAAAAAAAAACTCACAAACAGCACAGGGGAACAGAATACACTATTAGAAAGGATGGAAAATGCTTGCGAGAAGCGTAACACATAGACAAACGCTGCCATTTTACAACACTAACTTGCAACTAATAACATTGCAAATCTAAAATGGCGCTTTACCTGACTAAACCAACGTTTTGGCCTTGTGCACGCAGCCTATTTCTAATGCTCACTTGGCACATTGCTGACACTTTCTCCTCAGGTCAGCAACAGTCCAACTGTACATTGTATGCTACAGGAAAATAAAAAGAGATTTTTTAGCTCTTCAGGATATTGATTGCTGGATATATTAATTAGAAATAGGTAAAGTATATTCATTTATCAAGTAATTAATTAATTAGTATTAAAAAAATATATAGATGAAAAATAAAAAACGCAAAATAGCATATTTTACATTGCCATTACTTTATGAATACATTAATGCTTCGCACTTCCTAATACATTTATTCATTCCTAATTCATTATTAACGTACATTAATTTAATAATTATTAATTAGTAATGGAAAATAAAAATGTATACTTTCCACTGCACTAAATATGTTTTACATTTTACACTGCAATTGTATATCTGATTACTGCTCGTTGGCTGCCAGCGATAGGACTCTCAAAGCAGTTACATATTTCAATCACTTTATTATGCTCTGAGACCTGAAAACATTTTCTAATCTACACCGCACTAAAAAAAAATTATGTTTAACACTGTACTAATATATGTGTCTTTGCGATGAGCGCCGAAGATGATCATTGCAAAGCACAAAACTTGAAGGACACGAGGGGAGAGGCCCACAATGAGTGCCGAATGTGCTCAGAGGAGCAAAAGTACACAAGGGGAGAGGATCGCAATGAGTGCCGAAGGTGCTCAGAGGAGCAAAAGTAAACAAGAGGAGAGGCTCGCAATAAGCACCAAGGCGCTCAGCTCGAGACTCGCAATGAGCGCCGAAGGTCCTCAGAGGAGCAATAGCTTTACATTGTGTGGCAAACAGCATTGCCATGGCTTCAAATTGTATTGCCCCATCATTTTTGACGGGCAAGTCGCTAGTATACATATAAAAGCCTTGATTCACTGAGTCATCTCTTATCTCTTGTTAGGATATTTGGCATGGTTGTTGCGCAACCATGTTGTACAAAGCTGGCGCAGAAGCCCTCAGAAGAACATAGTTTAATGAGAGGAGTCACATGTTGTTTCCAGGAGACAATGTCTGTCTGTGAAAGTCAGTTTAAATGGGGGATATGGTAGGGAGGTCAATGGGGAAGTTCGGGGTCGGAGAAAATTATGTATAGATATGGAAGGGGGAGATATGGGAAAGAAGGAAAGAGTAAGGGTGACATATGGGGGGAAGGGGCATAGAAGAAGGGAAAGTGGAGGGAGAGAGGGGGTGTGGGAGGGGAAAATAAAGAAGGAGTGGAGAGAATGAAAATGCTGGGTGGGAAGTGGTGGAGAGGGAGAAGGGAAATATAAGTGGTAGAGAAAATAGGGAAGGGGGGTGAAAGGAGGAAAAAAAGAAGGAATTAGGAATGGAGATAGGGGAAATGGAGGAAAGGGAAGGGAAAGGCTGTAATTCCCACTCAGGGTATCCTTTGCCATCACTAATTAGAATGTCAACAGGGTAGAAAGTAATCAGCATCTAACACATGGTGCTTACATAAGAAACACACATTACATTGATCCATTCTATACAAATACAGGTTTATTTTATAAAAAAAAAAATAATATTTCCAAACCCCCCCAGAGCTGCTTTCATATGCATACGGATTTTAACTCTTTAATAACGTTCAAGCCAGCAGCAGCTCGATGCAAAAATCTACACCGCAATGTCTAACTCCTCCGTACTTCCTGTTCCCCAGTGAAACAGGACTACACATCCCATGATACTTTGATGCACATACTGGGCCTCATTCTATTAACGGCCGTAGGAGATGCGGGGCCGCAAGGACCGGCCGCAAGCTATTCTGCTATTCTATTCCCTTCCGGGCGGGGACTCCGGCAGGCTTGCGGCCGGCGCCTTGTTATCCCTTGCGGCCGCACGCGCCTGAGGAAAGCCTTTGATCTTAAACGGCCGCAAGAGTTTCGGCCGTAAGAAAATCCTGGTTGCTATTCAATTGCTCCGGGAACCCTCTCTGCAAGGCTAAAAGCGAGCCGCAGCTTACTTGCAGCAAACAGGTTCCGCAGGCACACAAATAATCACATTTTAAAGCCATAATAAAGCCATCCCGCACTCTTATGAGACTATAAAGTGATTGTAGGTGTTAGCATTCATAGCACAACATTCCCCTACACTCAAATCCGTAAATACATTTTTTTTTAATTTATGTCACATATCCATGTAAAAAGTCCAGAGAGCTTGGAGCACCTCAGACCCGCCCACGCTGCGGCCGGAAAATAAACAGTTAATGTAATCTCGGATTTGGGCTGATGTGCAAGCTTGAGAGGGGGTTGCTATTAATCATCATGTCCCCCATTATGATCCCTAGCATTTACAGAGCTTTACAGTGCCGTCTTGAATTTATTTTTGCATTTAAAGATTTCTGAGCTTACGGTCGATTGCAAGATATACGGCCGGCCGTAAGGGGATAGCCTTGCAGCGCCATATAATTGAATTGCAAGGTAACGGGAGCCCCGCAAGGAATCGCAGCTTTGCGGCCGATTTACGGCCGATAATAGAATGAGGGCCACTGTCTTTACAGATGGATACAATGTATAGCTCCTGCCTGTGACTGGCCAAATTGCTCATTTTAACAGAGATCTGCAGGGGTGTTAATTCTGAAAATCTACTGCTTGCAAATTCAAGAAATTTAGCAAAACATCAGGTGTATTCAAAATCCAGGAAATTTAGATATGCATTGAATTCACTTGAGTAATGGATACTTCAGCTAGCATAAATATACTGTATAACTCAGTAATGCAAACCAATACAAATGCCATTGGTGAAAAATATTTGTTCCTCACTTCAATATTGACAATATGCAGCAAGTCTTCATATAATTTTTAAACCTCAAATTAAACAACTAAAAAGACAAACAAGTAATACTTCAATCTAATACAGTTATGTGATATTTTGTCATGTATCTTAAAACTGGCAAATGTCTCATGTTCAGCAACCTGTTTAGCTAACGGCACTAATAGCAATGCATTGAAGACCTCCTGAAGCTGAATAATTTTGTATCTGGAATTTGTAAAATCCTTTAAAGAATGCACTAAAAAAGTTTTATATCTGCACCTGAACGATGCTATTAGGATAAAAGTATATTTTAGTATCTGCCAACATTAGCATATACTGTATTTGTTTTTTAAGCCTATAATGAGTGTCAGATATCAGCACTTGCTACTGAATCCAAACCTCCTGCTTGTTACTGTGAAGGGATTTTCACTAGCTTCTTATATTAATAACTGGCTATTATTCTTCTGGTCCGTTCTTTATCTTTGCAATAAAGAAAATTGTTTTAACCTATGGTTCATTCATTCCAAGTAAAATTCAAATGGTTTCTAGTATCTCACAGTATGGACGGGTACAATGCAGGATATTCAATTTAGTAAGCACATCTGACGAAAATGACGGGGTTCTCATTTAATGAACTGTGGAACTAGTATTGAAAAGCGTTGCTGCAATCCAGTTGGTTTGCATAAAGGACATGTATGAGTAAAGTCAAGTTAAAAATACTGACCGGAAAACCTGCTACTGGCACAGATAATCAAAGCATGGAGCTACATGCCATTTAAATTAATGATTTGGATTCTCGGGTATTGTAGGCATATACATAACTGATGGCTTGGTACTGCTGAGCGCAGTCTGTTATCTCTTATTACAAGGATGTTTTCAGCACTTTTAATAGCAATGGGAGCATATACTAGGTCCTATTTACAAAGCATGTGCTGAAATCTCACATATACACACAATTAATATGTGTTTATAACACACACATATATAAACACATTAATTCCATGGCATTCTGTATTCTCTTAAAATACAGTTGTGCACAAAAGTTTGCATACCCTTGGCGAATTGGTAATATATGTACCTTTTTTTTTAAAGAAAACATGAGTGAGCAGGCAAAAACACATTTCTTTTATTTCTTATGGGATTCATATTCAACTGTATGTTATAACAGAATGGCACAATCATCTGCAGGTTATAACAGAATGACACAATCATAAAACAAAAAAATGAAATGTTCCTGTTCAAAAGTTTGCATTCCCTTAGTTCTTAATACTGTGTATTGCCCCCTTTAGCGTCGATGACAGCGTGCAGTCTGTTGTAATAGTTGTCTATGAGACCCCTAATTCTTGCAAGTGGTATTGCTGCCCATTCGTTTTGGCAAAATGCCTCCAGGTCATGCGAAGTCTTTGGTCATCTTGCATAAACCGCACATTTGAGATCTCCCGAGAGTGGCTTGATGATATTAAGGTCAGGAGACTGTGATGGTCACTCTACAACCTTCACCTTTTTCTGCTGTAACCACGGGAGGGTCAACTTGACCTTGTGCTTAGGGTCATTGTCATGCTGGAAAGTCCAAGAGCGTCCCATGTGCAGCCTTCGTGCGGAAGAATGCAAATTGCCAGTATTTTCTGATAACATGCTGCATTCATCTTGCCATCAATTTTCGCAAGATTCCCCATGCCTTTAGAGCTCACCCCCCAAAAAAATCATCAGTGAGCCATCACCATGCTTCACAGGGGGTGGTATTCTTTTCCCTATAGGCCTTGTTGACCCCTCTCCAAACATAGCGCTTATGGGTGTGACCATAAAGCTCTATTTTGATCTTGTCACTGAAATTACAGTGTGCCAGAAGCTGAGAGGCAAGGTGTTGTGGGGCATATTGTAACCAGGCTTTTTTGTTGGATTGGTGCAATAAAGGCTGCTTTCTGGCAACTCGACCATGCAGCTAATTTTTGTTCAAGTATCGTCATATTGTGCTCATTGAAACAACCACACCATCTTTTTCGAGACCAGACTGTATTTCTCCTGAGGTAACCTGTAGGTTTTTCTTTGTATTCCGAACAATTCTTCTGGTAGTTGTGGCTGAAATCTTTCTTGGTCTATCTGAACTTGGCTTGGTATCAAGAGATCCCCAAAATTTCCACTTCTTAATAAGTGATTGAACAGTACTGACTGGCATTTTCAAGGCTTTTGATATCTTTTTATATGCTTTTCCATCTTTATGAAGTTCCATTACCTTGTTACGCAGGTCTTTTGACAGTTATTTCCTGCTCCCCATGGCTCAGTATCTAGCATGCTCAGTGCATATACATGGGAGCTAACAAACTCATTTACTTTTATACGTAGTAACACTAATTGCAATTTAAAAAGCCACAGGTGTGGGAAATTAATCTTTAATTGCCTCCGAAGTGAGGGGATCATGCTCTACTTCAGTATGTCACAGTACATGTTGGCATTCATGGTTCCCTCAATGAACTGTAGCTCCTCAGTGCAGGCAGCACTCATGCTGGCCCAGTCCAAACATATATACACATATATCTATATGTGTATATATATGTTTTCTATAATATGATTTGTTCATTCCCCTTATATGTATGCATTTACCTGATGATGTTAGATGCTGCCCCCACTCTCTCTGCATCGCTGCTTACGTTCAAAATGAGGGTTTCATCTCATATCAGTGTTTTTGTGTTTTGTGCCTTATCCGTTTATCTGTCATTTAGGGATTATTTAAACTACCTTTCCTCAGTATAGATGTATACTTTTGGTGGTGGGAGTGTCATGGTCTGGGCCTGCATGAGTGCTGCCGTCACTGGGGAGCTACAGTTCATTGAGGGAACCATGAATAATACCAACATGTACTGTGACATACGGAAGAAGAGCATGATACCCTCCTTTTGGAGACTGTGTCGCAGGGCAGAATTCCAACATGATAACGAGCCCAAACACACCTCCAAGACGACCATTGCCTTGCTAAAGAAGCTGAAGGTAAAGGTAATGGACTGGCCAAGCATGTAACCAGACCTAAACCCTCTATAGCATCTGTGGGGCATCCTCAAGTGGAAGGTGGGGGAGTGAAAGGTTTCTAACATCCACCAGCTCTGTGATGTCATCATGGAGGAATGGAAGAGGACTCCAGTGGCAACCTGTGAAGCTCTGGTGAACTTCATGCCCATGAGGGTTAAGGAAGTGCTGGAAAATAATGGTGGCCACACAAAAATATTCCCAATTAGGCCCAATTTGGACATTTCCTTTTAGGGGTGTACTCACTTTTGTTACAAATGGTTTAGACATTAATGGCTGTGTATTGAGTTATTTTGAGGGGGCAGCAAATGTACACTGTTATACAGGCTGTACACTTACTACTTTACATTGTAGCAGAGTGTTATTTCTTCGGTGTTGTGTTCTTCACATGAAAAGATATAATAAACTATTTACAAAAAATGTGAAGGGTTTACTCACTTTTGTGAGATACTGTATATATATATATATATATATATATATATATATACACACATATATATGCATATGAAATATGTAAATATATAAGAGAGATCATATAGATATAAATAAAGATAGCACATTATTATTTGCAATACAAATTTTATATACATCTCATCTTTTTAATATATTTATTAATTGTTTACTTTGCAATTTGATTAGCGCAGAGTGCAGCTTCTTGCTGCGTCTATGGTGTTTAGGAGGGGGCGGGTACTTTTTGGATGACACATAGGCAGAGGCAGTGCCTGCAGCTCTCTGCCTAATAATAGCTGTGCAGGGATGCATCCAAAATGAAGGAAATGATTATTTCCTCCTTGTTGTTTTCCCTACTAACACGTAGCACTTTATCCCTTATAATTTTTTTCATATTAATGGTTACCCCGATAACCCAAGTAATTATAGGGTCTGATTCACAGTTGTATAGTGTCCACAATATTGGTAGCAGGGCATCTAGATTCAAGATTTTATTACAATGAACTGTTTTTACCTTTTATTATTAAAGGTTAAGTTTTAAAGGTTACCCTCCACCAGATACTAGGTTCTAGGGAGTGCACCATATTCTTTTTTCGTAATTTATTTATTAGTAGCGAGGTGGTTCCTCAGAATTATTTTAAACAGGCGACTTGCCCGTCAAAAAAATGACGGCAATTAAATATGTATGTTTTGAATTCTGTTTTGCATGTAATATGCGCAGTTTAGACTTGTAACCTTTTTGTTATAAGGAAGTACAATTATTATATAAAACATGTTTATTTTTTTAACATGCAACTTGTAAGTGACCAACTGTTAAATGATAATTTTTTAAGAGTAGTAACATTTTAATGTAAGAACAACTTGTAGATTAACAACTGGTAAAATATAGATACTTTGAATCCAGAGGAAGGCAAACAGTCAAAAAAAAACTTAGCCAATTGAATCAAAGGGGGGAAAAAATTAATTCCTTCCTGACCCCATTAACTGGCGATCGGATTACTCCCTGGATTAATATTTTGCATTGAATTATACAATTAAATTGTATAATAGAAGCTCCTCCTCCTCTTAACATGAACTTTGAAATATATGCAATGAAACAACTTTGCAGGTTTTTAAAAAAAAATAGTAACATTATAAACAGTAACATAATGAAGTAACATTTAAACTCTAAGGCCCTCATTCAATTGCGATTTGGCCAATTGAATAGTGCTCTAAATAAGCACATAACATATTTTTTTTAAATAAGTTTTTAATTAGTGCAAACCTTGCTTTTGGATAGATGTTTACTAAGTAAAAACTTATTTAAAAAAATATGTTATGTGCTTATTTAGACCCCTATTCAATTGGCCAAATTGCAATTGAATGAGGGCCTAAGGGCCTCATTCTATTATCAGCCGTAGGAGATGCGGGGCCGCAAGGACCGGCCGCAGGCTATTTGCCTATTCTATTCCCTTCCGGCCGAGGGCTCCGGGAGGCTTGCGGCCGGCGCCCTGTTATCCCTTGTGGCTGCACGCGCAGCAGGAAAGCCTTTAAACTTAAACGGCCGCAAGAAACCCACGGTTGCTATTCTATTGCTACGGGAACCCTCTCTGCAAGGCTAAAACCGAGCCGCAGCTTACTTGCACCAAAAAGGTCCCGCAAGCACACAATTAAGCACATAATAAAGCCATAATAAAGCCATAATAAAGCCATCCTGCACTCTGATGAGACGATAAAGTGATTGGAGGTGTTAGCATTCATAGCACAACATTCCCCTACACTCAAATCTGAAAATAATATTTATTTTAATTCATGTCAAATATCCATGGACAAAGTCCCGAGGGCTTGGAGCACCTCAGACCCGCCCAGGCTGCGGGAAAACGGAAAATAAACCGTTAATGAAATAGCGGATTTGGGCGATGTGCATGCTTGAGAGGGTGTTGTTATTAATCCTCATGTCCCCCATTATGATGCCTATCATTTACAGAGCTTTACAGTGCCATCTTGAATTTATATTTGCATTTAAAGTTTTCTGACCTTGCGGCCGGTTGCATGATATGCGTCCGGCCGTAAGGTGGATATCCTTGCGGTGCCGTCTATTTGAATTGCAAGGTAAAGGTAGCTCTACGCGGGGCCTTAAAAGGGCCGCAAGGAATCGCAGCTTTGCGGCCTTTTTACGGCCGATAATAGAATGAGGCCCTAATTGGTGTAAAATTCAAGCAAAGTGTTTTGTGGGTCTAATCATGCTAAAAGGCTACTTCCATAAAATAGTAATCTGTTATTTTGTTGTTGTTGATTTTTGATGGTTGACTTTTCGTTGTTATTGTTGTAATTTGTGAAAATGGCACATAGAGCTTCCTATGTAAAATAGTGGTTCTCTAAAAAGAGAACGCCAGACATTAAAGTTCGTCCTCGGGGTGTAACAACTGTTCTCTATGTTTTTTGCCATTTTATAGAGTTTCTTATTATTATTTTTATTTGTTTGTTGTTGTACATTTCTTCTTGAAATTACATTATTTTTTGAAAAATGGCACATAGAGTTTCTTATGTTAAATAGCGGTATTCGTAAAAGAGTCCCAGAGATATCAAATTTTTTACTGGAAGTAAAACTACTGTTCTCTATGTTTATTGCAATTTTATAGAGTTTCTTATTCAAATAGTGGTGCTCTAAAAAGAGCTCGAGTGAATTAAAAGTTGTTCCTCGAAATGAAACCACTGTACTCTATTTTTTTTTTTTTTGTGTGAAATTGTTGTTGAGGTGATTATTTTTTTTGGATGGGTCTGTGCCATGTCTTGTATTGTTATATTTTTGTGGAATTAAAATTATAGTACTTCATAGTAGACAATGTTTTTTGTAAAAATGCGTCCATCATCTAATAAATCACCTTGACTTTCATTGTTTTCAATGTAAACTTGAGAATGCAACATACAGCTGGCCATGTGCAAATACTGGTTCTCCTAAAAAGATACCCACAGATTTGAAAGTTTGTCCTTGTGATTTAATAATGGTCATGGCAAATGCCATGATGATGGGAAATTGTCTCCTTTGAAGTACAAAAGGGAGGCTACATTCACTCAGTGCCAAATCTATTCTTGGTATGAAAACTCTCTCTCCTTTATGGGTACCAGTTAGAATTTCATCATGTATGAAATGGTCCTTTAATTCTTGAACAATGAATCTGGTCCCATTACATAGGCCTTTTTTTGGGTTCATATTTCGCAGTAACATGACAATTGCACCTTTCTTTAGCTGCAAAATATGTGGTGGCATTCCAGAGGGAGTTAATGAGTTCATGAATTCAGTTGAAAAGTTTGTCTGACTTCCTTTGTCATCACTAAGTACAGAATCAGCACTGTGATAATTTTTTGTGGTGCATTTATTTTTTTAAATATTTCAGTATTGAGTGGCAATTATTAAATTGTGATTCGGCCAATTGAGAGCCCTATATATAGAGCCCTATTCAATTGGCCAAATCACAATTTAATAAGGCTGCAAACGTGTAATTAATAATGAAGCTAGTGTGGAATCTAAAATTTGATGCTGATAATGCAAAATGACATGCAAAAACTACAAAACTCTCAAAAGTAGAATATACATTGAATGAAAGTTTAACAACATTAACAGAAGAGGAAGGGGGTTACAATGATTTAAAGTAGTAATGTAATAAAGTGCAGGAGAAGCAACTAGAGTGCTCCATTGTAATGGAAAAAGCAATTAGCAACAGAAACAGAGAGGTAATAATGCCACTCTTTAGTACAGCTAGAATACTGTGTCCAAGCCAAGGGACTCCTCATCAACCTGTTCCTGGTATTAGCCAAGCTGGCAAGTTATAAGTGCATGAAAAAGTGTCTGGAAGGGAAGGTTTCACTGCCATGTTCCGGGCACTGATGCGCTCTTGTATCCGGGCAGAGTGGGAGGACGTCTGAATTTACCTCCTAGTGGATTGTAGATGGAGTACTCTGGTATCCCCCCCCCCCCCACACTAGGATTCATTTGAGCATCATCTCATTATTTAGTTTTTAGGTTATTCTTTAGTAGTTTCTCTACCAACAGGGAGAGAAATGCAGAGTACCCTCTGACTAGCCCTTTAAAAAGGCCAATACTGGTTACCATAACCTCAAAACCAGTTAGAAACAATTAAAAAGGACACTAACTAAAAGACAAAATCTAAAAGCAAAGACTTTATGATATGTATAGTTTAGAGTAAAGAAGGGAGAGCGGTTACTTTAAGACTAAGAAATTATTTAATAACGTTCCGTAGGGAAGTGGCTTCCATAAAAAGAGGTAATGACTTGAAGTCATAAATTGGAAGATTTGGAGTAATGTGTGAAAGTACTAATTTACAGAAAGGGTTGCAGATAACTGGTTTAGGGTAAAACAATCTAAAATCTAGCATGTTATTTTGAACCTTAACTAAAACAAAATGTCAGGAGATTTAATTGGCAGACTAGATGCATCTTTTTGTTTCTTATCTGTCATCAAATCTCATTTTCTATGTTTGTCACAAGCAACCTGCAATATTTTATTCCCTCACTTGCCTCTCGATACAGCTTTGTATTTACTCTATGCCCCTCTGTGGCAGCACAATATCGCTCACTTGCAATGAAAAACAGGCTTGAAGCGACCCAAGTCACAGGATAAATAAGAATACCAGTGTTAAAAAACATATAGAACAATAAAGTAAAACATTTCTGAGTAAACGAACACATATAATTAACTGCAAGACTTTGCTCCTCTATTAGTTTGAGTTAAATTAATTAACTTAATAATGTGCTAAATATTATTAGAAAGTCTTAAAAACAATAAATACATCTTTAAATATGGTATGTTTGCCAAAAGATATCCCATATTGTAATTATTAATGCACTTTTAGATAGAAAATGATTTAATACATTTTAGATTACATACATTTAACAATACGGTACATATAGTGTATGTTTTCACTACCTTACCGAAAATATGTCTAACATTAGAACAAAGTAACATGTGTACACTAATACTCTATCATTTAATACTTTTCTATGGAGCCATTTACCACTTGAATACTCTCTAAGCACTCCATTGCTAAGTATTTTATGAGACTAGTGTGAAGCTTCCAGTAAGTAAAAAGACATTTATTGGGATTTTTCACATTGTTTCACCTAAAATGAGCTATATATATATATATATATATATATATATATATATATATATATATATATATATATATATCACTACTTTTAAACCAAATATTTAGATAATATCCACATGTGGATACAATATACTGGATACTGTTTTCTTACTGTTAACTCTGTACAGCATACATATATAAAGAAATAATATTTTCATTGTCCCTAAAGCTAGCTTTCTACCCTACTTCAAGCCTTTACAATTTACGGTAGGGTTGAACATACTTTGGTGACATGAAATATCCTTAAGATCTACCATCTACCACCAAGCTGTCAGTTGCCCCTCACATTAACATTTAAATAGGTTGTATAAAACATATATGTACTACCTCTTCTTGTATATCTACACTAAAACCTCCTAAGACAAAGGACAATCCTGTTCTCTCAGATTTAAATCTTCATGCAGATTCAACCTGTTGTGTAGGCATCCCAAAATATACATGTCGATACTAAGAGATCTACTAGTAGATCTAGATCTACCTTTTGGAGGACCCTGCTACATTACATAACAAACCTTCCTGTGCCATCATAAACCATACTGTCTATCCACATCCCCTCTAATAGCCTTATTAAATTGCAATTCAGCAAATCTAAAGGGCTCTATATAAGCACAGAGCATAACTAAAAACTTCTGTAAAAAAATATGCTCATCAGTGCAAGTGTATACCCTATGGTATGAGTTCCATACCTCCCCATGCAAACCACGGTGATAATTCACAAAGCAAGGAACGTGTCTCTTTAACTACAATCCAAACTAATTGTAACTGTTCTACTATCAAATTTAATAAAAAAAACTATACATTTTCAGTGACTACTTATCACATATATAGTTGTGAGCGTACGAGTTGTTGCTAACGCTGCGGGCTCGCGTAGCGAGCCCGCGGCCCTCGCGAAGGGAGGGCCGGGGCTCGCGCAGCGAGACGCGGGCCTCGCGAACGCGAGTCGCGGGCCTCAGTTGCTTGCTTGGAGCGCCGCAGGCGCTCCATGCCAGCACCTGAGGACCTCGCAAAGCGAGGTCTTCAGTTGCAGCAACTGCGACCCTTGCAAAAAAAAGTTTACGTCGCAACACATTACGACACTCGCAAACAACATACGACACACGTTCACACACATTACGACACTCGCAAACAACATACGACACACGTTCACACACATTACGGCCTCGCAACACTCGGACGCAACTCGCGAACATTACAAAATTACAAACACAATACATACACACAGCACATACATAAAAACCTTACCTACACAAACAGGAAGCACCCAGGACCTCAAAAATGCAACTTACAACTTAATTGCACTCAAAATAAAAGAGTTTAGACACTAAATAGTTTGTTAAGCGACACAAAAAATGGCCGACGAATAAAACGAAAACGAGGCTACACACGCAAACACCATACGAGACACGTTACCACACATTACGACTTCGCAAACATCGGACGCAACACGCCGACATACAAACATTTAAAACTTAACAAAGACACACAACAAACACATAAAAAGCTTACCTACAGCAAGAGGAACCAGCCAGCACCTCAAAAAAACAAGTTACACCTACATTTAAATCAAAATAAACACTTTAGACACTAATACTATCGGTAAGCGAGAGAAAAAATGGCCGACGAACAAAACGAAAACGAGGCTTCAGACGTAACTACACTACACTTACTCGCAATAATGAAACACATACTATGCGGAACGTATCACAATCATATTAAACACCATTTTGAACAGTAATACGCCTAAAATGGCGGATGGAACGCAAATTGTAAGCTGGAACGCAAATAGCGCATGCGTATTGCGTTCTAACGGTCTCACTTTCCAGAACTTTCTACAAGTTTATAAATACTGCCTATTTCCAACTAAAAAATACATTTCTCCTCAGGTGATGAACGGAGTGACTTCTGAGATAACTGCTGCTTTTACTTGAGAAGACAATTCTTTACTAATTTACTACTTTGCATTGTGCAAATTACAACTGAGAGGTAAGCTATAATATATTACATTTTATTATCAGAACAGGTCAAACAAATAAAAAATAAAAAAATAGGATTTATGTAGTCATCATGTATGGCACATTTATGTGTATAGGCTCACAAAAAAAATACGCTTCATTTAACAAAACAACAAAAAAACATAATTTAATATTAAACAGAGCTTTATGTATAGTGACGACACGCACATATATGTCTATAATGTATAGTGACATGTGACACGCACATATATGTCTATAATGTATAGTGACATCTGACACGCACATTTCTGTGTATTGCCCCTTCATAGTGACATGTGACACGCACGTATATGTATAGAATGTATAGTGACATGTGACACGCACATATATGTCTATAATGTATAGTGACATCTGACACGCACATTTCTGTGTATTGCCCCTTCATAGTGACATCTGACACGGACATATATGTCTATAATGTATAGTGACATGTGACACGGACATATATGTGTATAATGTATAGTGACATGTGACACGGACATATATGTGTATAATGTATAGTGACATGTGACACGCACATTTATGTGTATTGCCAATGCAACAAAATTAGCTTACAACAAAATCAGTAAACAACTACATTTAAATGACATTATATCTCATGTATACTGATATGTCACACGCACATATATGTGTATCATCTATAGTTACATCTCACACACACACATTTATGTGTGTTGGAAAAAAAAAATATAAGGTTAATTTAACCATTTAAATTTGACTCATGTATACTGATATGTCACACGTACACAAAATAATTACATTAAACTATGTAATGTGCTTCATGTATGTGACATATGTGTGTAGCCCCCAACAAAAAATAAGGTTAATTGAATTAATTTACTGCAATTCAATAGATCATATAAAGCTGAATCTTTCTATTTCTTTTAATATTCAAACAGACTCTGCATCAACAGCGTCACTCAACAATTTGCACCGTGCACTGTGAAGCACAATCCCTTTTAAAGAACACCAACAAATTTGAAGAGGTAAGATACAATAAGACATTACATGCTCAAAAGGCCATGCTTTGCTAGATGACAAATTATAAATATACAAATAACTATTTCACTTTCTTTTTCAAACAGACACTACAAGAAGACCGGCGGATTAAGATTGGCAGGAGGGGACCGTCTGTCATTCAAAACTTCTATCAAGGTAAAGTATTAAGTATAAACAAGAAATAACCATGAGCCTTATTCAATTGCAACTTCCTCAATTGAATAGGGCTCTATATAAGCACATAACATTTTTTTTATACAGAACTTTTTAGTTACTGAATTTCTAACCACAATCAAGGTTTTCAATAACTAAAAACTTTGCTCAATAAATATGTTATGTGATTATATAGAGCCCTCTTCAATTGGCAAAATTGCAATTCAATGAGGACCTATATGTCTTTAATGGCCAAGGGCCTCACTCAAATGTGATTTGCCCATTTCAATAGCGCTGTATATAAGCACAGAGCATATTTTTTAAAGGAAATTTTTATTTTGTGAACACGTTGCTTTTGGATACAAGTTCACTAAATACAAAATTCCGTAAAAAAATATGCTCTGTGCTGATATTGAGCTCTATTCCATTGGCCAAAACACAATTGAATGAGGAGCTCACAATATAACAAATGCAGTAACCAAAGGCCCTCATTCAATTGCTATTTTGGACAATTAAATATGGCTATAAATAAGAACTTTTAGGCCCTTACTCTATTTTAACAAATATATGTGATGTGCTTATTTACAACCCTATTCAAATTTCTACATTGCAATTCAATTACGGCCTAAGGGCCTCATTCAATTGCAACTTGACCAATTGAATAAGGCTCTAAATAAGCACATAGCATATTTTTTTAAAATAAGTTTTTAGTTAGTGAACATCTATCCAAAAGCAAGGTCTTCACTAACTAAAAACTTCTGTAAAAAATATATGCTATGTGCTTATTTAGAGCCCTATTCAATTGGCCAAATCGCAATTGAATGAGGCCCTTAGAGTACTATTACATTGTAAAAAATGCAATTCAATGAGGGCCAAACTATGCAACATATGGTACACACAAAGGACCTCATTCAATTGCATTTTGCCAAATTGAATAGGGCTCTAAATAACAACATAACAATTTCTTAAAACTAAGGTTTTAGTTAATAAAAAAATATCAAAAATACAGTTTTTCAATGACTACAAACTTATTTTAAATAATATGCTATGTGCTTATTTAGGGCACAATTCAATTAGCCAAATCGCAATTCAATGACACACAAACTGCTACACACAAAACAGAATTTCTTATTAAATGTTTAACAACCTATAAGCCTTACAAAGAAGCAAAAATAAGAATAACAAAAGTGTTGTGCACCTAATAGCATTGTATAAAAAAGCACACAAACTCATAGCAAACTATATTAACATTCTTCTTTAATGTTTAACAACCTATAACCTGTACAATCAAGAAGAAATAAGTTTTGCACAAGTGATGCGCACCAAACAGGATTGTCAAAAACTAACACAAACACATAGCAAACTACCTTAATTATATTATTTCATGTTTCAATAACTATAACCATCCCGATAAAGGTTAAATAACTATACCACAAGTGGTGTGCACAAAACAGGATTGTACAAAACATAACATAAACACATCTTATTTAATATATTACAACCCACAAGCCTTACTAAGAACCTTCAATAAGAATAACAAAAGTTGTCGGATTGTACAGAAAGTAAAAAAAAACAAAGATAGAAAAAAATAACCATAACTCATACAATACACTCAAATTAATACATTTTTAATTTATTTAACAGACATTTCACTCAAACAACATTTTCTATTTTACATTACAACAGATACTGCGTGAAGACAATCGGACGAGGACTTTTTCCACAGGACCGGACCATCGGACGAGGACTCGGACCAGACCAGCAGACGAGGAATTTCAACACAGGACCAGACCAGCAGACGAGGAATTTCAACACAGGACCAGACCATCGGACGAGGACTTTCACCAACGGACCACAACATCGGACGAGGGATATCGCCACAGGACCACAATATCGGACGGGGGCTATCGCCACAGGACCACACCATCGGACGAGGACTTCCAACAGAGGACCACACCATTGTACAACGATTTGGAAACGAGCACCAACAAACATTCGGATTTAAATCACACTTCAACCAAGGTAAACTATAATAAGTACTAAAGTATAAAACTAAAGAAACTGCTTTCAGTTGCATCCGTGTCAACAGAAAAATAAAATAATTAATTTACTATCTCCCTTATTTTATTTAAATTGCTACTATGCAATACATAGCTCAATAACCACATCACTTTTTTTTTCACCAAAGAAGTTTTGCTGTGGTAAATATCTATCCACAAACAAAGTTTTTAATAAATAAAACCATTATTTTAAATAAATATGTTACATGCTTATTTACAGCAGTATTCCATTGGCCAAATTCTGAGCCAGTGAAGACAGGAATGATAAATTTAACTAAATATCAATGATACATTCATGATTTGCCTTTTATTTCACCAATTGTGCACAATAATCTTTAACAGGAATTACAAATTTAAATATACACAATTACATTTATTTGTTTCCGTTTACAGATTAATATGGCTGATAACGAGACCAAAGAAGAGAAGAAAAGACGTCAAACTAGAGAAAGACAAGAGAGATGGGCCGCCCAGCAGACACCGGAGGAGAAAGAAATTCGAAGAGAAAAAGAACGCAAAAGACTTGCAAATAAAAGAATATCAGCTGCAAAAATGAAAGATACAACCAAAAAAAATAAAAAAATAATAAAGCATTTACAAACTGTTCCTAAAACATCAGATGACATTTTACAACATACCAGTCAAGACAGACCAAAAAAAACAACTACAAAAAAAAAAGCATTTACAAACTCTTACTAAAAACTTACAGGAAATTTCAACCGAACAAGTCCAACATATACCAAGAAAATCTACGAAAAAAACTAAACATTTAGAACCTGTTGTTGAAACATTTCATGACTTTTCATCTGATGAATATCAAAGTCAACATCCAATATGCGTTGCAAATTGTCCTTTACTGAAGTCTTTAGCAGTAGAGGTTCATAGTTGTGGGGACATGACTACTCAATGTCAATTTTGTGAGGCTTATTATTTTAAACAGGAGAGACCCCGAGATGGACAATTTATTAGTTGTTGTCAAAAAGGAAAGTTCAAACTTCCACAAAGGAAACAATTTCCAACCTATTTACTAAATATTATGACTGAACCTACTTTTCCAAATTACAACAATTTTAAGACAAACATAAGATCCTACAATAGTGCCATATCATTTGCATCTATGGGGGCAACATTGGCTGCTAATGTACCAGGACATGGTCCTTACTGTTTTAAAGTCCAAGGACAAATTTATCATCGGACTTCACATTTACATCCAGAGGAAGGAGAGCAAAGAAAATTCGCTCAACTATATGTCCTAGATACAATGGAAGCTGTTGACCAACGTATGCAGATGGAAGAAAATAAAAAATGCTTACCCAGTGTTTTTATAGAGCTAAATAACATTATGGACAACAATCCCTACAGTAAAGCTTACAAAAAATTGGCAGAAGTAGAAAATGAACAACTACTTCATGCACAAAGACATCAATTACCCATGCCAAAGGTTAATATGGTGCTTAAAAGAGACAGACATACTGATAAACGTCGTTATAACTTGCCAACATCAAATGAGGTTGCAATGGTCTTTCACAATGATGAAGGAGAACCACCATTTCAAAGAGACATTAGAGTATATCCCAGAAATGAGGACCAACCATTTATTAATATTAATATCTTAAGTCCAAATTTAGATCCAATGACATATCCCATCTTTTTCCCACACGGAGAAGCAGGTTGGCAACCAAAATTAACCCTTCCCAGTTACCCAAATGCTAAAGCCAGAATCCGAAATAATGTTTCTATGCTTGAATTTAAAGTTGCTCAAATTGCCATTAGAGATGAATTTAATCCAATTTTATGTGGTGACAAACTAACACAACAATGGATTATTGATTCATATTTGCAAGTTGTGGCAAATAATTTAAACTTTATAAAATATCAACAAGATAAACTACGTGTAGAACAATATTGTGGACTCATGGACTATGTTGCTGACGTGGCTACAAGCAGAGACATGACAGCTGGCAAAGCCATCATTTTACCATCTTCCTTTCAAGGATCTCCTCGAAATATGAGAGAAAGATACAATGATGCTATGGCTATTGTGACAAAATTTGGAAAACCAGATTTATTTGTGACATTTACATGTAATCCACAATGGCCAGAAATTAATCAAAATCTACTTCTTGGACAAAGTGCTTCAGATCGACCAGATTTAGTAGCCAGAGTTTTTAAGATAAAATTAAATGAATTAATACGTGACTTTACTATAAATCAGTTATTTGGCAAATGTCTTGCTTATGTATATACCATTGAATTTCAAAAAAGAGGCCTTCCACATGCACATCTTCTCATAATACTTCAAGAGAAAGATAAATTAGATACTTCGGACAAAGTGGATGCAGTCATAGTTGCTGAACTACCGGATCCAGAACTATATGGTAGACTATATGAGATTGTTACTCATCGCATGATTCATGGACCCTGTGGAGACCTTAATCCACAATCACCATGTATGGAAAATAATCAATGTTCAAAAGATTTTCCAAAAAATTATAGAGACAAAACATATGCAAATTGTGATGGATATCCACTTTATAAAAGAAGAGAAGGAGATAGTGCCATTATTCGTGGAAAAAAAGTGGACAATAGATATGTAGTACCCTACAATCCACATTTACTCATGAAGTACAACGCCCACATCAACGTAGAAGCCTGCACTTCCATCAAATCCATTAAATATGTCTACAAATATATTTACAAAGGTTACGATGCAGCTACTGTAGTCGTCAAAAGTGCAGACAACCCTGAAAGTAGTGAGTTAGTACATGATGAACTTGCATCTCATGTAGATGCTCGCTATGTCAGTGCGCCAGAAGCTATGTGGCGGCTTTTAAAATTTGAAATGCATGATAGATCACATGCAGTATATAGGTTAGCAGTACATTTGCCACAACGACATTTAGTCTATTTCCATTCTGGAAATGAAATGAACGCAGTAGCCCAAAGTGAAGATCTTCACACTACACTAACTGCATGGTTTGCATTAAATTCCACTGATGCTCAAGCAACACAATACTTATATATTGAAATTCCATATCACTATGTTTTTGTGAATGGATTATGGAGAGCAAGAAAAACCAGAGGCAATAAAATAATTCCACGAATTTACACAGTCAGTCCAAGAGATGTTGAACGATTTTGCTTACGGATATTACTTTTAAATGTTCCAGGAGCACAAAGTTTTGAACAATTAAGAACTGTTAATGACATTGTATATGAATCCTTCCATTTAGCTGCAAGAAATAGAAACTTACTCGCTGATGATACAGAGTGGGAAAGATGTTTAGAAGAAGCAGCACAATGTCAAATGCCACGACAGATGAGAGAACAATTTGCTTTTATTTGTATCTTCTCAAATGCTCCAAATGCATTAGCTTTGTGGGAGACTTTTAAAAGTAATATGGCTGAAGACTTTATGCGACGATACAATGAACCCATTGCACACTTAAAAGCCTTAATGGAAATTCAAGAAGTCTTTTTAACTCATGGATTAAGTTGTGCAAGTTTTAATTTGCCTGATCCAGGTCTAATAGATGACATTAACTTTGAAGACTATGACATTCAACTACAAGCAGAAAGAACACAAGAAAGACTTGCAACTTTAAATACACTACAATTGCAAGCATTTCATGCCATTAAAAATGCTATAGATGATGACATGGTGACAGAGCGTTATTTCTATCTTGATGGACCTGGCGGATCAGGGAAAACATATTTGTACAATTTATTAATGAGTTCAGTACGAGCACAAGGACAAATAGCAATGGCGTTTGCCACTACTGGAATTGCTGCACTTTTATTAGAAGGTGGAAGAACTGTTCATAGTGGATTCAAACTGCCAGTGCCTATTTTGGAAAATTCTGTGTCAGATATTCGCATGACATCCTTACAAGCAAAGAAATTGAAGAAATGTAAATTAATTATAATAGATGAGGCCACAATGATGTCATGCTATGCCCTCCAATGTATTGACCGTTTGCTTCGTGAAGTCATGGATAATATTTTTCCATTTGGTGGAAAGGTAATTTTGTTGGGTGGCGATTTTAGACAAACATTACCTGTCGTTGTACATGGAAATCGAACTGACATTATTGAAACATGTATAAAGTCAAGTACAGTATGGAAACATTTTACCCATCTTCAACTGCAACAAAATATGAGATCAGAAGGCCAAACTGATTTCAATGATTGGCTTATTAAAATTGGAGAAGGAAGAACAGAAAAAATACTACATTTACCTGACGACACTGTAGAGATACCACCTCATATGATTTGTCAACAAGATATTATATCGGCTATATTTGAAGGGAGCATAAATAACGAAGAATATTCTGAGCTTGCCAACCAAGTCATACTGACGTGTAAAAATAAAGATGCATTAATACTCAATAATGAAATCTTAAAAAAAATTAATGCACCACAAAGAAATTATCACAGTGCTGATTCTGTACTTGCTGATGACAATGAAAGTCAGGCAAACTTTTCAACTGAATTCATTAACTCTTTAACTCCTTCTGGAATGCCACCACATATTTTGCAGCTAAAGAAAGGTGCAATTATCATGTTACTGCGAAATATGAACCCAAAAAAAGGCCTATGCAATGGCACAAGATTAATTGTTCAACAATTAAAGGACCATTTTATAGATGCTGAAATTTTAACTGGGACCCATAAAGGAGAGAGAGTTTTCATACCAAGAATAGATTTAGCACCAAGTGAAAGTAGTCTCCCTTTTATACTTCAAAGAAGACAATTTCCCATTATTATGGCATTTGCCATGACCATTAATAAATCACAAGGTCAAACTTTCAAATCTGTGGGTATTTACTTGGAAGAACCAGTTTTTGCACATGGTCAATTGTATGTTGCGTTGTCACGGTGCAAAAATCCACAGGCTATTAAAGTTTACATTGAAAACAATGAAAGTCAAGGTGATTTATTAGAAGATGGACGTATTTTTACTAAAAACATTGTCTACTATGAAGTACTATAACTTTGCAGGATACAAATTAAAGATGCCAACATTTTTTAAAAGCATTCCAAAATACATAACAATTGGTTGTTTAATTCAGTCATAATTAATGAAAGTACTGTTTATGAATGATTCGCCTCACAAAATACTTGCCTTGCATTTTTAGTAAAAATTATGTTAAAATGTTAAGTCACTATGTTAATGTTTCTAATGTTACAAGTTTAAAATATATATTTTAAAGTTATTTCATTCAACAGATTACAAAGTGGATGTTAAGAGGTCAAGCACCTTTTAAGTCACAATGTAAATATTGTCTGTTATCTTAAGATTACTAACTACATTAATGTTTATCGCCAGGTTATGTGCTCAGTAATGAATTACTTTAATTACGTACGTTTTAAGCAGAGTTTTACTGTATGCCTTCCTATACATTCAATGTATATTCAAGTTAACAATTATTGTGATAGAAATTGCATGTTAATACTGAATAATTTAAAGGTCAATTGTTTTTACATTCAAATGTTAATACTTTTAATAAAAAATTAGGTTACAAAATGTATTCACTATGTTCCTCTTTATAATGTTCAAAATTATACAAATGTTTTGTCAACTTCTAAACTTACATACAAAATAAAGTTAAAGTTTCTAAATATATACTTTGAAGGTTATTGCTTACATATATTTTAAACTTCATGTTAAAATTTCGCAACGTTTCAAGAAGGCTTTTTACTTTTTGCTTTCCTATTCATTCAATGTATATTAAAGTTAACAATTCTTCAGATACAAATTACATTTAAAAAAACCATTACATCAACATTTTACAAAAATACACGTTCATATTAAAATACTTACAAGTGTCAAAAATATATGTTAATAACTAAACAACTTGACAAACATATACATCACATTGCCGTCATTTTTTGACGGGCAAGTCGCTAGTGATTAAATATTTGAAAGACAGACGCAATTCTGAGTTCTGTTTATAATGCTTTCTACTGACATGACGTGGGTTTTCCATCTCTGCAGCTTTGTAAAGGAATAAATAATAGAGGTGGTGTAAATGGTTTCCATTTTTGCTTCTTGAAATGATTTTGTTCAGATTTGGTTCTAACAACCTACACAACATATTATGACTGGGTGTTCTACATGTAATTATTTATGGGCTAGAACTTCACTAAACTTCTATGAATCAAAGCCAGGTTCGATGAATCATGGAAGATATAAATGAAATAGTATATCTCAGCTAACAAATATGAATTGCTATTACGGGCTTTACTGATCTGAGACTTAATAATTCTTCAGAACCTGACAGGAAATTATTGAATGTATAAAGATGGTTCTTAATGGCTATGATATTAAAATAATTTGTTTGCATTAGGATTCACTTGTAAGACAAGAAGACAATTCACATAGTGTGATAACTGTCCTACATACATTTATAATAAAAATGATAGAGGACACATTATCTAGTACACAAATATGACACATTAAAGTGATCTTAAACTCATGGGGCCTCATTCTATTATCGGCCGCAGCCGTTGCGGGGCCGCAAGGACCGGCCGCAAGCTATTCTGCTATTCTATTCCCTTACGGCCGTAGGCTCCGGCAGGCTTGCGGCCGGTGCCTTGCTATCTCTTGCGGCCGCTCGCGCCGGAGGAAAGCCTTTGATCTAAAACGGCCGCAAGAGATTTGCAATTCAATTGCTCCGGGAAACCTCTCTGCAAGGCTAAAAACGAGCCGCAGTTACTTGCAGGAAAAAGGTCTCGCTAGCACCAATTAAGCACATAAAATAGCTCAAATAAAGCCATCCTGCACTTTGAGAAGACTATAAAGGGATTTTAGGTGTTAGAAAAAATAGCACATAATTATCCTGTACTCAAATCCGTAAAATATTTAATTTTTAATATCCGTAAAATATCCATGTAAAAAGTCCAGAGTGCTTGGAGCACTTCAGACACACCCACGCCGCAGCCGGAAAATAAACAGTTAATTTGAACTCGGGTTTGGGCAGATGTGCAAGCTTGAGAGTGGGTTCCTTTTAATCCTCATGTCCCCCAATATGATCCCTAGCATTTACAGAGCTGTACAGTGCAGGCTTGAATTTATTTTTCAGTTTTTATATTTCACAGATTACGGCCGGTTCCAAGATATGCGGCCGGCCGTAAAAGGAGATCCTTGCGGGGCCGTATAATAGAATCGCGAGTTAACTGAACCCCCGCAAGGAATCGCAGCCTTACGGCCGATTTACGGCCGATAATAGAATGAGGCCCATGGTATATGAAGTTTTGCTGCACCAGCTAAGATATTGAGTATTTGGTGTGGGGTGAGGGTGAATAAGAGACAAAACTGGGAGCTATGATGACTGGATTATAATCTATATCTACCGTATATATATATGTATTTTTTTTTTCTTTAAATTTGGGGGGGGGGTTCCAATCTTCTTGACTAACCTCTCACAGTTTTAACCAGCATTAAGGCCACAACATTTCTCTCAGCCTCCCTCCCGCTCCCTCCCTCTCTCTCCCTCCCTCCCTCCCTCTCTCTCTCTCTCCCACTCCCTCCTTCTCTCTCTCTCTCCCTCCCTACCTACCTCCCTCTCTCCCTCCTTCTCTCTCATCTGCCTCCTCTCTCCATCCCTCCCTTACTCTCTGTAGCGTGGCTCTGCTGTGCATGCGCAAATTCAACACAGATGCGCAATTTCCCGGGATTTAGGATTTACACATCGCACAGGCGGTACTCACAACTCCAAACTATTATATTGGATCACTTAAAAGCTCTGTTTTACCTGCCTAATATAATACAAAGAGTCCCTGTATAAGTCTTCCCACAGCATCATATGCAAACACAGACTCTGTAGTGCTGGATGCGCAGTAATATGTGTAGATAGAGTTGACATATCCTAAACAGTATCAAATATTTAGTTTCATTATATATCAATGATCCACAAACTTTGGGCCCTATTCTATTAGAAGCTTGCAAATGCCTTGAACTCCAAAATTTGGCTGCAGTTGTATAAAAATGTTTAGATGTATTCGATTGACTCAAGCCCGCAATTTACCTACTTACCGGTAAGCCTCCACACATAAACCCTGCCTTTTTAAGTAGGATTTCAGGGGGCGTGATCATATGATCTGACAATATTTAGACAGCCCGTAATTTACTTCTTAGACAAAGCCATTAGTAAATGAGACCGTCATCATGACATCAGTAAAACATGGGAGTTACATGTAATCTGCAATCAGAGACTAAATCTCACAATCAAGCCATCAGCAATCTACCAAATGCATTAGATCCCCTGTTTTACTCATGTGGGTTTCATGATATTTAGAGCTGATAATATTGGAGCTGTGCTAAAATCTATGAAGCTCTAAGGCCAAATTTGCATCTTTGGCTGGCCCATAGTGATTGTGGACGGGTAACTCATAATTGGATTGCAATGAGCTAATAGAATTTTTGGCAATATTAAGAGCAGTTTTAAGTGTGTATAAATTTACAAATAGATTAGGGCCCTTTTTACACATAAGCACTGGACTATAATATAAATGACTGTAGTCTGTGCATTCTTGTTACTCTAGGGGCTTCTTAGAAGTAAGTGAAGTGTAAACTCTTTCTATAACATCTGCATTGAAGAGGAAAATATTAATTAGTTTACCTAGTTAAAACATTTTTTATTTAAACAAAAAAAAAAGAAAATTTTGGCTGAAGAGTCCCTTTAATATGATATAAGCTCATAGATTGCTGGTGATCTGCGGACAGTTTGGCATTAGACAATTGGTTGGTTAATATTATAATTGAATAAAAAAAAATAACAAATGGATTAAGGATATTTACCACTCTTCATACATTGAAATATTATTTAATGTCTTTCTTGTAAGCTATTGTAACAAAGTAGCATTGATTCCCAGTTGTTAAGCTTTATGCATATTCCTGTGTCTATATTCTTGAAATAACATTATTTCAGAAATGTCTTCTTAAAATGTTTAAATTATAGAACAATCTGCACTGGTAGCTTGCTATCCATTTAGGTGTTCTCATTTAAACCAGGTGCTATAAGCTTTGTATTATGAGTTCCCACCAGGCAGAAATGCAATCAGTGGATATGGTGTGGCAGTGCTCACACTATGATGATGCACCATCTAAAGTGATCTGGATGCATCTTATAATATCATCCAACCTTACATGATCTCAAGTTGCCAATTTCAAAATGGCTCATAGTACTTACAAAAAAAGCATTTACGCATGCTGACAGTTTAAAAGCACATATACGTGTTTTGCCAGGTTTCCCTGGAACTACAATATTTCCTTGTGAGTAAAGGGATTATCTCTATCGTTAGCTGCGAACTACACAAAATAAGTATAATTGTAACAAAGACAGCATAGTAAATATTTAGCAGTCTTCTGCTTTGCTTTTACAAATTAACAAAACCATAGGCCCCTATTCAATTGAGCAATTGTGACTTACTGGAGCCCGTAATGTGGCCCGTAAACCAATTTGATATTCAATTGGTGTCTTTTAGCTACCCGCAAACGATTTGCGGGTTACAGCCTGAAAATCCCTGCGGTTGTCAAAATCGTAACTCTGACCCATCTAAGCCCAACCTTTCAAGCCGTAAATGTTACAATTGCAAATCGCTATGCAATTGCTACAATTCCTCAAGCCTGCAAATGTTTTCACACCCGTAAATGGCAAATGTAGAAGAAAATCCTACGAGTACCAGATAGGACTCACAAGCGGGTTAAACACCTGTTCGTACACTGTAAGTGCACATAAATGATCAATACTGCACTGTAAATAAAGGGGAAAGCGATGAAAGTCATTAGAATTAATTGCACAACAGTCTCAAGCTCGCAAATCTGCAATAAAAAATATATTTTTTTCACGTTTTATTTCTGTGTTATATCAATCTTTGTAATCAAGGAGATAGTACATATCAGGCCACCCACATGGACTAGAACATTTTCTTCATTCATTTTTATTATTTTGTACATTGCTGGATTGCGAGTCTGATCACATATCGGACTTCTAAACGCTAATTGATTGACGTTTAACCACCCTGTTTTACTGACGTCATGAGACGGTCTCATTTACTATTGGCTATTTCTAAATCAGTAGTTACGGCCTTGCTTAATTGATGAAATGCTACTTACGGGTGCATGGTTTACAGTTTAGGCTTTCGGCCAGGTAGCTGCGGGCTTGTTCAATTGACCCGCTTTGTAACTGTGGGCTTGCAATTAAATATGAGCCATAGTATGTCGTCGGGATGAGAGCCTACGGTGCTCATCTCCACCAGCGCAAGGAGCGCCTTTGGTGCTCCTTGCCAGCAACTGCGGCCGGCTCGCTATGCGAGCACGCAAGCTTTAGCAACAACTCGTATTGCTGAGAACTATATATGTGATTGTCTTAACTGCAGAGTTCCTATTCTAGAGGCCAGGAATTGTTTTTGGCCGAGGTGTGACAATGTGGCTTGTGTGAGAGTTTATGGGGCTGTTTATCATCGAGTCTGTTAGCTTTTGCTATCCTGTTCTAGCCTTTTCTTTTTCTTCCTCTCCTGTTAAGTCCTTAAAATGTTGCCAACTTGTTCTGTTAACCCGCCAAGATATGTAACCTGAGAGGACAATATAATTACATTTTTATATTAAAAATAGGGTTGTGGTTAAACACTCAAACCCAGTCCTGGTCTGTATGCCATTTCAAAGCCCAAAACCTTGAAGAACTACTGCAGTTCAAGAGAAAAACCATGGGCATACATGATTTTTTGGGAAAATCTAAAGTGTTAAAGATTCTGTTTTTGAGTATAGGAATTCATTTTGTGTTGGTTACATCATATCCTGAGATATGGATGATGGTTTTGTGTTTTTGTAGTTATCAGTGGAGAGACGGGCGCAGGAGCAGAGATCCCTCCAAGGTGCTACTGAGGCATTCAAATGTATTTCTTTCCAATCAAATACTAGCTGTATTCCTTTTCCCTGATTAATGATGCTCCTATTCAGACCTAAAGTTTGCAAAATATATACTTTCTTTTTCATTGTGCAGTCAACCTTTAACCACTTAGTTGAGTAAAAAATAACACTATGAATAACATAGAGCTAACATTGGATATGTAAAAAAAATTCTAATTAGAATCAGCTACTAGTGCAGCTCATTATTTATTCTCAAAATTGCAAGAACAGGTTAGAAGCAGCCTAAAACCTTAACTCAATAAATTTTGTGGCAATTTTAAAAAAGAAAGCACTTTTTCCTCACATGCTTTCCCACCTCCTACCTGATGGTGCAGATCACAAAAAGTGTCCCTTTGAGTCTTGTCATAAATGATCAACTATTTTTTAATCAAAATCCATTTTTAGACTGATCTTCACTAAGTTGTTCCTTAATTTTCTATGGTGCAGTCTCAGCCGTGAACTAGTTCAGGAGCGGTTGACTATACAGGCAATTTGGCGAAAATGTCTTTGGCTTTGAAACAAACAATACTTTTTTTGTTTTATATGTTATACACAGTGTGGGTCATCAGCGAATGAATTTCATTCTGATTAATTCAGGCAAGAACTTTTATGACATATAAAGTAAATCTCCTGGCAGTGATGTGTTATTTCTTTTTCTCCAGTGACAAGAAACATTCATTCACAAACCTTGATTGAAATTCCAATTTGGGGGATTTCTTATCTCCATGCTGCAACACTAACCTAATTTCCCTTTGCATGAAGCTGAAGACTTTTAAGAAAAAAAAAGATATACTGGTTTAATTTGCAGAGTTTAACATTATACTAGAATATTTAATAAAGTGCCAATGACTGTGAAGTTTTGGCTTCACTCTCTTAGTAAAAGTGTATCAGACAAAACAAAACACTTACAGCCTTATTAAATTGCGATTCAGCAAATTTAAAAGGGCTCTATTTAAGTACAGAGCATATTTTTTTTACAGACGTTTTTAGTTAGTGAAGACCTTGCTTTTGGATAGAAGTTCACTAACTAAAAACGTCTGTAATAAAATATGCTGTGTGCTTAAATAGAGCCCTTTTAAATTTGCAGAATCACAATTTAAAAAGGCTGTATATCAGGGGCTATGCCAAATAAAACTTTTCAATTCAATTTGCTGTTTGAAAACCTCATATTGCATATTTCCTTATAGATTATCACCATCAGAATGATATATTTGTGTATTTTACTTGTATTTAATGAGGTAATAAACCTTTTTTTAAGTGAAATTCTTAATCATGTATAGTTGTGTGAAAAACATATACAGCCTTATTAAAATTGCAATTCGGACAATTGAATAGGGCTCTATATAAGCACATAGCATATTTTTTTACAGAAGTTTTTAGTTAGTGATCTTCTATCCAAAAGCAAGGTCTTCACTAACTAAAAACTTCTGTAAAAAAATATGCTATATGCTTAAATACAGCCCTATTCAATTGGCCGTAGGGTGTTGTTTGCAGCCATCTACTCTGTCTCCTGTTCCCTATACAAATCAAAGCAAAGTCTTACTAAAAATACATTTACACAGAAGATAGCCTTTCCCAAGGACACATGAAAGAACAGATCGCTGCCCATTGAATCATTTCATTCACAAGTCCCAGAAAACAGAGGAGTATTGTGATTGCCAGACAGATACTATAAATACTTAGGTATATTTAGCTGTAAATTAATAAAGATCAGGTTTTCATTCTTAATTCTCTCTCTTACATTTTCAAAATGCCTGTAGGTGTTAAATCACAAAGGGATAATAGTTTCACTATTTACATCTGCCTCTTTTTATTCCCAATAAAGGTATATACACAAGTAATATTTGCACAGTTGTAGCACAAGGGGACACATTGTTATATTTCAGGCGTATAATAAAATACATGTGTTTCCTATCCAGATGTCATAGTGCTGTGCTATAGGCTAATGCTGGGGTGGGGATATCATAGCATTTTAAGGTGATTTAATATTGGGGTGATGGTATATTGTATTGTTGTGGACTAACACAGATTTGTATTTGAGTCCTCATCTCCGCCTCTACCTCATCTTTTTCTTCCTACCCCAATCTGTCTTTAACAGATAGTGTCCCCCATGGGAATCTAATTAAAATTACTTTGTAGTAATGGGAACCCACTTCGATTGAGCCAGTCATAGAAAAGACTGTAAGCTTGCAATCTCTTCTGTGATTGGCTCTTTCAATAGCCAGTCACAGACGGTTCACATGAGTTCTCTGATTGTATAAGGGCTAACCAATTTGAATGCACAGATTTTAATCCATACATTCTGATTGATTAGACTTTTAACCAATTAGAAATTAGGTGGGGTTATCAATTCAAATACTGGATTTTGATTGGCTGTAATACGATGAACACATATTTGAGTAGTTTGGAAGCCATATAAATAGTATATAAGTCAAGTGCCAAAGAGGGAACCCTAATCTCAATATAAATCTTAAAATTTTCTCTATCACGCAAGGGAACAGGTTAAATCTAAAAAAAAGTTCTATATTTACCTACATACGTAACACTATTCATGTCACTTAAAAAGTAACAGTTCATAATTAGCACCTTGGAAATTCCTTTTAAGTGTCTAGCAGTAGTCAGCAAGCATACTAGGACTCCACTTGCCCTGTTATCTCTTTTCCATCCACAAAATGTCTTGGTGAAATCACTCACCATGTTCATTGTTGACAGCACCACAATTCTCAGAGAAGCAGACACAGAGTTTCCCTCTGCCTTTGGCTTCCTGCGCTTACCTTCCACTGTCTTTGTGTTCCCCATACTGCCTCCATCTACTCCCCCACTACATCCCTTTGCCTCTAAATACACATCTCTGCCTCCACTTATCCACCACCACTTTCCCTCCACCTACCCTCTACTGCCTCCCTCTGCTCCAACTGCCTCCACCTACCCACACTAACTCCCTCTATACCCAGTCAACATCCTTCTGCCACTAACTGCTGTAGCCTACAACTACATTACCTCCTTTTGTTCCCCACTTTCATCTGCCTATCTACACCTACCTCTTTCTACCTTCCTCTACCCTCTACTACATCCTTGTGCCCCTGATTGCCTTTCACTACCTCCCTCAGCCCCAAATTGCCTTAGTCTGCCATGCCATCTCCCTCTTCCTCCCATTGCCTTATACTGCCACCACGACCCACCTTCTCTCTATGTTACCTTCTTTCACTCACCATCCTCTCACACCTTTCTCTCCCCTTCTCATTCCCCACATGTATTTCTCCTCCTTTTCTCTCGTTCTCCCCCCTCCCTTTCTCTCTCTTCTTTTCTCTCCCAAACCTCTTGCTTTCTCTTTCTTTCCCCACATTTCCATCCATGTCTCCTTCTGTCCCCTTCTCCTTTTCTCTCTCTCCTCTCCATTTCCCCCTCTCCCCATCCTCCTCTCTAATTCTTCCTCCTCTCAACCATCTTCCTCCCTTCCCTCTCACTCATCTCCCCTCTCCTCCTTTCCCTTTCTTCCTTTCCCTCTTTCCCCTCTTCCCTCTCCCACCTTCACTTTGTATCCCTCTTTTCTATTTTCACCCTGTTAATTGGTCACATTTTTTGTCTACCTCCTTCTCACTCCACACCCCTCTCTCCTCTTTCTCACTCTTCTCCTTTTCTCTCCTCCACCCTCTTCTCTCTATATTGCGCCCTCTCTTTCTCAATAATTTCTCTTCCTTAATCCATTCTCTCTTACTTTTCTCCACCATATCGCTCTTTCTTTTTTTTTCAATCTCTCTCTCACCACTTATCTGTCACTTTGTCTCTCTACCTCCCACTCTCTCTGTCCCCATCTCTCCCTCATTTATATCTCCCTTTGCCTTTCCTCTCTCTCCATTGCCTTCTCTGAATGCTTTTCCCTTCTTCATCTCTTCCTCTTTTCTTCTTATCAATCTGTCTTCCACACTCTCTTCTGCATTTCTTATTTCTCTATTCTGCTTATTTTCTTCTATTTATCCCTATTCTTGTTCTGTTCTGTTGCAATCTTCTTTCTTATCTTGCTTATCTCCATATTTTAGCCGACTCCCTCCCACTCTCTCTCACTTTCTCCCTCACTCTCTCTTCCTCTCCCTCCCTTTCTCTTTCTTCCTCTCCCTACCTTCTACTCTCTTCCTCCCTCCCTTCCTCTCTGCTTCTCTTCCTCCCTCTCCATCTCCAAATTTATTGCTGCCTCTTCCTTTCTCCCTCTCTCCCTGTCTCTTACTCCCTCCCCTTCTCTCTCCCTCCCCATCTTTCCCTCTCACTCTCTTTCTTCCCTTCCTCTCCTTCCCTCTCCTTCTCCCTCTTTCTCCATCACTCTCCTCTATCTCCTCCTCTTCCCCCTCTCTCCCTCTCCTTCTCTCTCTCTTTACTTCAATTTCCTTTTTTAATCTTCTGTCTTTTATCTATTCTCTCTCTTGTCTTTTCTCCCTGCTCCTTTACTTTTGTCCCTCTCTTTTTGTTTTTGCTTCCTCTATTTGGTTTCCTTTTGTTTTTTGTCTTTTTTACCTTCTCTTTAATATCTCTGCCTCAGTGCCATCTTTGTGTGGGATGTTGCTATAAAGAGATTCAACATACATGGTTACATGGAAAGGCATATGGTGGGAACACTTTACCCATCCTATCAGTTGCCTAACACAGGTGACACCGCTAATATGGAAGACCCAGTTCTTATCTTGGCTGCCTACTTTGCAACCACAATATATTTCATAATCAGCTGAGTGAAATTTTGTCATTGATCTTTAAATGTCAATTGCCCACACACATATCAGAAGGCATCCTTGGCATTATCAACCACTGAACAGTTGCAAGTTAATCTAATCACTAGTCAAAAGAAAGTTGAATATAGTGCAATGAATACACAGTGAATGCCATCTTACTACTGGCATAGGTTTCTCAGACTATTGTTGTGTTCATGACGCAACACGATGCATCATACGTCTGCTAGTCTGGCTGCTGCCTGTCTGCCAATCTATCTACCAACAACTACCAGCATATACATAAAATAGCAACAATCATTATTTTGAAAAAAGTTAATATATTTTTTTATAAAAATCGTCATCACAAAAAACTGTGCTTGAAAGCAAAATTCTGATAGCATATTTGAATTCAGCGTGAAAAGTTATTGTAGAAACACCTTAATTTTTCCATGTGATAAAAAGTTTGTTTACACTGATATTTTGCAGGTAAAAACTGATACAGACTTATGTTATTTTAAATACTAACTCCAATGCAAGATAATGTTTTGAACATGCTGTGAGTCTGAACCAGAGTCTTAAGAGATTGCTGGAAGAACAGCAATCTCTATTTTGATATACTATTCAGATACACATTTTTCCTTGATTATTTTATTTTAAAAGTAGTGTCAAATTTGAATACTTTTTATATCTCATTATATTTCTTTTTCCTTATTCTGTTCATTATAATTCAATTCATAATTTTGTAAAAGTAATGATTTTTATATTTCATTCATAGCATTTATTAGTGTTAGAAACATGCTACTAGTAGTTTCAAGTAATGATACACACCAAAATGTTTGGTTATTGATAGTTTGTAAGTAAACCCTGGATCTTCCTGATTAAAAGTAAGCTTAGATATAGTATTTCTGGTTCAGACATTTTTAATAACTTTACACATTTCATTATGGTTTTAACTATTCACTTAAAGGTATATGCAAGTGAGCAGGGTTATGAATGCATCTGATAGAGGATAATTAGTAGTGTATGAAAACAAGTGTTATATAGAAAAGTTCAGTTTACTTACAAAGTTATTTGCACAAAAGTTAAATCCAGTAGTTCACACCCACAAAACGCTTACGTTAGCCGGGTACACACAGGAAATACAGCAGTGTACCCACAGGAAATACAGCAAGATACATATTTTGACCTTTCTGGTACAGAGCACAGGAAGTAACTGTTGCAGTTCTTGTACTGAGCACATGCCAGAAGCCACTGAGGTGAATAATGATACAATGTATTATCCTGATTCTGAATTTGAATGTTATGCTAATTGAGGTGGAGTTTTGTATGGGTGTACACGATAAAATGCAAATGCCAAAAAACATAGCAAAATTTCCTAACTTCAAGGTAAGCTAATTTATTTATTTTGGGATGTTTTCATGCAACAACATGTTTTCATACACTACTAATTCTCTTCTATCACATTCATTCATAATCCAGCTGACTTTCATAATACGCCTTTAACTCCTATACAAGGAAAATATATTGTAACATGTGTGAGCTTGGCCCATGTGTGCTAAATCTTACTAATGGTCACATATGGATGGTAATTTAAGCATTCACACAGGGTGTCTGACTCTTACGAAAAGTGTGTACATTTGTTTTTCCTGTTGTAATTACCAAGAATAAATATGCCAAATGTGCACTGTATCGATGTATTTCTGTTATATGCCCTTTATACCTGAAAAGATGTAGCAATTGCAATGACAGTAGAATCTTAGAGGGTTAAATAAGACCTTTGATGCATGTCATGGTTATAATGGAAGACATCACTTCAGATGACAGCAGTGGCAGATGGGAGGCAGCATAGAGGTTGTCGACAATCCCAGGGGCCAGAAAGGAGGAGAGTGGAGGCAGAATGGAGGATGTTAGCACTTCCCAGTGGCAGATATGAGGTGGACTAGGAGAGTCAGACACTCATGCGAGGAAGCATGAAGGATGGCAGCTCTCTCTAGCAGCATATGGGAGGTAGCATGAAAGGTGCTGGTGCTACCCAATGGCAGGTGGGAGTTGGCATGGCAGATGCTGTAGCTCTCCAGTGGCAGATTGGAGGCAAATGCTAACACTTCCCCAAAGCATATGTGAGGTGGACTAGGCAAATCACTTTCCAGTGGCAGCAGGAATTTATGAGAGGTAGCATGGAGGATGGGCATGCTTCCTAGCAGCAGATGGAAGGTGGCAAAGAGGAAGTGAGCGCTTCCCAGTGGCAGATAGAAGGTAGCATGGAGAATCTGGAAAAGGTGTTTTGGCATAAGTAATAGAAAGTGAGGTGGGTGAAGTCCCTTCACAAGAGAAGGAGTTTTAGCTTTTTAAATGGGTTCACATGGAGGAAGTAGAATACCCACAACTACAGCTAAATTCAAATTAGGGAAGCATTGTGGTTGGCACTAGTCTTGTTAAAGAGAATAATTGGAAGTGGGTGAATGAAATATCTTCCCAACAGACAAAGGTTGTGCCAGGCGGTGACCTAGGTGTGGCACCCCTGAAGTCCTGTAGCATGGCCCTAGTTGACCTACCACAGCAGCTCATGCAAGGAAATATGAGTACAGCAACTCAGAAGCTGCTCCAAATGAGTGGGTGAGGAGACTAGATGAATGTAAGCTCCAAAATTAAAAGTATCGTATATACTCGAGTATAAGCCGAATTTTTCAGCCCTTTTTTAAGGCTAAAAAGGGCCCCCCTCGGCTTATACTCGAGTCACTCTCCCCCCTGTGTCTCTCTACCCCCCCCGCCGTGTCTCTCTAACCCCCCCCGTGTCTCTCTACCCCCCGTGTCTCTCTAACCCCACCGTGTCTCTTTCCCTCCCCCTCCCCATCCTCAACCCCCCTTCCTCATTCTAAACCCCCCTCCTCATTCTAAACACCCCTCCTCAACGGCACCCGGTATATGCTAATGAAGTGGCGAGCATGTGACGTCACATGCGCGCCGGGTCAAGAAGGAGCTGAGGTCGGAGCAGAAGCAGGTAAGTGAGGGGAAAGGGAGAGGGGGGTATTTAGGGGGGTTTAGAATGAGGAGGGGGTTTGAGGAGGGAGGTTGAGGAGGCGGTTGGGGTTGAGGAGGGAGGTTGAGGAGGGGGTTGAGGATGGGGAGATGAGGATGGGGGGTTAAGGAGGGAGGATGAGGAGGGAGGTTGAGGAGGGGGGTTGAGGTTGAGGAGGGGGTTGAGGAGGGGGTTGAGGATGGGGGGTTGAGGAGGGAGGATGTGGGTGGAGGGTTGAGGAGGGGGGTTGAGGAGGGGGGTTGAGGATGAGGAGGGAGGTTGAGGAGGGGGTTGAAGATGAGGAGGGAGGTTGAGGATGAGGAAGGAGGATGAGGAGGGAGGTTGAGGATGAGGAGGGAGGTTGAGGATGAGGAGGGAGGTTGAGGATGAGGGGGGAGGTTGAGGAGGGGGTTGAGGAGGGGGTTGAGGATGGGGAAGTTGAGGATGGGGGGGTTGAGGAGGGAGGATGAGGATTGGGTGGTTGAGGAGGGGGGATGAGGTGGGGGGTTGAGGAGGGGGTTTAGGATGGGGGGTTGAGGATGGGGGGTTGAGGAGGGAGGTTGAGGATGAGGAGGGAGGTTGAGGAAGGGGGTTGAGGATGAGGAGGGAGGTTGAGGATGAGTAGTGGGATGAAGGTTGATGAGGGGGTTGAGAAGGGGTTGAGGATGAGGGGGTTGAGTAAGGAAGGTTGAAGATGAGGAGGGAGGATGAGGAGGGAGGTTGAGGATGAGAAGTGGGGTTGAGGAGGGAGGTTGAGAATGAGGAGGGGAGGTTGAGGAGGGTGATAAGGGTGGGGGAAGAGACACAGGGAAGGGAGAGGGGGGGAAGAGACACAGGGAAGGGACAGGGGAGAAGAGACACAGGAGATAGAGGGGGGACAAAGAGGGCACAAGAGGGACACAGGGAGTAGCACATTTCCCACCCTCGGCTTATACTCGAGTCACTCATTTTACCCAGTATTTTATGGTAAAATAGGTGCCTCGGCTTATACTCGAGTATATACGGGGGCAACAGAACTTGAAGCAAGTATTTCCCTCTGGCAACAGAACTTGAAGCAAGTATTTCCCTCTGGCAACAGAACTTGAAGCAAGTAGCTGGTTCCTTGTTGCTCTTCGCAATCAGGCTGTTTCTGTGTTATTCATGTGGTAATAAAGATGTTTAAAGCTAACTTATGTTAAAGTCTAATGTCATCATCGCGTTTTCACTATAAATATTCTGTAACCTGCTAAATAAGAGAGTCTTTTTGGTTATGACATAAGTGTTAGAATTATATTATTTTCCTGGAAGTTTGGATTCCATGCTTTGTATGTGGATGCCGCCGTCAGCTAGTAAGGTTTAGAAAGAAACTCAACGCATGGGAGGAGAGTTCTGAGACCAAGTTCCATCACTGAGTGGAAGGCCAGTTAGGACAGAGTACAAAGCGAAATTTAGTTGTGGGTAACTGCAAGACTAGACCTGCCACTGTTGGTAAAGACTGGTAGGTGAGAGGGAAGATATAGGCGGATGCAGTTTTTCTAATCGCTTTGTGTGAAAAAGGAAAAAAAGCAATTCAAATTAGCAAAAAAAGTTTTGCAGGTTTACATTCTTTTTTTCATCCTTACCTCCATATGGAAAATGGCATTAGATTGTATGAAAGTTAAAGTCTATGCAGCTAAAAAACAGACAATTCCTGTATGTATAAGTCAGCTTTAAACATATTTATTATCGCATGCATAACACAGAAAGGCCTGATAGCAGGAACAGATTTTGATTGCCTAGCACCTTAAAGTAAATTACAGTGCATTCTTGTAATCTTTTGTTTTGGAACATATTGAAAGACTGTGCTTGGATTGATTTTGTAGATGCTAAGTTTAGAACTGAGAGACCTAATAAAATGCCAGAAATTTTCTAGACCCACTCTGGAAAAACACTTTGCCATCTGTTGTCAGTTTAAAAGAAAAATAGTATTTGCATTTTTATGGTCATTTCCTTTTTTCCTTATCATTAGCTAAAGTCAGAAAAGACTGGCTATGTTAAAAGGACACTGAAAGCATTTCTTCCTCTGTTAAAAAGGTATCACTGACAGCCCTAATAAATTCCCCCAACATGAAAACCTGTAGCCATAACGGAGCCTGCAAGACTTACGGCTAATAAATTGGCTACTTACACCTACCGGCTAACGATCAGCGGGATACAGGTGGAAAAACCCTAAGGGCTGTCGAAATTGGAACTCCGTTGCCAAAAAGCCTTTGATCTGTCAAGCCTGTAAACGTTACATTCAAAAATCACTATTAAATTGCAAAGTATCCCCAAAGACGCACTGGCGTTCAAACCCATAACCCACAAATGGAGGCAAAAATATTACGGCCTCCAAATAGGATCCGCAAAGGGTTTACAGACCCTTTGTTCTCAACACTGTAAAATACAATATAGACATACCAGTGTACTTTAATAAATGGGAAAAGCATGGAAAGGCATTACAATTACTTGCACAACAATCCCCAAATAAAAAATAGGCATTTAAAATAATTATTATTTTATCATGTGTTGGAATGACCATGCATATGCCAATAGGAAAAGCCATGATGCAACATGCATAAAGAAATTAAGACACACTACCTGATTTATTAGCAACACAAAAACATGAAAACCATGCCATATTAACCCTTTCTCACCCAGAGAGGCTCTAATGTGTACCCTGGAATATATATATGATTGCATATACAGTACATCTCGCTCATCACATGTACATTGGGAAAACAAATAGTGGCCAAATTACACAGCCACATCACATATATCAAGTACTAGGGGAACATTTTATTATTTGTTGCTCAGTCCTTCAGTCATGTCTGACTCTCTGTGACCCTATGGACTGCAGCACATTTAGCTAAGTCTCTGCCTGTGCTGTTCCACAAGGTTTGCATGCCAAAGATACTGAAGTGGATTGATTGTGATTTGTCTGACCTCTCTGCTATGACCTGCCCATCTACAGTGGCCCTACATGGTATAGCTCACAGATTCATTCAGGTAGACAAGCCCTTCACCACCACTACTTAGCAATCCACAAGGGGACTAGGGAAACATACACCACACTCATGTAAATTGATGAATAGCAAAACATTTTGGGAGGTCACCTAATGGGAATGGGTATGCTGTACATCTTGGCCACCAGCAATGGTGTGGGACTTTCCAGGATGGGCGTAACAGAGATTATCCCTGATGGAGGTGAGTTGGATGTTGATCCACATGCCTCAGCACAGCCTCCATGTTTTGCGGTCCCTCCTGATGGTTTAGAGTAGATTAGGGTATGTTCCTCTGGTCCCCTTCAGCATTGCTAAGTGGTGATGGTGGTGAAGGGGCTTGTGTACTTCAATGAAGCTGTGAGCTGTACCATATAGGGTCACTCTAGGTGGGCAGGTCATAACAGAGAGGTCAAACAAATCACAGTCCACTAGAGAAGGAACTGTCAACCCACTCCAGTATCACCTGTCATATTGTTATCAGGCCCTCATGGGAATGTTGATACTCCACAGTATCACAAATTGGACTTTGCATGTGTATTAACTTTTTATTATGATTATATATGATATATATTATTATATGATATGTAATGCTATTATTACTATTATTATTGTTATATGTATTGATCTATTGCATATTTATATAGTAATGTGATACAAATGTGATGTATGTGGATGTACCATAACTTCAACCATTGAAAACACACTGACACAGTGAGAACGGTATAACAAAGCTTTATTTCATACAAAGAGCACAATCAGCAATGGTCAAGACTGTGCATTAATATCATGGGTATGGTGTGGGTGGATCCCGGGAGAGCAAGAGGTTTGTGGGAAATAGGGTATAGATAAAGGGGGTAATGTCATAGTCTAGAATAAGCATGTTGCATTGCACCTACCATATCTGGTTGCAGTGGTGTAGTGACCATACATATATGGTCACTACACCACTGCAACCAGAATCTGATGAAAAAAGGATCATCAGAAATCACTCCATTTAATTGAAGAAACTATTATTGTGCATAGCTCTTACAACTTGTCTAGATCTGCTCAATGAAACAGAAGAGTTAACCTCTGGACTGTGTAATCCATTCCAGTATCACATATACAGTGTGGTGACAAAACAAAGATCTGAAAAAAAGTGGTCAACTAAAAAAAGGCGGAGTAGGATAAACAAAAAAAAATAATGTGCATGTACAATACGGTGTTAATACTGTAACTGTAACAATATACCAACTCACCTAATTCACATCTGCAAGCAATACTATTAGCTAGGTCTCTGGGTAATCAGCAATATGGGAAAATACCCGGCAGATGCCTCCGGGGTGGAGTAGGCAGTGCTGGGGACCATAGCACATTGCATGGCTTCTGTGGTGACCCCCTGGAATGCGCTCTGGTCCGCCCCAATCCTGAGTAGCCCAGCCAGGTAGGATTCAGTCATCATCTGGTGCCTCCTCTCCTCCCTATTGCACCTGGCCAGGCTGATCATGACCCCCCGCATGATTGGCAGAGATGCTGGCCTGGATCCCCCTGAAGACACTCCAACTGCTGCCACATGAGGGCCAGCATCTCGCCTGCGTAGCCTGGCCTAATGATGGGGATGGAGGCCCCTGGGGCGTGGCCTGGTCAGGAGGTGTCTGAGCGGGGAGGGCCTTGATGTACCTCACATCCCTTGGAGATGTGCCCACTGCTGTAACCTCAGCTGCTACCTACTTCCATGCCTTTAGTAGATAACTGTAGTCTCATATTTACAATATGTTCTTTTAGAACTACATATAATAATGGGCAGTAATGTTTTTCTAAATTACATGTGATAATGGACAAAATGTTTTTCAAATGTAAAAGGTAAAAAAATAAATATAATTTTTAAATTTATGACCTGTGGTATAATAACCACAAAGGATTGAACAAAATAGGCCTTTTTACGGTCCCAGTTCTTGACACTAAATTGAAATACCCTTAAAATAGAAAAAAAACTTTATTTAAATCTCATATATTTAGAAAAGCACGACACATAAAAATGTTGTCAGATAATAGTAAGGATAAGGTGTGGTGTGTTAATCTATCCAGCAATATTGTATAGAATAGAAATTCCTCTGTAAGAAGATAACTCTTGGCTAACAACTCGAAGTGCTGCCAATATAGAATGCTAGTTGGAGTAGTAATCATCAGTATAAAAATTGTAACTTGATGAAAAATTAGAATCAAAATTCACTCCAAATTCAGAACACAAGTACACATTACATTATACACAATCATAAATATTATCAGACAAAAAACCTTATAGTAAAAGTCACCCTCATTTGTAAATGGAACAAGACTCATAACTTGATATATACAGGAAAAAAGCTCCTATGTCTCATTTCAGAGATTACCTGTCTGAAGGGATATGATGTACCTATGAATACTATGGATACCTTTAGGTTGTAAGTCTGCAAGTTTCAATCCTGCAGGGTGCTTTGGGGAAAGCACCATGGACACTGGATTCCAAGCTCAAAGATAGGGCCCTCCTTGCTTTGTTATGTTCTTATTTGTATTTACCTTTGCCTGGAACTTATCTTATGTACAGCGCTACGGAATATATAGGCATGTTATAAATAAACGATAATAATAATAATAATGTGCCCCACAAGCTGGCTGAAAATCTCTGTCATCTAATCAAACACATTAACAATCATCGCCATAAGAGATAACCAGACAATATCATATAACCAACTGGATGCTATACCTTGAATCTCACAGGTAATTAATAATTAGAACCACAGACCACATGTCTTATTATGAGACCTCCTATCTGAGGGCTACGGTGTAACCCACACTCTGACTGAGGTTCCCTGTGTCTAATATCAATTAATGCATAGACAACCAGTTTAAAACATCAAGTGAGTAGTGTCTTAGAGAAAACTGAAATACGGTCTCTCTGCAAGTAAAAATAAAAATAAAAAGCAACATTCATACAGCTTCAATGTGAATACAATTCTAGCCTAGTGTCGCATAATAGGACCACTTTGCAAAGAGCACTCCGCAGTTTTTAGTTTTCATGCTAGCATTTAGGCCTGAAATGGTAAAATGTCCTGACATTGACCACAATTATCTAATACTAGCTAGTGGACAAATAATACTAGCTAGTGGACAAAAAGTAGTAATTAGTGGACCTGACGGTTCTTTTAGACCGTTTTGCTGCAGCTGCGGCTTTATCAAAGGCCAAATGTATATTGCTGGATAGATTACCACACCATATCCTTACTATAATCAGACAAAACATTTTATGCATCGCTTTTCTATATTTGTGAGATTTAAAAAATAGTTTTTTCTATTTTGACCTGTTGTTTACAATTATTGTGTCGCTGGAGCTGTTTATTTCTTTTAATTAATCACCATTATTTTTCAAGCACTTTACTCACCTGGGCATGGAGTTCACCAGAGCTTTACAGGTTGCCACTGAAGTCCTCTTCCACTCCTCCATAATGACATCACGGAGCTGGTGGATGTTAGAGACCTTGTAATCCCCACCTTCTGTTTGAGGATTCCCCACAGCTGCTCAATATGGTTTAGGTCTGGTGACATGCTTGACCAGTCCATCACCTTTACCTTATGCTTCGTTAGCAAGGCAGTGGTAGTCTTGGAGGTGTGTTTGGGGTTGTTATCATGTTTTAATACTGCCCTGAGGCCCAGTCTCCGAAGGGAGGGGATCATGCTCTGCTTCAGTTTGTCACAGTCCATGTTGGCATTCATGGTTCCCTCAATGAACTGTAGCTCCCCAGTGCAGGCAGCACTCATGCAAGCCAAGAACAAACATATATAAACATATGTCTACATGTGTATATATGTTTTCTATTATATGTTGTGTTGATTCTGCCTATATGCATTTACCTGATGATGTTAGATGCTGCCTCCACTCTCAAACTGAGGGTTTCATCTTATATCAGTGTTTGTGTGCTCTTTGTGCCTTATACAGTTATCTGTCATTTAGGGATTATTTCAACTACCTTTCCTCAGTATAGATGTATACTTTTGGTGGTGGGAGTGTCATTGTCTGGGCTTGCATAAGTGCTGCTGGCACTGGGGAGCTACAGTTCATTGAGGGAACCATGAATGCCAACATGTACTTTGACATACTGAAGCAGAGCATGATCCCCTCCCTTCAGAGACTGGGCCGCAGGGCAGTATTCCAACAGGATAACAACCCCAAACACCTCCAAGACGACCACTGCCTTGCTAAAGAAGCTGAAGGTAAAGGAGATGGACTGGCCAAGCATGTCACCTGACCTAAACCCAATTGAGCATCTGTGGAGCATCCTCACACAGAAGGTGGGGGAGTGCAAGGTCTCCAACATCCACCAGCTCTGTGATGTCATCGTGGAGGAGTGGAAGAGGACTCCAGTGGCAACCTGTGAAGCTCTGGGGAACTCCATGCCCATGAGTGTTAAGGCAGTGCTGGAAAATAATGTTGGCCACACAAAATATTGACACTTTGGGCCCAATTTGGACATTTCCTCTTAGGGTGTACTCCCTTTTGTTGCCAATGGTTTAGACATTAATGGCTGTGTGTTGAGTTATCTTGAGGGGGCAGCAAATTTACACTGTTATACAGGGTGTACACTTACTACTTTACATTGCAGCAGAGTGTCATTTCTTCAGTGTTGTCACATGAAAAGATATAATAAAATATAATAAAATATTTACAAAATTGTGAGAGGTGTACTCAGTACATCTTACTGTTCAATTCAAAAACCACTTTATATACAGTAGATTTTGTGGGGAAGAAGTTTATGGAAAAACAAACCAAATATATATATGGAGAGAGAGACAAAGAGAAAATATGGTGATTTCTATCATTGCCTGGATTGTGATTATCCGATTTTACAAAATTTCAACATATCTAAAAGTAAACCACACTCCAAATCTCAACTCAAATTTATGTCCAAGGGATACCACAAGAGCACAACCATGACCCCTTGCTTTCATGACCAGAATTGAGGAAGGGCTATGTATTCTAAATCTAGCACCAGCCCAATGCTGCCTGCTTCTTTTGCCTCCAGTCATCTGTACAATATAAGACTACATATGTTTTCAGTGTAGGTGTAACATAATTGTTATATAGTACTGTAGATTTCATTTGTTGAACTATTTTGTTCTGTTTGTCTCTGTTGTGTGATGTTCTGATTTTTGCCAGTTTGCCAGATTATACATGTCATAATATCTGAAAAAAAGGAAATGTGATGCAAGAAATAAAAAAAAAACACAACAACGTGAAGAAAAGCCATCACATTGGAAATAAAGCACAATATTTTGAATAAACATGCTTCAGGAATGAAAGTTATTGAGATTACTTCCACATTTTGTTTGTCACATTCAACTGTGAGCACAATTCTAAATGATGAGACAATATCTGAAGAAAGTGAAGAATGTTAGGCCAATGCAATCAATAATCATAAGAAAACATGATTGGCTTATTCCCAAGGTGGAAATATTGATTATTTGAATAAATGACCAGACACAGCAGATTCATATACCTCTGAATCAACCCACATTTTCAACTAAGGAATTATCTCAGTATGAAATGCTTATGAACGCAAGCAGTGAGGCATCAAAGGGAGAAGTTTTCAGAGGAAGCAAAGGATGGTTTGATGGCTTCATGAAGAGAGCTGTGGGCACATTAGCATTCATGCGGAAGACGCAAGTGCCAACACTGAATCTGCAAAACTTTCCAAATATTTTACTTTCAATCATTCAAGAAGAAGGCTGCTGTTCATGAAACAGGAGTGTTTTGATAGTGATTGCCTACATTACCAAAAAACATAAAACAGTACCTGGCTACAAAGTAAGAAATGGGTCCCCTGACTTTATTGTTTATCAGTCTGAGAATCCAAAGGGCCTCAAGGGTTTAAATAAGGAATCCACCCAGATATCTGGAATTTCCTCATCACTTTCTGACTGCAGTTCAGAAATTCTGCTTATACTGGACAGTGCTACAGACTATTCCTCAAGTCTTCAGTATCATCGTACTAACGTCAAGATAATATTGCAACTGCAAAACACAAATGCTCTGAGAAGTCATTGCAACCTTTAAGGTGCATGCTCTTAAAAGAACCTTTAACAAATCTGATTGCCTGGCTTTCTTGTCAACTGCTTCAAACATTCAAAGAATTTTGGAACGGTTTTAATATTTTTATGACATCAATTGGGTTTTCAGGAACCAATGGTTTACTTTATGAATGTTGTGCAGGGACACAATGTATTGTAAAAGTCAGGGTTGTTCGTGTATGTGATTATATATAATGAAAGGAATTTATACCTCAAAAAGGGATTTTGATTAATACATAAATAGTTATTTCTCTGATATATCACATACAGTATATAGATACATTTATTTTTTAAGTCAAAAATATAATTTGTTTGGAATTTAAAATACCTGAATACAACCTTTCCCATGATTTTCTTAGGTTCCCATGGTAGCATAAATAAAGATACACCTCATGCTGACTTATTAAGAAGAACAATGGATTAAAGAACTGTATGTATGGATGCACCTTAGCGGATTTCATGATTTGAAAGTTACGTTTTTGACCTTTACATGAAAAATTATACACTGACAATACGTAAAGAGCTTGTTCAGTTAATTTAAATAGAAGCTAACACTTGATAAACACAAATATGAGTATTTTATTTACATCTGTGATTGTAGCAGCTGTTACTAAACATGGGGAGAGTCATTTCACAAAATAGGTGCTAATTACATCTATTGAGCATCTGTCGATGCTGTACATAATTATAAATCACAGTCCCTTAAATGTAAGCAGTTTGTATTGCGTGTTAATACAACTATATTAAGAGCTATTGAATACAACACAAATTGTGCATACGTAGAGATCTATCATTGCTTTGCACCTGTATGAAAGCAAAATTATCTCTGTTTTCTTTTTTTAACATAATTTAACAAATAGTGTTTCACATTCCCAACAACTTTACAAGTTCACAAGCATACTCAAATAGTAATACAGTGTGTTTGTTGCACATGAAAACTTATATTGCAAATTCCAACATATTATTTTTCTTACTTTATACAATCAAATTCAAAGGGAAAATAATATGGAATTTTTGCAGTAAAGACAAATGAGAAGTTAGCAAGAGTTTGTAACTATAGTCCATTCAGGACCTGAGAGAATGTGCAGAGAAGCTCAATGTATCATTGCTTTACATGATAATGCTGAGCAGGTATAATGACTTCAGTAGGTTTTATACATCCACAGTGGTCAAACAGCCTAATATTCTCTTATCGTTTGAAACAAAGATTCTCCATATCAAAATCATCTACTCTCCGCTTTAGGTGTTTAAGAGATTTCACAGAAATGATTACGTGAACAGAAGTTGCAGCCCTGTGGGCAGCTACCTCCTTTGCACACTTGTTCATTTTGTCTCCATGTAATGCAAATGGAAGAACATAGAATCCTTGTCGAAATTACTTCCTATAACCAGAGAAAATCATTGTACCCTTTGTACCACAATTAGTTAGATGTTAGATTACATTGCCACCATAAATGATTGGAGTTTTATCCCAGGTAGAACAGTAAGAGGTAAAGGAAAAAACGTCAATTGCTATTGTTTATGTTCTTTTTCTCTATCTCACATACATTATTGAAAAAAACAAAACAAAAAAAAAACAATGTGTAAACCTATTGCTCCCTCCTTGATCTATGTGTGCTTTTGTCTAAAGTGCTATTATATGGCCCCTACTAAAATTCTACATGTGTTCACTAGGATACTAGGATAGTGTACATTGTGAAATACTTTAAGACCCTCACTTTTACCATTTTAAATTTCCTTACACCAGGCATTGGGTTGATCCTAAATAAGATGAATGCTGGAGTTTATGAGTTACTTTATATTCCTTTCATCTCTCCACCAACCTTTATACCTCCGTCATCCTCTCTGAATTTTTTTCAGAATTGTCTTTACTTTCCTCACCTAACCAATGTTCTCCTTACTTAATACTCAATATTCGGGGTTCTTTAACCTCAACATTCCTGTTTTAGGTATAAATGACTAATTCCATCTAACAAATAATTAATGCTATTTACATATTAAACTGGTATGTTTATGTAGGACAGTTAGAATATGACTGATGTTTAGTTAGTTTCATTGATATCCACTTTTACATGTGTTTCAGTTACATTTGAAAATTTTCTTAGTAAATAATGTTCAAATTTGTTGAAATTTGAGTGCATGTCATGATGATTTTTGATGCAATTAAAATAATGCTAGACTGAGTGGCTAAGCTACAGATTTAACTCATAACTAAACAAAACAGTTTGGTTACAACTGGTAACCAAATACATTTCCAGGTAGGTTTTATCGCATTCCTTACGGAAGTATGGTCATGTTTTACACTAATACCAGCTCATTGACAAGTTATCTATGCAAGTTCCAGCAGCTTCTAGAATGGCCGGCACAGAGGCAGCCCATGCACGCCGGGTCTGACGCAGCGCTTCGTGACCCGGCGGAGCCTGGGCGATCCGGATTGGCTGGGAGGAGGAGGAGGGACTTAAGCCCGTTTCGCGGGCTTTCTCCTCACTCCGCGCCGGACATTGATCTGATTCCCTCCCTCCCCTAAAATGGTGGTAAGATAGGAAGGTGACAGATGGGAAGTAGGGTTCGTCTAGTGGGCGAGGTTGGTTGAGCAAAGTTCAGGAAGCTTAAACTATGTAAAGAAAAGAAAAAAAAAAACGGGTGGAAAAGAGTTGTAGGGTTAGGATTCTGTGAATTCTAAGTTAGGATGAAAATAGGAATGTCTTTGGTTGGCGGGAGGTGAGGCACCCGGCCCACGGGCTTAAGTGGGCGTTGCCGTGCCTCATGGGTGTGCTTAGGAAAGCACTGGGAGGCTCTGGGCGCGGGCCCAGGGCCTGAGGTTACTGACCGGGCCGGGCTCCTCCTCCGGGATGTTATTTGAGCTGTGATTTAACAATGTTAATTATGTTAATTGGTTATTGGTTTATGGTCGCTTTAATAAAGCTGTGGCCCGTAAAGCCCATTGGATCTTGCCAGGGTCAAGTCAATGCAGTCTCCTCTAGTACAATTCTGTCCAATTCAAGTTTCAGAAGTTATATCAGATCAGATATTAGGAATATCCCTCAGTAAATCCAGTCAGGTAATTCCAGGCTAAGATTTACCATAATGCAGAACAGAAAGTTCCTAGGTGTGCTTGCCTACAGGGGGCAGTGGTTTTGCACATAAAAATGACTGAACTGTTTTAGAACAGACTTTGTGGTTTACACCAAGCTCCTTGCAAGAAATTCCATGCCTTGGGGTAGGAATACCAAAGCTCACTCTTCCTCTCCTCCTTACCTATTGAACATATTTTATTATATTTAATTTCTTTTTTACAAACATTGTATACATTGAATATTTATATCAAAACCATGTTTTATATAGTATTTTGATTAAAGACACCTATTACTCCAAAGGGGATAAATTAAACCCGGCCAAAATATTTATATTTGGGTACCACTATGTATTGATAGTGTTGTAATATTCTCCATGCTCTGATAAGTACACATATACATTACCCTAATACCCAACACTCTATTGGAAATATATGAGATAAGACGTTCACGGAGGAAAGACGTACCAACCGACAAGCCAACAAGTGTTGGGAAGTCTTTAATATACCTCATAGACTGAGGTTAGAAAAGGTGAGAGCTTTACCTACTGATCGCTGTTGTTGTTGCAAAGTTAAAGCAGAGACTCTACCTCCCAACAGGCCTTATGACTATCCTATCAAGCGCTTGCCTGGGACGATACCTCCCAGGGACAGATCCATCTTCTCTCAGAGCCTGAAAATCTGGGCATGTACAAATACATACTGGAAAACTGGAAAAGATGATTTATCCAAGAGTCTACCTCACCTGCTGCTGTTGGGTTTTCTTTGTAACCAAAAAGATGTAGTTGACTACAGTAATGATGAAAGATTATTATCCACTTCCCCCTTATCTCTCAGCAAATGGATCAGCTCAGATGATCTATAGTCTTCAACAAACTAGATCTTCATGAAGTATACAACTTGATTCCGATTCGTGAAGAGGATAGGTGGAAGACGGCCTTCAACATGAAAGATGGACATTATGAGTACATCATCATGCCTTATCACTTATGTAACTCAATTTGTGAATACCATCTTCAGAGGCCTGTTATATCTTCATGTAGTCATTTACTTCAACTGCATACTAATCTATTCTCCAGATTTGCAGATCCATTGTTGACATGTAAACAAGTTCTCAAAGTTTAACAAGAAATCGTTCATATGTGAAGCTGGAAAAGTGTGTCTTTGAAACAGACTCTGTGCCATTTCTAGGAATTTCTGAAGATTTGAACAACCCAATGTTTTATTGTTTTTTGCCAAGATCTACAGAAAATACAAGATTTTTGAGCAAATGAAAGAGGCTTTAACCACCCAAACCCTAATTGGTCATTTATTGTGGAAGTTGAATTCATTGGAGGCATTAGCTATCTCAAAGTAAGTCCTCCTGTGGCCTCTACAACCCTATGCATTCCTTTCCAAAAAGTTTTCTCCAGCAGAGAAGAACTAAGATATTGGAAATAGGGAGCTTCTTGGTTTTAAAATGAAGAATGGTGACACTGGCTGGTGGATCAAGATATCCTATCCTTGTGCTTACCAATCATAAAACCTCATATAATTGCATTGTTCAGAAATACTGAACCTGAGGCAAGGCAGGTGGTCTTTATCCTTTATTTCCTACTTCTGTACATTATCACATATTGATTTGGGAAGTGTTTGAATGATTTTCCTGGCAAGTTCATCTCATACTACTCACCAAGTTGCAAGCTGACTCAGCCCTGGTAGAATCTTTACACAAGAGGATATTTCAGGTCCTCTGAAATCCTCTCAGATAGATGGATCCAACTCACATCAAACTTTTTGAAAACTGTTATAAAGAGACTGCAGATTTCTGTGAGTTTATTCTGCTGGATACTAACCTCAAGCTAACACTCTGAATGAACATCCCAACCAGGGATTTAATGTACAGTATCTAACAAAAGTGAGTACACCCCTTTTATTATAACTTTTCATGTCACAACACTGACAACATATGTTTGGTCTTGGCCTGCATGAGTGCTACTGGCACTGGGGAGCTACAGTTCATTGAGGGTTCCATGAATGCCAACGTGTACTGAAGCAGAGCATGATCCCCTCCCATCGGAGTATTCCAAAATGATAATGACCCCAAACACACCTCCAAGACGACCACTGCCTTGCTAAAGAAGCTGAATGTAAAGGTGATGGACTGGCCAAGCATGTCACCAGACCTAAACCCTATTGAATATCTGTGGGGCATCCTCAAACGTAAGGCGGGGAAGTGTAAGGTCTTTAACATCCACCAGCTCTGTGATGTCATCATGGAGGAGTGGTAGAGGACTCCAGTGGCAACCTGTGAAGCTCTGGTGAACTCCATGCGCATGAGGGTTAAGGCAGTGCTGGAAAATAATGTTGGCCACACAAAATATTGACACTTTTGGCCCAATTTGGACATTTACACATAGGGGTGTAGTCCCATTTGTTGCCAACAGTTTAGACATTAATGGTGTATTGAGTTATTTTGAGGGGGCAGCAAATTTACACTGTTATACAGGCTGTACACTTACTACTTAACATTGTAGCAAAGTGTCATTTCTTCAGTGTTGTTAGATGAGAAGATATCATAAAATATTTACAAAAATGTGAGGGGTGTATTCACTTTTGTGAGATACTGTATATTATATATTGAATGACCAATTTGCCAACCTGAGACCCTGCCACTTATGGGCAAGCTGAGGATCTCCAACAGTTCTCATTTATAGCCAACGAAGTACTACAGTTGGCAGTTGTTAGCCAAAAAAGTGTATGCAAACAGCAGATCTAGACACTTTCCGGGCTTTCCTTCAGGTTGGGGACAAGGTGTGGTTGTCTAAGAAGCAACTGTCCCAAGCTGTGCTGACATACATAGGCCAGTTCCAGAATGAGACCAAGGCCACCTCTACGGCTTACGGGTTGGAGCTGCCTCCCCCGCTGAGTATCAATCATGTACTCTACATATTGCTTCTCAAAGCCGGGGTCAAGAACCGGTTCTCTACTTCATTCTACACTCCACCTCCTCTTATCATAGACCTAAAGAATTAAAAGTAGACATAATTCTCTATGCAAGGTTCTTTAGGGCCAGAAGTGGCCAAGCTCTGGATTTGGTTCAACAGTTCCATCAGTTGCACCCTGCCAAGTCTTCCAGAGGATGTGCAGAGTCCAGCCCATAGGGGAGGAATGCTTTTAGGTGTACCAGTTCTGGTAGGCATTTTTGTAGGCCAAGGAAGGCCCCACTGGTTGTTCCTTTGAATCCATGGCATGCAGTCACTGAGCAGGTCATGAGGGAAATCAAGGAAAAATAGGTTTGCTCCTTTGTGTCGTAACTAATTCCCCAAGTCCCTGACACATGATGGGACTCAGACAATGCCTATTGAGTGAGACCTTTAAGTTATGTCTGAGATCACACCAAAGGGCTAGTTGTAAGGCTCTGTTGTGCTAATCTACTACAAGTCTTTGGTCTTTGTTCTCTTTTAAATACAGCTGTAACCTACACTGCTGCCACTACTTGTCCTATATAACGTGTCCAATATAACTACTCTGCTAAAGTTCCAGCATTTACCTCCATCTGTGTGCTGATTCCTGCCTTCGGTTCCCAGTCTGCTCCTGGGAATATCTATTCCTTTTCTCTGCTGCTGCATAGCCATCTTCTATACGACTAGTGTGCTCCTGAGGACCTCTGTCATTGCAGCAATAACGGTCTGCTGCATTGCCAGTTTCCATATAAGCCTGGCTGTACTTAGCTAACTGCTACAGTGCTTGCTTGCTTCTGCTGTTTGTTCCAACCCATAGACTACTCTAAGTATTGGACTATGTGATTTAAAGCTATGCACACAAAGTTTTGCCTATCCTGTTTATCATTTGTATTCATTAAATTATTTAAGCGACCTCATCCCTGAAGGGTCCAAATTTCTGTTGAAAGTACCCTGTTCCTGGCATACAGATTAAATCTACTCTAGATAAATATTTGTCAAAGGAAAAATAAAAAAAGTTGAGATACGTAGATTGAAGATAGAAGATGGAAGCTATATGAAAGCGGATATGAATTGATTATATAATAACGCTGCTCTGTTTTTTCAGATGATTGTGTAATCGAGAGCTGATGCTAAGTTGATTAAAATACAAAATATAGAGCATGAAGTAGTATTACCATTGTCAAAATGAAAACTGAATAATCCAGTCAGTGTACATAATGTGCACTATAGGTGACTAAATGGGCCTTTTTTACCAGTCATTGTTGTCAGGAGTAGATGTAGTACCACTTCATAAAAAGTGCAGAAGCCAAATTCTGCCAGTTTGGCATCAGCAATAGTAAAAATAGGTTAAATATTTTTGCAGATAAGAGTCACTGCATATTTATAGTTGAATGCCGAATAATTTGCAAAATGCAGAATTAAATTACTGTGTGAATATTATACTGCTTTTTTTTACAACTCAGCGAGATACACAACAGTGGAGCATTATGAAGATTTTAGCAAATCATTTCACAGTCTAACACAAAATACATTTATTAAAAAATTATACAAAATACATTATTAAAAAAGCAGGTAATGAGGTGGTACAATGTTAGCCGTGGAACAACAGGAATCAAAGTGGAGTAAAATATGATACATGTAATAGCTAACTAAGAGGGATTATAGTGTAAGATTTCTGGATCTCATAATCCCTATATCCGGCAAGCAAGGTTATGAGATCATGAAAACTCATACTATAATCCCTCTTATTTAGCCATTAAAGGTATCACATTTTACTTCATTTTGTTTCTTAGAAATAAGGAGTCATTATTAATGAATTGTATTCTGAGAAAAATAATATTACTACTGGAAGACAAGAGGGATAAGTGCTGTGAACAGGGAAATGTCTAATTCAAGAAAAGCTATACGCGTTTGTATATGATCCATATATGATAATGATTAAAAATAAATGAATGCTTAAGTATGAGGGATCTGTTTCTTAGCTACAACAGATTATGCATTTTGGCAGAGTCTATCTGTTTTCACTTTTAAAAGCAGTGCACAAAATACTAGCAATACCAAGACACTTAGGATGCTCCAGTACAGTTCCATTTACCATGACAAATAAGCAGTCACTTCTGCAGGAGATCAGCCAATGTCACCTACCTGAGCAAAAACACTTAGTAACTGACATTTTCCCAATTCCATATAAAATCAGGACTGAGCAGTCACTTCTGCAGGTTCTAAGCCAATGTCACTGGTCCTCATACCATCCACTTGAGCTAAATCACTCACCAACTGACATTTTTACCCATTCCACTAATTTTGGTTTCTTTTGCCTCTAGACCTAGAGCCTCACATATAAACCCTTTTCTGCTTCTAAAGTAATATAACATGCCCTCCCACCCTCCTATCACTTATAGTGCAGGTTTAGCTCTTTTTCACTGTGGGGATGGTGTTCTTTGGGTGATGTGTTGGGTTTGCGCCAGACATAGCATTTTCTTTGATGGCCAAAAAGTTACATTTTAGTCTCATCAGACCAGAGCACCTTCCTCCATACATTTTGGGAGTCTCCCACATGCCTTTTCGCAAACTCAAAACGTACCATTTTGTTTTTTGCTGAAAGTAATGGCTTTCTTCTGGCCACTCTGCCATAAAGCCCAACTCTATGGAGCGTACGGCTTATTGTCGTCCTATGGACATATACTCCAGTCTCTGCGCTGGAACTCTGCAGCTCCTCCAGAGTTACCTTAGGTCTCTGTGCTGCCTCTCTGGTTCCCTAATCAATGCCCTCCTTGCCCGGTCCATAAGTTTTAGTGGGCGGCCGTCTCTTGGCAGGTTTGCTGTTGTGCCATGTTCTTTCCATTTGGTTATGATAAATTTGATGGTGCTCCTGGGGATCATCAAAGATTTGGATATTTTTTTATAACCTAACCCTGACTTGTACTTCTCAACAACATTGTTCCTTACGTGTTTGGAGAGTTCCTTGGTCTTCATGGCAGTGTTTGGTTAGTGGTTCCTCTTGCCTAGGTGTTGCAGCCTCTGGGGCCTTTCAGAAAAGGTGTGTACATGTCATGACAGAACATGTGTCCACAGGTGGACATCATTTCACTAATTATTTGAATTCTGAAGGTAATTGGTTGCACCAGAGCTTTTTATGGGCTACATAACAAAGGGGGTGAATACATACGCACATGCCAATTTTCTGTTTTCTATTTCTAAAACATAGTTTTATGTATATATGTTTCTAATTTCATTTCACCAACTGAGACCATTGTGTTCTGATCCATCACATAAAATTCAGATCATTCAATTGCGATTTGGCCAATTGAATAGGGCTCTAAATAAGAACATAACACATTTTTTTACAGAAGTATTTAGTTAGTAAGCATCTATCCAAAAGCAAGGTTTTCACTAACTAAAAACTTCTTTAAAAAAAATATGCTATGTGCTTATTTAGAGCCCTATTCAATTGGCTAAATCGCAATTGAATGAGGCCCATAGTATTTAAGGTTGAAAAAAGACCTCCAGTCCATCAAGTTCAACCTTTCAAGATTTCCTCCGATATATATATATTATTTGTGTATATATATATATATATATATATATATATATATATATATATATATAGTTGTGCTCAAAAGTTTGCATAACCTGGCAGAAATTGTGATTTTACTTTATTTTTTAAATATGACTAATCCTGCAAAAAAATTATTTTATTGAAGGATAGTGAGCATATGAAGCCATTTATTATAACATAATTATTTGGCTCCTTTTAAAATAATAATGATAACAGAAATCACCCAAATGGCCCTGATCAAAAGTTTACATACCCTTGAATGTTTGGCCTTGTTACAGACACACAAGGTGACACACATGGGTTAAAATGGCAATTAACGTTTAATTTCCCACACCTGTGGCTTTTTAAATTGCCATTAGTGTCTGTGTATAAATAGTCAATGAGTTTGTTAAATCTTAAGTGGATGCCATGAGCAGGCTAGATAATGAGCCATGGGGGGCAGAAAAGAATCATGAAAAGATCTGCGTAACAAGGTAATGGAACTTCATAAAGATGGAAGAGGATATAAAAAGATATCCAAAGCCTTGAAAATGCAAGTCATTAATGTTCAATCACTTTTTAAAAAGTGGTAAATTCAGGGTTCTCTTGATACCAAGCTATGGTCAGGTAGACCAAGAAAGATTTCAGCCACAACAGCCAGAAGAATTGTTCGTAATACAAAGAAAAACCCACAGGTAGCCTCAGGAGAAATACAGGCTGCTCTGGAAAATGACGATGTGGTTGTTTCAAAGAGCACAATACGCCGATACTTGAACAAAAATGAGCTGCATGGTCAAGTTGCCAGAAAGAAGCCTTTACTGCGCCAATGCCACAAAAAAACATAGGTTACAATATCCCCAACAACAACTTGACATGCCTCACAGCTTCGAGCACACTGTAATTTGGAGTAACAAGACCAAAATAGAGCTTTATGGCCACAACCATCAGTGCTATGTTTGGAGAGGGTTCACCAAGGCCTTTAGTGAAAAGAATACCACCCCCACTGTAAAGCATGGTGGTGGCTCACTGATGTTTAGGGGTGTATGAGCTCTAAAGGCACCGGAAATCTTGTGAAAATGTATGGCAAGATGAATACAGCATGTTACCAGGAAAAACTGGCAGACAATTTGCATTATTCTGCATGAAGGCTGCGCATGGGACGTTCTTGGACTTTCCAGCATGACAATGACCCTAAGCACAAGGTCAAGTTGACCCTCCCGTGGTTACAGCAGAAAAAGATGAAGGTTCTGGAGTGGCCATCACAGTCTCCTGACCTTAATATCATTGAGCCAATCTGGGGAGATCTCAAATGTGCGGTTAATTCAAGACGTCCAAAGACTTTGCATGACCTGGAGGCATTTTGCCAAAACAAATGGGTATCTATACTATCTGCAAGAATTAGTGGCCTCATAGACAACTATTACAAAAGACTGCACGCTGTCATTGATGCTAAAGGTGGCAATACACAGTATTCTTAACTAAGGGTATGCAAACTTTTGAACAGGGTCATTTCATTTTTTTCTTTGTTGCCATGTTTTGTTTTATGATTGTGTAATTATGTTATAACCCACATTTGAATATGAATCCCATAAGAAATAAAATAAATGTGTTTTGCCTGCTCACTCATGTTTTCTTTAAAAATGGTACATTTATAACCAATTCGCCAAGGGTATGCAAACGTTTGAGCACATCTACATATATATATAGTAGTACACATAAGGAATAGTACATTAGTGAATCTATTTAAATGTCTAAAAAATAAGTTAATAAAAACTGCACTCTGAGAAAACTGGGCTGGACATGCAAATGAGACCACGCAATGCGACTTTTAGTGGCTAACATTATAAATTGCATCAACTTGTTTTGATGCATTGATAATGAAGGGATGTGGTGGCCCAGCAGACTTACCTCAGCCGATGGATTAATTTGTTGAGCGAAGTCAGAGGCAAGCGAAAATACTTCCTGCCATAGTGATATAACTCTAGGGCAGTCCCACCAGGTATGAACAAAGGAGCCTACTCTCCCACATTCTCTAAAACAGTCCCGGCTTTGTAAAGTTTGTCCGAGGTATAGTATGTCCTATGGAGAACTGTAATTGAAGTCTCTAAGACACTGCTATTGAGGGAACCTTTAGTTAAGTTTAATCAAGAGGATCCCCAGAGATCTTGGGGCCAATTACAGTTCAGGTCATTTTCCCAGTTACGCACATAAGTCAATTTAGATTGACCTAGGTCAGTGTTGATTAAATCATAGATAAGGCTAATAATAACATTCTTGAGAGGGGCTTTATCGCATAATTTCACCAGCCAAGATGACTTGCGTGTGCCCAGTGAAAGTTCCTGCTGTGTGTGAAGAGTTCTTGTGGCAGGATTTAATACAGAGTATCCAGTTGATCAAACTTGAAAATTTGGCCATCTAGATACCAGGAGCCAGCACGGAGCAGTATTGATTTTTTTATTTGCATTTACACTGCTACAAATAGGTGTTTAACCCCCTTGCGGGTCGGGTCCTCTCTAGCACTCATTGGATTTCCTTCTTCATTTGCCATTTACCGGTGTGAAAACATTTGCGGCCTTGGGGAAATTAAACAATTGAATACCGATTTGTGATTTTAGCCTTTCCAAAGTGAGATATCAAAGGCTTCTGGAGGCTGTAAGTTACGGGTTTAACCGTTGCAATATTTTCAAGCTCCTAACTCGGAAGTCGATGGGAGCCCGCAAAAAGACGCCAATTGAATAGCAAATTAGCTTGCGACCTCACTTACGGGCCTCCGGATCTCCCGAAACCTCAATTGAATGTGGCCCAACATTAATATTGCTTCTATTGAAGCATTGCATTCCTTTTTGCTTGTACTTTCAGTATAAGAAGGAGAAACATTGGAGAAACAAGGAAATAAGCACAACAATCTTGTATCTTTCCTTTCTAAAACATGTTTTATATTATCACATCTAGAAAATGAGTACTACTGTAAATATGAGAAATTTGTGTATTGTGAATAATGGGCGTCAGTAGTTGTTTAATAAAAGATTTATGTGCCATTTAAATATACTGGGCTTATAAATTCAAGATGACAGAGAGAACCTCCGCGAAAGATTAATTGAGTAACTCAGTGGTAGGTTATGTTTTTAAACTGATTCTCACATCTCTGCAAAAGCTTTCTGCAGTTGTTATATGTCCTACATGTACAACGTTAAACTAATTAGAAGACCAATTAGTGCCAGCCAAGACATCGCGTTTTATCTAGTAAGTTATCATTATCATTTTGCTAATGTTATAAAACATGCATAGAAGATAAAAAGCGAGTTTAAACCGACTGTAAGACTGAACTTTTGTCTCTCTGACTTTATCCATGTCTGGCTTGTAGCATCCTAAATTTCCTTAGGGACTTCTTCATCCTGTACTGCACCCATCAAAAGAATAGACAGCAATTGTTGTAGATTTGAAAAGTCTGGTCTGAACGACTGTCATTAAAAGCCCTTAGATGAATTTTGCTAAAGAATGAAATTGGCTTACTAATTAAAGAGAACCAATGTTGTAATATGATGTTTAGGGGTTGTCAGTTGAGTAAACATTTTTTTTATTTGAGATATGATAATAGGGAAGAATATAACATTGGAAGCTTTTGAATTGGTATTATTAAAAGAATATCTTGTCACTGTAGAGAACACATAGTACATATTCTTTTGTGTCTTTGACAGTTCTTAAAATTATTACTGCCCTTACATGATCTCTTTAACTAAAAAATATGAACAAGTTTTAGTTGAAAGAAAATAATGTTACATTTCTCTTTACTTTTTTAAATATAGATATATTAATGTTTGATCCAAAGTTCATGTAGCGCTTTACCCTAAAACACCACTAAACCCCCACAATTTCTATTGAGGAACATATATATATATATATATATATATATATATATATATATATATATATATAAAATCATTTTCTGAATGAAAAACATTTGACATAGAAATGTTATTTAATTTATTCCTCTCAATTTGGCAAAATTATTTTACCTTTTAGAGCCACGTAGGAAATATATAGAAGTAGATTGTGTATAGCTGCAAATGGTGTCAGACTGGCATTGAGTGGGAGCATTGTTTGCAAAAACATATTCTTCCTGCAGTAGTAAAATCTGAGTACTTTTGATCACTAATTTCCACCCGATATAAGAAAAAAATCATGTGTAAAAAATCATGTGTAAAAAATCATGTGTAAAAAATCATGTCACTTTTTGATGATTGTTTAAGATCACAATTTCATAAATAATATATAAACCTTTACATAACATAAGTACTTGTCATATAATAGGAGTGTAGAGATCACATTTCCATGAAACCAGGCGGCAGTGTTGTTCTCATAGAAATAAATATAAAGACACCATTTCCATTTCCACTAACTGCTTCATTACCTACTGTAGTAGGAAGTGCTACTTTCACCAAATTACTGCTCAACTTCCTCTTGTTCCATCTGTAAAGGGATCTTGGCTACATATCATATTTGACAACTAATAGTAAACTAAAGCATGAAAGACAGAGAAAGGAAGAAGTAATGGGAGTTACTGCCGAGTTATGCGTGTTGTAAAGGCAACAAAGTAAATTAGCAAATTATTCAAGAGGGAACTTCATTGGCATCCAGTACCTATGAAGTGTGCAGCTTGAGTTGGAAAGGTGAACAAATATTCACAATTAAACATCCAATAACTCAGGAAACTCAGGGAATTATCTCACCAGAGTGGGGCTAAGAATGGACATTCATGTCTTCTGTGCTAAAGACAAACCTCTTTCCCCAATGACCAAGATAAATGTGACATATACTCTATGTGTACGCTTAAATTTGCAATTTGTGGTCTATATGAAATCCTGTACAGTATGCTTCAGTAGAGTATCTTAATCTTATTTACATGTCACAGGCTGCATCCTTGGTATATACTGTAGATAGTTGAGTAGTTTAAGGATGAGCTTATGGTCTCTCTGGTCATTTAATGTTCTTTTCTGAGAAGTATACTTATTTTACTCCTGCTAATAAATGTTCTATCTATCACAGATAATAGTGCTGATATTGCACTGTTTGAGGTGTGGAACCTAGTCGATCTTTGGGGACAAACGCTGCTATCATATAAATATAGATTTAATGGTAGAAAAGTATCAATAGTCCTGTCTAGTGTGACCAATTAACTGTATCTACTAAAAATACTCTTTATTATTCTTCAGTATAGCAGTATCCAAGCTCTTGATATTTTTTTGCTATACTATTTGTTTGTTTAGTTCCTTCAAGAAGGCATGAACATATTCAATACTGGCAATATTACCATTGCTTCTACTGAAATGTTGCATTCCTTTTGGTTAGCACTTTCAGTATAACTAGTGGAAACATTGTAGAAGCAAGTAAATAAGCACAATAATCTTTTATTGTTTTCTTCCTAAAATATTTTTATATTATCACATCTAGATCATGAGTACTACTGTAAATATGAGAACTTTATGTATTGTAAACCATATGCTTGCAACTTCTGCTTAAGGGCTGTTCCTCTTATCTGCAACAGTTTATGTGACGTTTTACTTCACTACTACAGGCATCTTGAACTACTTAAGGAAATAATGCATAATTAAAAAGTTCAGTAAATGTGTTGCAAGCACAACTGGACCAATATTTAACTTTGATGTAAAACCTAAAATTTCCTCTCATTCGGACTCCATACCATCTGCCTGTTCAGAAGTTGTAATTTAGATAATGTGTCAGGGTCTTGTCATCCTTCACATAGAGTAGCTATTATTTTTTAGTTTAATTATTTCTCCTTTGCTTTTCTGTGTTCAGTAATATACTAAAATATCTTGCTTTTCATGGCTTCCTTCTCTCCCAAGGTCAGATAGTCCAGGTAACTAGGACTAATATCAGTTCAACTTTCCATTGACAACCACAATTTGCACTCTATGTCTATATATGTTTAAATAATATGGATCTCCATCTTCAGAACATGTAGTAGCTTCACACTGTAGCTTCATTGCCATACTACATTGGACATCCACTGGATTTTGCTCAATGGCACAAAGATGTTGTGCATTTTTTTCATTTGGTTGGCAAAGGTAAATGATTGTTGGTTGGGGTCTCTTTGTGGAAATAATAAAAGAAGCACTTTCAGTAGGTCACACATTAGGACATTCATTGATTTTACATTTCCCAATAAACAATGGGAAAATGATCTGATCTTTATAAATTGTGATTTTAATCAGTCTTAACAGGTTTGTAAAATAAATGGATAAAAGAATAAGCAATTACAAGTAACACATCCAGCCAAGCAACTGTTTATTTTTTTAACTCTGTGTGTAAAGGCTATTCCTCAATGGCAGAATGATTATTATTTATAACTAGCGACTTGCCCGTCAAAAAATGACGGCAATGTTATGTATATGTTTGTCAAGTTGTTTAGTTATTAACATATATTTTTGACACTTGTAAGTATTTTAATATGAACGTGTATTTTTGTAAAATGTTGATGTAATGGTTTTTTAAAATGTAATTAGTATCTGAAGAATTGTTAACCTGAATATACATTGAATGAATAGGAAAGCCAAAAGTAAAAAGCCTTTTTTAAACGTTGCAAATTTTAACATGAAGTTTAAAATATATGTAAGCAATAACCATCAAAGTATATATTTTTAAACTTGAACTTTATTTTTTATGTAAGTTTAGAAGTTGACAAAACATTGGTATAATTTTGAACATTATAAACAGGAACATAGTGAATACATTTTGTAAAGTAATTTTTTATTAAAAGTATTAACATTTGAATGTAAAAACAATTGACATTTAAATTAATCAGTATTAAAATTCAATTTCTATCACAATAATTGTTAACTTGAATATACATTGAATGTAGAGGAAGGCATACAGTCAAACTCTTCTTAAAACGTACGTAATTAAACTAATTTATTACTGAGCACATAAATTGGCGATAAACATTAATGTAGGTAGTAATCTTAAGATAACAGACAATATTTACATTGTGACTTAAAAGGTGCTTGACCTCTTAACATCCACTTTGTAATATGTTGAATGAAATAACTTCAAAATATATTTTTTAAACTTGTAACATTAGAAACATTAACATAGTGACTTAACATTTTAACATAATTTTTACTAACAATGCAAGGCAAGTATTTTGTGAGGCGAATCATTCATAAACATGACTTCCATTAATTATGACTGAATTAAACAACCAATTGTTATGTATTTTGCAATGCTTTTAAAAAATCTTGGCACCTTTAATTAGTATCCTTCAAAGTTATAGTACTTCATAGTAGACAATGTTTTTAGTAAAAATACGTCCATCTTCTAATAAATCACCTTGACTTTCATTGTTTTCAATGTAAACTTTAATTGCCTGTGGATTTTTGCACCTTGACAACGCAACGTACAATTGACCATGTGCAAAAACTGGTTCTTCCAAGAAAATACCCACAGATTTGAAAGTTTGACCTTGTGATTTATTAATGGTCATGGCAAATGCCATAATAATGGGAAATTGTCTTCTTTGAAGTATAAAAGGGAGACTACTTTCACTTGGTGCTAAATCTATTCTTGGTATGAAAACTCTCTCTCCTCTATGGGTCCCAGTTAAAATTTCAGCATCTATAAAATGGTCCTTTAATTGTTGAACAATTAATCTTGTGCCATTGCATAGGCCTTTTTTGGGATTCATATTTCGCAGTAACATGATAATTGCACCTTTCTTTAGCTGCAAAATATGTGGTGGCATTCCAGAAGGAGTTAAAGAGTTTATGAATTCAGTGGAAAAGTTAGCCTGACTTTCATTGTCATCAGCAAGTACAGAATCAGCACTGTGATAATTTCTTTGTGGTGCATAAATTTTTTTTAAGATTTTATTATTGAGGATTAATGCATCTTTATTTTTACACGTCAGTATGACTTGGTTGGCAAGCTCGGAATATTCTTCGTTATTTATGCTCCCTTCAAATATAGCCGATATAATATCTTGTTGACAAATCATATGAGGTGGGATCTCTACAGTGTCGTCAGGTAAATTTAGTATTTTTTCTGTTCTGCCTTCTCCAATTTTAATAAGCCAATCATTGAAATCAGTTTGGCCTTCTGATCTCATATTTTGTTGCAGTTGAAGATGGGTAAAATGTTTCCATACTGTACTTGACTTTATACATGTTTCGATAATGTCAGTTCGATTTCCATGTACAACAACAGGTAATGTTTGTCTAAAATCGCCACCCAACAACATTACCTTTCCACCAAATGGAAAAATATTATCCATGACTTCACGAAGCAAACGGTCAATACATTGGAGGGCATAGCATGACATCATTGTGGCCTCATCTATTATAATTAATTTACATTTCTTCAATTTCTTTGCTTGTAAGGATGTCATGCGAATATCTGACACAGAATTTTCTAAAATAGGCACTGGCAGTTTAAATCCACTATGAACAGTTCTTCCACCTTCTAATAAAAGTGCAGCAATTCCAGTAGTGGCAAACGCCATTGCTATTTTTCCTTGTGCTCGTACTGAACTCATTAATAAATTGTACAAATATGTTTTTCCTGATCCGCCAGGTCCATCAAGATAGAAATAACGCTCTGTCACCATGTCATCATCTATAGCATTTTTAATGGCATGAAATGCTTGCAATTGTAGTGTATTTAAAGTTGCAAGTCTTTCTTCTGTTCTTTCTGCTTGTAGTTGAATGTCATAGTCTTCAAAGTTAATGTCATCTATAAGACCTGGATCAGGCAAATTAAAACTTGCACAACTTAATCCATGAGTTAAAAAGACTTCTTGGATTTCCATTAACGCTTTTAAGTGTGCAATGGGTTCATTGTATCGTCGCATAAAGTCTTCAGCCATATTACTTTTAAAAGTCTCCCACAAAGCTAATGCATTTGGAGCATTTGAGAAGATACAAATAAAAGCAAATTGTTCTCTCATCTGTCGTGGCATTTGACATTGTGCTGCTTCTTCTAAGCATCTTTCCCACTCTGTATCATCAGCGAGTAAGTTTCTATGTCTTGCAGCTAAATGGAAGGATTCATATACAATGTCATTAACAGTTCTTAAGTGTTCAAAACTTTGTGCTCCAGGAACATTTAAAAGTAATATCCGTAAGCAAAAACGTTCCACATCTCTTGGACTGACTGTGTAAATTCTTGGAATAATTTTATTGCCTCTGGTTTTTCTTGGTCTCCATAATCCATTCACAAAAACATAGTGATATGGAATTTCAATATATAAGTATTGTGTTGCTTCAGCATCAGTGGAATTTAATGCAAACCATGCAGTTAGTGTAGTGTGACGATCTTCACTTTGGGCCAATGCATTCATTTCATTTCCAGCATGGAAATAGACTAAATGTCGTTGTGGCAAATGTACTGCTAACCTATATACTGCATGTGATCTATCATGCATTTCAAATTTTAAAAGCCGCCACATAGCTTCTGGCGCACTGACATAGCGAGCATCTACATGAGATGCAAGTTCATCATGTACTAACTCACTACTTTCAGGGTTGTCTGCACTTTTGACGACTACAGTAGCTGCATCGTAACCTTTGTAAATATATTTGTAGACATATTTAATGGATTTGATGGAAGTGCAGGCTTCTACGTTGATGTGGGCATTGTACTTCATGAGTAAATGTGGATTGTAGGGTACTACATATCTATTGTCCACTTTTTTCCCACGAATAATGGCACTATCTCCTTCTCTTCTTTTATAAAGTGGATATCCATCACAATTGGCATAGGTTTTGTCTCTATAATCTTTGGGAAATTCTTTGGAACATTTATTATTTTCCATACATGGTGATTGTGGATTAAGGTCACCACAGGGTCCATGAATCATGCGATGAGTAACAATCTCATATAGTCTACCATATAGTTCTGGATCTGGTAGTTCAGCAACAATGACTGCATCCACTTTGTCTGAAGTATCTAATTTATCTTTTTCTTGAAGTATTATTAGAAGATGTGCATGTGGAAGGCCACTTTTTTGAAATTCAAAGGTATATACATAAGCAAGACATTTGCCAAATAACTGATTTATAGTGAAGTCACGTATTAATTCATTTAATTTAATCTTAAAAACTCTGGCTACTAAATCTGGTCGATCTGAAGCAGTTTGTCCAAGAAGTAGATTTAGTGTAATTTCTGGCCATTGTGGATTACATGTAAATGTCACAAATAAATCGGGTTTGCCAAATTTTGTCACAATAGCCATAGCATCATTGTATCTTTCTCTCATATTCCGAGGAGATCCTTGAAAGGAAGATGGTAAAATGATGGCTTTGCCAGCTGTCATGTCTCTGCTTGTAGCCACGTCAGCAACATAGTCCATGAGTCCAGAATATTGTTCTACACGGAGTTTATCTTGTTGATATTTGATAAAGTTTAAATTATTTGCCTCAACTTGCAAATATGAATCAATAATCCATTGTTGTGTTAGTTTCCCACCACATAAAATTGGATTAAATACATTGCGAATGGCAATTTGAGCTACTTTAAATTCAAGCATAGAAACATTATTTCGGATTCTGGCTTTAGCATTTGGGTAACTGGGAAGAGTTAATTTTGGTTGCCAACCTGCTTCTCCGTGTGGGAAAAAGATGGGATATGTCATTGGATCTAAATTTGGACTTAAGATACTCATATTAATAAACGGTTGGTCCTCATTTCTAGGATATATTCGTATGTCTCTTTGAAATGGTGGTTCTCCTTCATCATTGTGAAACACCATTGCAACCTCATTTGTTGTTGGCAAGTTATAACGACGTTTATCAGTATGTCTGTCTCTTTTAAGCACCATATTAACCTTCGGCATTGGTAATTGATGTGTTTGTGAATGAAGTAGTTGTTCATTTTCTACTTCTGCCAATTTTTTATAAGCTTTACTGTAGGGATTGTTGTCCATAATGTTATTTAGCTCTATGAAAACAGTGGGTAAGCATTTTTTATTTTCTTCCATCTGCATACGTTGGTCAACAGCTTCCATTGTATCTAGGACATATAGTTGAGCGAATTTTCTTTTATTTCCTTCCTCTGGATGTAAATGGGAAGTGCGATGATAAATTTGTCCTTGGACTTTAAAACAGTAAGGACCATGTCCTGGTACATTAGCAGCTAATGTTGCCCCCATGGATGCAAAGGATATGGCACTATTGTAGGATCTTATGTTTGTCTTAAAATTTTTGTAGTTTGGAAAAGTAGGTTCAGTCATAATATTTTGTAAATAAATTGGAAATTCTTTCCTTTCTGGAAGTTTGAACTTGCCTTTTTGACAACAACTAATAAATTGTCCATCTCTGGGTCTCTCCTGTTTAAAATAATAAGCCTCACAAAACTGACATTGAGTAGTCATGTCCCCACAACTATGAACCTCTACTGCTAAAGACTTGAGTAGAGGACAATTTGCAAAGCATATAGGATTTTGCCTTTCATATTCATCAGGTGAAATGTCATATAATGTTTCAACAACAGGTTCTAAATGTTTTGTTTTTTTCGTTGCTTTTCTTGGTATATGTTGTATTGTTTGAGGTAAAATGTCATCTAATGTTTCATGAAACGGTTCTAAATGCTTTGTTTTCTTTGTTGCTTTTTTTGGTATCTCTTGTCTTTTTTCTGGCAAAATGTCATCTGATGTTTGAGCAACAGGTTGTAAATGCTTTATTTTCTTTGTAGTTTTTTTTTGACATATCTTTAATTTCTGCAAGTGACAGTCTTTTGCTTGCAATTCTTTTGCGTTCTTTTTCTCGTCGAATTTCCTTCTTCTCCGGTGTCTGCTGGCTGTCTGCTCTCTGTCGTCGTTCTCTAGCTTGGCGTCTTTTCTTTTCTTGTTTACTCTCATTATCAGCCATGTTAATCTGTAAAAATAAAATAATGTACCATTAGTTTATTTTGAGATGTTAAGTTGTTTTTCATGACATATAGTTATCAATAGTGTGTTAACATTTTATAGTTAATCAATTTCAATGCGTTCAATTGAATAAAAGTCTAAATAAGGGCATGAGATAATTATTTAAAGACATTTTTATTTATTAAACATGTATCCAAAAGCAAGTGTTTCAGTAACTAAAAAGGTATTTTAAAAAAGATGTTATGTCCTTATTTACAGCACTATTCAATTTGTCAAATGGCAATTAAATTAGGGTTTAGGACTGGAATGTTACAATGACAAATTGTATAGATTCTGTGTTTTTAGACTTTTTTGGACTATGCCAATTTATTTTTTAAGTTTACATTGAAGTTTGTATTTATTGTTAAAGATTATTGGCCCTAAAAGACAAATAAGAGATAGATGATAGATATTACTTTTTATACTGTACCTTGGTTGAAGTTTGATTTCAAGCAAAATTCTTTGTTGGTCCTGTGTTGAAATCCTTCGTCCGATGGTCTGGTCCTGTGTTGGAAGTCCTCGTCCGATGGTGTAGTCCTCTGTTGAAAGTCCTCGTCCTCTGGTGTGGTCCTCAGTTCCAACTCCTGTTCCGATGTTCTTGATGCAGTATCTGTTATAAAATAAAAATGAAAATGTTATGTTATTTGAATGTCTTTGTATTAACGAAAAAATTGCATTATTTCTGTGTTTTTCTACAATCCTTTTTGGTGCGCCACAATTTTGGTATGCTTCTGTAGGCTATTTTCTAAGGCTTATAGGTGGTTAAACATTAAAGAAGAATATTAATTAATTTTTCTCTTTTTTTACTTGTTATACTGTACCTTGGTTGAAGTTTGATTTGAAGCAGAATCTTTGTTCGTCCTGTGTTGAAAGCCTTCGTCTGATGGTCTGGTCCTGTGTTGAAAGTCCTCGTCCAATCGTCTGGTCCTCTGTTGAAAGTCCTCGTCCGATGGTGTAGTCCTCTGTTGAAAGTCCTCGTCCAATGGTCTGGTCCTCTGTTGAAAGTCCTCGTCCGCTGGTGTGGTTCTCAGTTGAAACTCCTGTTCCGATGTTCTTGACGCAGTATCTGATATAAAATAAAAATGAAAATGTAATATTATTTTAATGTATTTGTATGAACTAAAAAATGACATTATTTCTTTGTTTTTCTACAATCCCGTTTGGTGTCCACCACTTTTGGTATGCTTATTTAGGCCTTTTTCTAAGGCTTATAGATTGTTAAACATAAAATAAGTATGTAAATGTACTTTGGTATGTGTTTGTGTGAGTTTTCATACTATCCTGTTTGGTGCACAGCACTGTTGGTATGCTTATTTAGGCTTCTTTCTAAGGCTTATAGGTTGTTAAACATAAAATAAGAATGTAAATGTAGTTTGCTATGTGTTTGTGTGAGTTTTCATACAATCCTGTTTGGTGCGCACCACTGTTGGTATGCTTATTTAGGCTTCTTTGTAAGGCTTATAGGTTGTTAAACATAAAATAAGAATGTAAATGTAGTTTGCTATGTGTTTGTGTGAGTTTTCATACAATCCTGTTTGGTGCGCACCACTGTTGGTATGCTTATTTAGGCTTCTTTGTAAGGCTTATAGGTTGTTAAACATTAAATAAGAATCTAAATGTAGTTTGCTATGTGTTTGTGTGAGTTTTCATACAATCCTGTTTGGTGCGCACCACTGTTGGTATGCTTATTTAGGCTTCTTTGTAAGGCTTATAGGTTGTTAAACATTAAATAAGAATCTAAATGTAGTTTGCTATGTGTTTGTGTGAGTTTTCATACAATCCTGTTTGGTGCGCACCACTGTTGGTATGCTTATTTAGGCTTCTTTGTAAGGCTTATAGGTTGTTAAACATAAAATAAGAATGTAAATGTAGTTTGCTATGTGTTTGTGTGAGTTTTCATACAATCCTGTTTGGTGCGCACCACTGTTGGTATGCTTATTTAGGCTTCTTTGTAAGGCTTATAGGTTGTTAAACATTAAATAAGAATCTAAATGTAGTTTGCTATGTGTTTGTGTGAGTTTTCATACAATCCTGTTTGGTGCGCACCACTGTTGGTATGCTTATTTAGGCTTCTTTGTAAGGCTTATAGGTTGTTAAACATTAAATAAGAATCTAAATGTAGTTTGCTATGTGTTTGTGTGAGTTTTCATACAATCCTGTTTGGTGCGCACCACTGTTGGTATGCTTATTTAGGCTTCTTTCTAAGGCTTATAGGTTGTTAAACATAAAATAAGAATGTAAATGTAGTTTGCTATGTGTTTGTGTGAGTTTTCATACAATCCTGTTTGGTGCGCACCACTGTTGGTATACTTATTTAGGCTTCTTTCTAAGGCTTATAGGTTGTTAAACATTAAATAAGAATCTAAATGTAGTTTGCTATGTGTTTGTGTGAGTTTTCATACAATCCTGTTTGATGCACACCACTGTTGGTATGCTTATTTAGGCTTCTTTCTAAGGCTTATAGGTTGTTAAACATAAAATAAGAATGTAAATGTAGTTTGCTATGTGTTTGTGTGAGTTTTCATACAATCCTGTTTGGTGCGCACCACTGTTGGTATACTTATTTAGGCTTCTTTCTAAGGCTTATAGGTTGTTAAACATTAAATAAGAATCTAAATGTAGTTTGCTATGTGTTTGTGTGAGTTTTCATACAATCCTGTTTGGTGCGCACCACTGTTGGTATGCTTATTTAGGCTTCTTTCTAAGGCTTATAGGTTGTTAAACATAAAATAAGAATGTAAATGTAGTTTGCTATGTGTTTGTGTGAGTTTTCATACAATCCTGTTTGGTGCGCACCACTGTTGGTATACTTATTTAGGCTTCTTTCTAAGGCTTATAGGTTGTTAAACATTAAAATAAGAATGTCCTGTTTGATGGGCACCACTTTTGTTATACTTATGTAGTGTTTTTTCTAATGGTTATACATTGTTAAACAATCACATTTGAATGAGGCCCTCAGCCATTAAACATATTTAGGTCCTGAATCAATTGCGTTTTGACCAATTGAATAGGGCTCTATATAAGCACATAAAATATTTTTTGACAGAAGTTTTTAGTTAGTGAAGACCTATTATGTGCTTATATAAAGCCCTATTCAATTAGCCAACTCACAATTGAATAAGGCTCATGGTTTGGTTCTTTTTTATACTTAAATACTTTACCTTGATTGAAGTGTGGAATGACAGAGGGTCCCCTCCTGCCAATCTTAATCCGCCGGTCTTCTTGTAGTGTCTGTTTGAAAAATAAAGTGAAATAGTGAATTATAGAATTTTTTATTTGTATTTAACAAACCATGGCCTTTTCAGCATTTAAAGTATTTTTGTATCTTACCTCTTGTTCTTTGTTGGTGTTCTTTAAAAGGGATTGTGCTTCACAGTGCACAGTGCAAATTGTTGAGAGACGCTGTTGATGCAGAGTCTGTTTGAATATTTAAAAAAGTAGAAAGATTGAGTTTTAGGTGATCTATTGAATTGCAGTAAATTAATTTCATTGAAATATACTTCTGTAATTAATTTGAATTAACATTTTTTTTTGGTAGGGTCTACACACATATGTCACATACATGAAGCACATTTCCATAGTTGAAAGTAATTTTTTTGTGTGAGTGTGACATATCAGTATACATGAATCATATTTTAATTGTTAAATTAGCCTTATTTTTATTTTTGGCCAACATACATAAATGTGTGTGTGACATGTGACTATAGATGATACACATATATGTGCGTGTCACATATCAGTATACATGACTCATATTTTAATAGTATTTTAATAGTTCCAACTTATTTTTTTTTACTGTAATTTAAATGTAGTTGTTTAATTAGTTTGTTGCAGGAGCAATACACATAAATGTGCATGTGACATGTCACTATACATTATACACATAAATGTGCGTGTCACTTGTCAGTATACATTATACACATAAATGTGCGTGTCACTTGTCAGTATACATTATACGCATATATGTGCGTGTCACATGTCACTATACATTATACGCATAAATGTGCGTGTCACTTGTCAATATACATTATACACATAAATGTGCGTGTCACTTGTCAGTATACATAAACCTCTTTGTCTTGTTTAATTTTTTTTTTTGATGTCCTGTCTTGAAAATAAGTAATATATTATAGCTTACCTCTCAGTTGTAATTTGCACAATGTAAAGTAGTAAATTAGGAAAGAATTATCTTCTCAAGTTTTAGCAGCAGTTATCTTCGAAGTCACTCTGTTCATCACCTGAGGAGAAATGTATTTTTCTCTGTCAAATAGACAGTATTTATCAACTTGTAGAACATTCTGGAAAGTTAGACCGTTAGAACGTAATACGCATGCGCTATTTGCGTTCCAGCTTACAATTTGCGTTCCATCCGCCATTTTGTGCGTAGTAGTGGTTAAAATGGTGTTTAATATGAGTGTGATCCGTTCCGCATAGTATGTGTTTCATTATTGCGAGTAAGTGTAGTGTAGTTACGTCTGGAGCCTCGTTTTCGTTTTGTTCGGCGGCCATTTTTTCTCTCGCTTAGCCGATTTTCGTTCGTTTAAACTCTTTGTTTTGACTTAAATGGACGTGTAAATGAACTTTTGGAGGTGCCGGATGCCCCCCCGTGCTGTAAGTAAGCTTTTTATGTGTTTGTTGTGTTTATTTCTTGTGTTTGTGATGTTTTGATGCGCGGCGGTTGGAATGGGTCTTTCGCGGCCGTATTTTTTTCCGATGCGGCCGTATTTTGTTGCGATGTTGCCGTATTTTTTTGCGATATACGCAGTTAGCTTTTACGTGTACGACGCAGTGTATTTGTTTCTAAGTCGTGCGTATGTGTGTTAAAAGCGTGTAGGGCCTTTTTTACTGTTTTTTTGTTAAGTCTTGCGTCTGTGTGTCTGGGTGTAAGCGTGTGAGGCGACTTTGAGTTTTTTTTTGTTATGAAGTTGTGTGTGTGTGTATGTGTGTGTTAACACAGCCGATGTTGGGATGCTCCCACCACCGCAAATGCGGACCCTCGCTTCGCGAGGATCCGCATTTGCGGGGACGTTGTTGGGTTTTTGTTGGCTGGGCGGTTGGGTTTATTCTGTTAAAAAAGTCGTGTGTGTGTATGTGTGTGTTAACACAGCCGACGTTGAGCCTCCACAACCGCAAATGCGGGCCCTCGCTTCGCGAGGACCCGCATTTGCGGCGAACTGCGTCCCTCGCTTCGCGAGGGACGCAGTTCTTGCGGGCTCGCTACGCGAGCCCGCAAGCGTGAGCAACGACTCGTACGCTCACAACTATATATGTGATAGAGATATGCTACCAAGTCGTTTATTCTGCCTTAGTTGTTTTTCTCTTTCTTATCACTCTGCTTTCAGGGTGTACTTTCTCCCACAGAGGGTTTTTCTTTATTGAGCTCATTTTCAATTCCAGAATTACTAATCTGTGACATGAATTCAAAATCACTTTGTCCCTGATGTGAGCAGCTTTATGTTTGTATGGTCGTGAGGTGTCATTTAACATTCTGCCTTCAACGTTTTTATATCTCAGTCAGAAGCTTTTTGTTTTAAAGGGATTGTTTAATAATTTATTTTCACATTGAATCAGAAAAAGCATTTGAGAATTATTGAGAATATAGTAAAGAAAATATTACTTTTTTTTTCCCTTTGAGACGATTGGCTAAGACTCACTTGTTTTTTTTTTTTCTGTTTGCCTTCCTGGATTATTTAATAATAAAAAATAAAATAAAAAATAAAATAAAATTGATTAATAATTAATTAACAACTAATTAATTAATATTTAATCCTCATATTGCAGATCAGAGGAGATCTTAAAGGGTTGAACTTGATGGACTGAAAGTATTTTTTCAACCTTGATTACTATGTAACTTTTAAGGAGCTGTCAACTTACTTTAAAGCAGATCCAGAAGTAAGGTACAATCAAATGTATATGCCAGGTTTTTCATGTTAATTTACATCTACATGTTAATTTACATTTACAAATTACTTGATTTTGGGGTGACATACTTCCTTTAAGTAAAATGAATGTGCAATTGACTCATATGAAAACATAGGGTTATTTTACTGGTCTATTGTTGAGCTGTAATTCTAAAAATAGCAGAAAGTAGTGATGATATGTTTTATTGACTTTTAGTGGCCAACTACACTGCCTTGTTAAACTCTGTGAATATGCACTTTTCTAACATTAATATAGTACCGTTGTGGTGATTACAGAGAAATTTTAAATGTTTAGTGAATACTGTGAAGGAGATTCTCCTGGGGGTCATCTCACTGATCTCTGCAATGGATTGAGTAGGTGATGGCAAATTAAGCTTAGTGAATATAACGAAGATTGTTAAAGGAGTTGTGATGAAATGGCACAGGCTTTGCAGACCTAGTACCCCATTCCAATCTTTTACTGAGCTGAATAACAAGCCAAGCTGACTGATAAATTGTTATATAGCTATTCCAATTTCCCTATGTACCGTGGGGATTCTTTCATCCCATGTGCTAAACACCCAATCACAACATTTACATATAACCATGGGGGTATGTATAGATCCCAAGGCAAATAGTTGTTAACCCCTGCCTCAGAGGTCCTTAAAGGATCTCCATGAGTGCTAAGAATAAACCCCCATGCTGGCATGGACAACCGTGGCATCTAAGTATTTACCCCGCCATGGAGGTCTGTGCTTTCTATCTCTGTGTGCATGTGTCTCTCTCCCTGTCCTGTCTCTCTCTCGCTCTGTCCTGTCTTTCTCTCTCTCTCTCTCTCTGTCTCTCTTGTGTCTAACTCTGTCTTGTGTCTCTCTCTCTCTCCTTTCTTTCTCTCTGACCTGTCTCTCTCGCTCTTGGTGTGCGCTCTCTCTCTCTCTCTCTCTGTGTACTCTCTGCATTCGATCTCTATGTGTTCTCTCTGTCTTTGTGCTCTCTCTCTCACTGTGTGCTCTCTCTGTCTGTGCATTCTCTCTTGTTCTCTTTATGCGCTGTCTGTTTGCTCTCTCTGTCTGTGTGCACTCTCTCTCTGTACCCCTCCCTCTCTGTTTTGATCTCTGTGCGCTCTCTGTCTGTGTGCTGTATCTGTCTGTGCACTCTCTCTGTGGCTCTTTATCACTCTGTGTGCTCTCTGTATCTGCTCTCTGTCTGTGCACTCTCTCTCTCTGCACTCTCTGCACGATCCCTATCTGTGCACTCTTTCTCTCTGCGCTCTCTGTCTGTGCACTCTCTCTTTGTGCGCTCTCTGCCTGTACACTCTCTTTCTGCATGCCCTCTCTCTCACTGTGCACTCTCTCTGTGTGCTTTCTCTTGCTCTGTGTGTGCTCTCTCTGTCAGTGTGCACTCTCTCTATACCTCTCCCTCTCTGTGTCATCTCTGTGCACTCTCTGTCTGTGCACTCTCTCTCTGTGCACTCTCTTTCTCTGGGCACTCTCTCTTTCTCAGTGCGCTCTCTCTCTCTCTGTGTGCTCCCTTTCTGTCTGTGTGCTTGGTCTCTGTGCGATCTATCTCACTCTCTGTGCACTTTTTTTTTGTGCGATCTCGGTGGGTGTGTGCACTCTCTCTCTCTGCGCTATCTGTCTGTGCACTCTCTGCATTCTCTGCGCTCTCTCTCACTGCGCTCTTTGTGCACTTTCTCTTGCTCTCTGTCTGTGCACTCTGTCTTTGTGCAATCTCTGTCTGTGCACACTCTCTTTGTCTGTCTATGTCTGTGCACTATCTGCGCTCTCTGTCTGTGCACTCTCTCTGTGCACTATGTGTGTGTGCTCTCTCTCACTCTCTGTGTGCTCTGTGTGTGTTCTCTCTCTCTCTCTGTGTGCACTTCTCTCTCTGTACCCCTCATTCTCTTTGTCGATCTCTATGTGTTCTCTCTGTCTGTGCACTCTCTTGCTCTCTTTGTGTGCTGTTTGTGTTTGCTCTCTCTGTCTGTGCACTCTCTCTTGCTCTCTTAGTGTGCTGTTTGTGTTTGCTCTCTCTGTCTGTGTGCACCCGCTCTCTCTCTCTGTGGCTCCTTATCACTATGTGTACTCTCTGTCGCTGCTCTCTGTCTGTGCACTCTCTCTCTCTGCGCTCTCTGTCTGTGTGATCTCTATCTGTGCGCTCTCTCTCTCTGTGCTCTCTGTGCACGCTCTCTCACTCTCTGTCTGTGCACTCTCTCTTTGTGTGCTCTCTGTCTGTACACTCTCTTTATGCGTGCCCTCTCTCTCACTGTGCACTCTCTCTGTTTGTGCACTTTCTTTCACTCTCTGTGTGCGCTGTCTTTGTGCAATCTCTGTCTGTGCACACTCTCTTTGTCTGTCTATGTCTGTGCACTCTCTGCGCTCTCTGTCTGTGCACTCTCTCTGTGCACTATGTGTGTGTGCTCTCTCTCACTCTCTGTGTGCTCTGTGTGTGTTCTCTCTCTCTCTCTGTGTGCACTTCTCTCTCTGTACCCCTCCTTCTCTTTGTCGATCTCTATGTGTTCTCTCTGTCTGTGCACTCTCTTGCTCTCTGTGTGCTGTTTGTGTTTGCTCTCTCTGTCTGTGCACTCTCTCTTGCTCTCTTAGTGTGCTGTTTGTGTTTGCTCTCTCTGTCTGTGTGCACTCGCTCTCTCTCTCTGTGGCTCCTTATCACTATGTGTACTCTCTGTCGCTGCTCTCTGTCTGTGCACTCTCTCTCTCTGCGCTCTCTGTCTGTGCGATCTCTATCTGTGCGCTCTCTCTCTCTGTGCTCTCTGTGCACGCTCTCTCGCTCTCTGTCTGTGCACTCTCTCTTTGTGTGCTCTCTGTCTGTACACTCTCTTTATGCGTGCCCTCTCTCTCACTGTGCACTCTCTCTGTTTGTGCACTTTCTTTCACTCTCTGTGTGCGCTGTCTGTGTGTGCTCTCTCTGTCTGTGTGCATTCTCTCTCTCTATACCTCTCCCTCTCTTTGTCATCTCTGTGCACTCTCTGTCTATGCACTCTCTCTGTCTGTGCACTCTCTCTCTGTGCGCGCTCTCTCTGTGCACTCTCTTTTTGTGTGACCTCGGTTTGTGCACTCTCTCTCTCTGCGCTATCTGTCTGTGCACTCTCCGCGCTCTTTCTCCGCGCTCTCTCACTGCGCTCTTTGTGCACTCTCTCTCGCTCTCTGTCCGTGCACTCTCTCTTTGTGCGATCTCTGTCTGTGCACACTCTCTTTGTCTGTCTATGTCTGTGCACACTCTCTCTGCTCTCTATGTCTGTGCTCTCTCTGACTGTGCTCTCTCTGCGCTCTTTCTCTCTCTGTGCACTGTCTCTGTGCACTGTCTGTGTGCTCTCTTGCTCTGTACTTCTCTCTCTCTGTACCCCTCCCTCTCTGTGCCTGTCTCTCGCTCTCTCTCTGGAATTCAGGACATTATTAAGTCATTTTGGCTACTTAGGAGTAATTCTTGGAAATCTGAATAAATATATCATTTCTAGAACTGACTAATTTGTTATTTTATTGTTTTTGAACTGCTGTATTTTCAATAATTTTCGATTGTTTATAAAACACTAATAAAAGTTCATTTTTAATCCTGAATATTTTTTTCTCTGTAAATATGATTAATATACAGGAAGAGTATGTAACTACACACAGAGTCCTAACCTCCACTAAAAACATAAGGAACTAGCATTAAAACTAAAAAAATCTTATTTTTTGCTAATTGTTCTCTACATTTTAAATATTTGCTCTGCAACTTATTCTGCTATGATTTACATAATAAAATGTGACATTATTTGTCTCGATAAATATATATTGATATTTGGAGGGGTATTCCTTATATATCTACACATCTATCTATTTATCTATCTTACATTGTAAAATAGTTTGCCGTGATGTGAACCCATCCTTAGTGCATAGAACAGACAGGCAGAAAAAATATATCTCCATTCTCATTGACTATCAAGCAGCGCCCCATACAGGGGTGTAGGAGCCAGAATAATTCTGGGCGGATACAAATCATTGTTTAGACTAAAATAGCTAATTAATACATACAAACAGAACAATCGGGGGGGGGGGGGGGGGGATTGTCCCCCTCCCCCCCTCCCAGTTCCTACACCCATGGCCCCATAACATTACCACTGAGGGAGCAAGAGGAAGGACTGGAAGCAATATAAACATAACATTTTCGAAATTGTGATAACTTAGCTAAAAAAAAATCTTTCACATGTTTTATTTGAGATTGAAATGATGCCAAAGGCCAGTTTCAGTGAAGTTCTTACTTATTGATAACTTGCAACTAATGATCTGTAAGACAGCTTTTGAGTGTTAAAAATATCTTGCAGATAAAATACTTTTCTAAACATAAATATGTGTTAACAAACCTCAATGTGATTTCTAGATGGCAGGTTGTATTAACATTAAATGTATCATTACTTACTGTAACAAATATATGGCCTTTACACTGTTGCAGTGGCTTTCTTTCTTTCAAAATATACTTTGCTGTAATCAAGATGCTTTCATCACACATCTCAAACTTTCCTTAGTTAAATGAAAAAGTTTGATGTTAAATTAGATACAGTTCACAAAGTAAAGCCATTTCCTAAATGAAATACTTTATTTTTTAAGTATATACTAAAATCATCATTTTTCTTTCTATTTAATGTATGTAAGTGGCATCAATCATGCATTACTTACTAGCGTGACGTGTACTTCTGCAGGATGTAAATGGAATAAAAACTTACTGTATGTGGGTGCTATGAGATTTATAATGTTAGACAATTCAGACAGTTATTTATAATGTTAGACAATTCAGACAGTTATTTATAATGTTAGACAATTGTTACTTACAGACAGTAGTATTTGGACAGCACTGTGGATGACCTCTAAGTACTGGAATTCAATGATACATCCTGTCACGGACACAAAGGAATGATCCCCAATAGTCCTGCTGGCTGGAGGGGGCACAACTCTCCAAACACACCCTGGTCCATGTTCTCGCCACCATGAACGATGGATAGAGATGTTAAAGGTCATAAGATCAGTATCCTAAAAAAAGAATGACAGAAAATTAATTTCACAACTCTTAAGCGGGAGCATTATATAAGGCTCCTGAATAATAGAAATGTTATTTGCAAAATTAATTGGCACGTATTTACCTATAAACCACTAATCTCAATTGTGGCACTGATGTGCTTTATTCCCAACATGCCACATAGTGTCCATCCTGACCACTCAGCAGGTCCTGTGAATGCAGCAGCAATCTGGTATTCACTGGAACCACTTTTCTCTGTTACTGACTTAAGAGCCTGTTAGATCTCACACAGTAGAGGGGGGGCTTTGTGAAGAAGGCTGCAGGTAGATATGCAGTAAACAGGTAGGGTTAAATAACTATTAGTAAAAAAACTTTCTGGGCTGCAGAAAAATCATATCTTGTATGACCTAAACACCATGCTGATGCTGGAGTGAACCATAATAAACTGTAGGATTATATATTGTAAATAAACCGGACAATTTATATCTGTCAATGATAATCAATATATTTAGTGTCAAGATCAGGGTTGAGTATTTGGGTATCTCATCACTCAGTTGGCTTCTTTAAGCGAGGGACTGGCTCAGGACCTCAGGAATACAGGACCAGGAGCATATATACTATAGATCCCTTCAGAGTGGGATCTTGCAGGAACAGAGCAGGCAGAAATAATAAACATTTTATTCTCTCAAATAACAGATACACCTTTTTCTGTATCAACCAGCATAACTAACATTAATAACTGACTCTTCACATGGCATCACTGCATTTTCATGAACTTGGGAAAACCAAACACTCAACATACAGAGAGTCTAAACACATAGAAAAATCTCAATAACTCACTTATACAATACTATATAACATAACAATATTAACTATCCATAACATCACATATGATTAACTATTACCAACATTAACAACCTGGCACTGTATTTATGCACATAAGCAATACTTTGCTAACAATACTAGATAACATCATATATTATTACAATGCTGGTAAAATGTTGATCTGGAGCAGACCTGGGCATTTTACGGCCCGCGGGCCACATCCTGCCCGCGGGCCATAAATGCCCAGGTCTGATAATATATTTCTTTGGACTATGAATACAATGTATCTCTTTGACAATGTTATGGCAACCGACGCACAGCCCAGGAGGAGGTGACTGAGCGGATCCCATTGCTTAGTGGTTGGTTATCCTTCCCCTGCCGGAACTTCATACAGTAGGGGAGGAGAATTCCTAATGATGTCACTTGACCCTGCAGTATAAAGTTCCTTCAGGGGAAGGATACCCAACCTCTAAGCAATGGGATCCGGGACAGGGACTGCAACTCACAAGTAAGAGGGCGGGGGGTGAATGAAGGGCAGGGGGCTTGAGGGGGGTGAATAGTATGACAAGGGGCGCTGGGGGTTTTAAGGGGTTGAAAAATGCTCCTGAGGGGCGGGGCTGTTTTTTTTGTGGGGGGGGGGGGAGTGAATGATGCTGCTGAGGGGGCCCTGGAGTGAATATGGCTGCTGAGAGGCTTGTGTGAATGAATGGTGAGACAAGGGGGTCCTGTCTTTTGGGGGGGGGGGACTGAATGATGCTGCTGAGGGGGCACTGGGGTTTTTGGGGGATAAATGGTACTCCTGAGGGGCCCTGGGGGCTCATTGCAGGCAGCAAATGCGGAGGGGCCGCATTTGCAGAGGTGGAGGCTCTACGGCGCCTCACACACGGTTATACCCACACAAGCGGCACTTTACCAAAATAGATCTAACACGCAATTACTATATACGGGCTTACACAAAAAAATACGAACCGCAGGACTTAGAACGGAAAATTTATGGACTTTGCATAAAAAAATACGAGACCGTATGAGGTAAATATACACTTTTAGTAAGGATGCGAACTCATCCACACCCGTGTACCATATACACATTCGCTGCCATTTCACAACACTAACTTACAGAATGTGGAAGTACACAGCTACACTAACCGCTTTCCCTCACGCACGCAGCCTATTTACACTACACACTGCACACATTGCTAACACTTACACCTCAGCTTAACAACACTGCAAACCAACATTCTATGCTGCAGGAACATCAAAACAGATTGTCAGCTCTACAGCACAATGCTTCCTGCATATATTACTTCAAAATAGGTAAAGTATATTGATGTATTATTTTATTAATTATTTCATTAGCATTAGCAACAAAAAAAAACAATGCTCATAGTACACAAACAACCAACAGCCTCACAATGAGTGCAGAAGCATCTTGGAACACCAACAAAATGTACTGCCCTTACACTCTTATTGCCGTCATTTTTTAACGGGCAAGTCGCTAGTGGTATTTATAAAAGTGTGTTGTTCACCTGCATTGTAATCCAATGTAGAAACTACAAGAAACCTTCTTAATACTGATTATTTTGTCATGATATATGGTAAAGCTTAAAGATAATTAAAGGGATATGGAACACAACTGTTTTTGAAAGCATTTAAAAGAGCATTATTTAAATATTTAAAAAAATGTTTTCTTTGCATGGAAAAATATTAACTAAAACCTGTTTAAACCTTATTGAAACTAACATAAAATGCAAAGAGCAGGGATCTAATTGGCTGGAAGAGAGAAAGCCACAAACAGCGGTTAAACCTCTGAATACATTTTTGTACTCCGAGACCTTCATTTGAAAAAAGAAAATATCCTGTGACATATTATCAAATACCCCCTATCTGATTCAACCATGAACAAAATATATGTCAATGTCCCTTTAAGGATATACAGAGATAATACACAGATAATGAAAGAGACAGAGCTACAACAGCATTAGAAAGAGAATACAAAAGTACCGGTATGTCTTTGTATTGGGGCCTTGCTTTTTATGGTTCTAGACCCCCCAAGAACCTAATGACTGCCTTGACTGCAATGCCTATTTCCAGTTGGGAAAGTTTCCCTGACATTCACTGTCTTTGAAACAGAAGAAAATATATCTTGCTCTTAACAATCAGCAAATAAATATATAGTTTGGACTAATCAGACATGCAATAAAGAAGCACTAATAAGCACAGAAGTTATATTCACTTACATGCATTTGGCATTTTTTTATTATATGTTCAAAATTAATGTGATTGGATACAATATGTTTTATATGAGTATTATTTTCAGCCCAGTAGAGGATTATTTGCAAATCTATCACAGAGGTTGTAATGAATATAGATATTTACCAATTATCTCAAGTGCCTCTTATGTGCTTCCTTGTATTCAATATATACCATTTCCTAGAACTGATACGAAAGTCCTTCCCACCTCACCTCAGTCATCTTGTTAACTTAGTACATATCCCCATAAATATGCTGATCTATACATATTCATATATCATATATAGGCATACTGCATTTAGCGTGGTATATGCATTCCTGTATGCAGGAGCGCTATCCGAAAATGGTAAAAAAAAGCATGCTAAACAGGGATTTAAATGCCCGCAAGGCAATATCTCAAGATTTAGCGATGTTCGGGGTCTGGCCCCAGAAATAGAGCTATAGTGAATCAGCGCTGCACAGGGTAGCGTTGTGCAGGCTGTTACTGTTCCTATATATATTAATCCTCTTGAATATCTAGTCAGTATAACTTTAATTGGAAAGCATACAGCTTGAATATATCTGTTTTATGAGACTATTTGCTATGTTGTGCAGTGTTGTTATCAGTACTACATTATTCCATTTTTCTTGGATACTGTAAACTAATATTATATGTTCTACTATGTCTGTATGGTAGCCCTTTATGCCATCTTTATATCCTAACTAGTTGGATCAATATACTTCTTTTAAACCACAATTAAAGTTAATGTTATATTTATGCACCATTCATTGGAATTTTGGCACTTTTTGAGCACTAACTTCATTATGCTTTGTCTTCCTCTTTAGAAATAAGTTAACCATTCATTAAAATGCCGAAACCAAAACACAAGAGTGGACATCTTCAGAAAACAACTAATTGGATCTATCCATAAGTATTATTTATTTTCCAAGTGGTTACAATTCCTTGAAAAGGTAAGTGCCCTTGAGTTGGTGAATAAGAGGCTGCAAAAACAACATGTTTGCTGATTACAGTATCCCATTTTTGCTGTATACTTTAAAATAGCATATTTAAAGGATAAGTATTCCTGGAATTTCTGCCGCACTGCACAATTAAAAGTATACAACATCTTCCAAATAACTGTAGATCAAAACTAGAATGAGGGATTTTACAGAATATTCTATCTTAGCTAATAATTATTGGTATTACTGTTTTGCAATAGTTTATATTTCAAATTATTCCCACTATTAAGTATGACACTTATGAACAGTAAAAAATCTGCTCTTTGGTTTAAAACGTGCCATTTGGCTTTGATCAAATTCATCCGTGGAACATGCACAGATCAAATATTATACTAGAGGTAGTCAATTCAGTTTTACAAAATTCACCAAGGTCCAAATATATTTGTGAAAATGAGGCCAAGTTCCAGAATGTAGATTTTTTTTAATGTAAACAAAGAAATATTTCAATATAGCAAAATGGAAAAAGGCACATGAAGGAAGATTAAATATGGATGTACACCTACAGAAAGGATACCACTTAATGAAACGTTTTTTTTTTTTAAGTTATGGAAGCTTTTCAAGGGATTCATAAAATGGAATAATGCTGTGGAGGTTAGGGCACATTTATCCGAAGTCTTGAATTGCTCCCAGATAAAGCTATTGACTGTACATTTTGTGACTTACAATAATAAGTATATATCACTGGTAATGTTTATGACTAACATAAATAACCTGTAATATACTACAGTAGCTAGCTGTCCTTTTGGCTGTTAACCAGCTGAGTCATAAAATCTTAGGCTACTTGTACTTGCCTTCTGTCCTTCCTCCAGTAATATGTTGTACACCTTTTCCTTATACAGTGTATCCTATTTATTACTAGCGACTTGCCCATCAAAAATGACGGCAATAAAATTTGAAGGTTGGCAATGCTGTTTGCCACACAATGCAAGGCTCTCCCACCTCTAACTTGCTTTGCGGTGTGTGCTCCCGGGGGTCATCGCAATCCCTCCACTGGCAGGAACCAGGTATGATGGCAAGTGCTGCAGCCTAAATACTGTGCTGATGGCTGCAATGAGCACCGCAGTCTAAGTCAACTGCGCTGCTGGCAAGCCCTGCTTTGTGAGGCTCGCAGTTCGAATGCGCCGCTGGCGAGCCTCGCTTTGCAAGGGACGCAACTGCATTACCAACATCGCAAATGTTACGAACACTGACAACTATTATATGTGATAATCTCTGCTATGACCTGTGTATCATAACACCCTACACAGTATTACTCATAGCATCATTTAGATAAACAAGTCCCTTCACCATGACAAACAAACAAGGGGTTTAACAAAATAGGGTATATTTATCAAAAATGCATCCTGTGTAGCCTATTACTAAGCAGGGATACAGTTTAAATATTTGAAAAATAACCTCCAAAGAAAACATAGGAAGTGGGAATATTTAACTTCACTTTTTAGCTCCATTTATACCCGCTTTGATAAATATACCCAAATGTTCCACAAAGGAATTATTTCACATAACTAGTTAATAAGGAACACATATTCAAATTACTGCATAAAACATAATTTAACTTTCTGCATATTGTTTCGAAGAGGCATATTATAAATGTGCCAGGCTTTTGTTTACTCTAAATTATTTAATTTAAATGTGTTGTTATGTGATCTTCCAAGCTTTAAATTATATGGGAACTAAATGACACAATCTCTTAGAAATTAAATTTCACAAAACATTTGATGAAAAAAAACAAAACAACATACTGATACATCCAGAACTATTACAAAATTAGAGGGGTTTCTTGCAAGGGATTGGGAAGTTTTACCCATAGGAAATAGAGCACATTGGAGAACAACGAAGCATATTGCAGCCTCTATGTTACTTAGTCAACCTCCCACATGGTTAAGTATGAGTATGTACTTTGTTTTTTATACAGTATGTAGTCCAAAACAAAGAAGTTGATAAGGGAAGACTTCATGGTAATAGTATGTATAACTAGATAGCAAGAATTTAGATAGTTGGTACTGTACTGTAATAGCACATTCATTTATGTTATGGGATTCATTGAAATTCATAAGAAAATAATTCATAAAAAAGAAAATAATAGTAGAACAGAAGAAGTGACTGGGTGAAATCTCTAACCATTGGAAATGAGGACACTTTTCTACCTCTTCCATATGTATTTCTTTTAAAGGGGTATGTCATTACAAATACTTCTATTTTGGCCTTACTATGTCCCTATTTCTTTTCCTGAATCATTATTGGTTGTTTTATCCAAGGTTTCAGGAGAGTCCAAAAACATGTACGTTCTGCTATGAAGAGTGAGGTAGTCATGAGTGTCTAGTAATCTAGATTAATAATCAAAATACTGCAGTACATAGTGATATATTTTTTATTGGACAAACATTTTTGTTTGAGTGACAAACTTTCAATAGTTTCACCTCTTTTATCAAGTCAGAAGCAATAGTGATTAAGGTAAGCAGTGGAATAAAGAGCAGGGTTTCAGAAATTATGTACTGATCAGTCAAGTGTGCAACTCTCTAAACAAAGTCTGAGATAAGAGGAAAGAGACAGTAAAATAAGTTAGGGCAGAAAACACACCCATGTATTAAAAAGTAGAAAATTTAAATTAAACATGGAATGTGTAAGGGTCACAAGAAATGTTGGTAGAAATTCCCAGACTGTGTAAAGTCCTGTATCTTTAGTGTTGAAGAATGTGATCATCCTAATTTCAAATGTTTTTTCTCTCCTGGATGTTTTTGAAATTCACTTTAAATATTAAGATTTTCAGGTTTTGGATGCAGTGATCATTATGTTTAAAATGGAGTCCAACTGCGGCACAATTACTTTTTTCATTGTGTTTTTTGATAGAATAACTGTGTAGATTCATCGTTAGATGCAATTTTAGCTGGTTTCTCCAATTTTACACACAGTGCATTGTATTATGTAAATCACATTAGGAACTGTGCATGGATATGACCCTCTGATGTTATATGTCTTGTTGTTGTAAGTGGCGGTGTCAGCTTTATAGATGTGCTGACTTGGAGCTCCATTCAGTTGCGCTATTGGACAATCCGGTAGCCCCTAAGTGTGGTTGCAAGTTAATTTGCTATTCAATTGGCGTCTTTTTGTGGGCTTTAAAAGGCTTACGAGTCATGCCCTTGAAAAAATGGTGATGGTTAAACTCGTAACTTACAGCCTCCCGAAGCCTTTGATCAAGGCCGCAAGACTTCCAATCGCGAAACTCGCAAATCGCTATTCAATTAAAAATCACTGAATACCGCAGCCGCAATCAAGTTTGCAAATGCCAAATGGCAGCCCAAAGCTTACGGGTTCCAAATAGGACCCGCAAAGGGTTTACAGACTAGTTTGTAACACTACAAATGGCAATATAAAGAAACCAATGCACTTTAAAATAGGGGCAAAGCAATGGAAGGCATTACAATTACATGCACAACAACTCCCAACTATCAAATATAGCAAAAAATACAATTTTATTTTCCTCATAGGTTGTAATGGTCATTCATTTGCCAATATGAAAAGCCATGCTGCAACATGCTGAAAGCAATTAAAGAAACACTACCTCAATTAAATTGCAACACAAATGCATGCAAATGGCTGACATATTAACCCTTTCACACTCTAGAATAAGCATGATGTATAGCACCTACCAGGGTCACATGTGGTCACTACACAACTGCAACCGGAATCTGATGAAAAAAGGATCATCAGAAATAACTTCATTTAATTGAAGAAACCATAAATGTGCATAGCACTTATATCTGCCCAATGAAACAGATGATTCAACCTCTGCACTGTGTAATCCAATCCAGTTTCACACATACAGTGTGGTGACGAAACAAAAACCTGAAAAAAAGTTGTCAACTAAAAAAAGGCGGGTGAGGATAAAACAAAATAATAAACATGTATGTACAGTACAGTGCTAAATACTGTAACTGTAACAATATACCACCTCACCTGATTCCCATCTGCAAGCATTACTATTAGCTAGGTCACTGGATAATCAGCAATATGGGAAAATACCCATTAGTACGGAGGGGACAAAGAGGTCAGCAGCCAGATTCCCTGTTACTTACATCAGATCCAAGGATCTGTACACCTCTGGACAAAAATATGCAATTAAATAGGCACTATTCTATTAGAAGCCTACAAATGCCTCTAAACCATTTTTTGCTGCGGGTGTTTTTCTCTATAAATGTTTAGATGTATTCTATTGACGCAAGCCCTCAATTTACCTCCTTAAGCCTAAACTCATAAACCCTGACTTTTTAAGTAGGATTTCAGGCAGCGTGATAATATGATCTGACAGTATTTAAGCAAGGCGGCAATTTACTTCTTAGACACAACCAATAGTAAATGAGGCCGTCATCATGACGTCAGCAAAACGTAATCTGTAAACGGAGGCTACAAATTAATTAGTGGCAATATGTAATATTTGTCGATCGGGCTCGCAATCAAGCAATCTAGCAATCTAGCAATCTATAAAATGCATTAGATCATCCGTTTTAGTCCATGTGGGTTTCATGATATGTATTAACCTCTTGAGTCCCGGGATCAATATTACTCAGAATAAAAAATAATAATAATATTTTTAATTGCATATTTGTGGGTTTGAGACTGTTATAAAAGTAATTTCATACATTTAAAGAAAAGTATTGTGTGCTTAATTGCTGCCACAGCTCTAATAAGTGTTTGAAAAAGCCCTTGTGAGTCCTATTTAGTACTCATAATTTTTTGACATAAAAATAATCCTTTTTTTAGTTGCGGTTAAGACTTTTTTGTGAGCTAGACCTAGGGACCTAATAGAATATCTATTGTGTAACTTTAATTATTTAGAGATCGTAATATTTGAACTGTGCTAAAACAAATGGAGTTCTAAGGTTAAACTTGCATCTTTGGCTGGCCCTTAGTGATTGTGGGAGGTTAACTTGTAATCAGATTGTGAGTAGCTAATAGAATATGTCGCAATATTAAGAGCAGTTGTAAGTGTGCATACATATATGAATTGGGAAATGGAATAGGGCTCAATGTTAGCAGCTGTGTAAGCCATTTTGGGGAAAATCTGAATTTTTGAAGAGTCTTTATAGTGTTTGAGTGCAGGAATCCATTTTGTGTTTGTTACATTACTTTCTCAAAGCGGAATCATTAGGGTGTGTGAAAGAGAGGGGGAAGCAGTGAAGAGAGGGTAGGAGAAACAGGGAGTAGAGATCCATTGTAAAAATAATTGGATAAGATTGAAATAGGCACTACTCCCATTCTTTCTCATTGGCCCAACAGCAGCCCCTTGCATCATCCACTGCAACAATAGCTCTACAGAAATACAAATGTCCCTCTCATATACACAGCTTCTCTCTAGAGTCCAGCAAAGGCATAAAAAATATTCTAAATAAAAACAAGCTGTATGTCTTTTTTTCTTGCTTAATTATGCTCTGAGTCAGACTTAATGTTTTCAAAACAATGTTTTTCATTGTGCAGTGGTCTTTTAAGTTTCACCTTATTTATTCCTTCATTTGGTTCTCAAACAGCTTCTGGGATTTCTGCTGCAGCAGAGTTTCCTGGAACTGACTGCAACATAAATGTGGTGAGAATGTCACAATGACCCTGAATCTTTGAATATCTTAAAAAAACAAATGATTATATATGGTAGCTGATACTGAGTTACCTGAGAACAGTGCACGATACACATGATTTGTATTATATATATATATATATATATATATATATATATATATATATATATATATATATATGTATACAGTGGATATAAAAAGTTTACACACCCCTGTTAAAATGTCAGGTTTCTGTGCTGTAAAAAAATGAGACAAAGATAAATCATTTAAGAACTTTTTCCACCTTTAATGTGACCTATAAACTGTACAACTCAATTGAAAAAAAAACTGAAATCTTTTAGGTGGAGGGGAAAAAAAAGAAGAAAAATAATGTGGTTGCCTAAGTCTGCACACCCTCTTATAACTGGGGATGTAGCTGTGTTAAGCATTCCAAATCATGTTAAATAGGAGTCAGCATACACCTGCCATTATTTAAAGTGCCTCTGATTAACCCCGAATAAAGTTCAGCTGCTCTAGTTGGTCTTTCCTGAAATTTTCTTAGTCGCATCCCACAGCAAAAGCCATGGTCCGCAGAGAGCTTCCAAAGCATCAGAGGGATCTCATTGTTAGAAGGTATCAGTCAGGAGAAGGGTACAAAAGAATTTCCAAGGCATTAGATATACCATGGAACACAGTGATGAAAAGACGAGAAGAAAACTGGTTTGGGAGGCTACCAAGAGGCCTACAGCAACATTAAGGGAGCTGCAGGAATATCTCGCAAGTACTGGCTGAGTGGTACATGTGAGAACAATCTCCCGTATTCTTCATATGTCTGGGCTACAGGGTAGAGTGGCAAGACGAAAGCCTTTTCTTACGAAGAAAAACATCCAAGCCAGGCTACATTTTGCAAAAACACATCTGAAGTCTCCCAAAAGCATGTGGGAAAAGGTGTTATGGTCTGATGAAACCAAGGTTGAACTTTTTGGCCATAATTCCAAAAGATATTTTTGGCGCAAAAACAACACTGCACATCACCAAAAGAACACCATACCCACAGTGAAGCATGGTGGTGGCAGGCATCATGCTTTGGGGCTGTTTTTCTTCAGCTGGAACTGGGGCCTTAGAGGGAATTATGAAGAGTTCCAAATACCAGTCAATATTGGCACAAAACCTTCAGGCTTCTGCTAGAAAGCTGAACATGAAGAGGAACTTCATCTTTCAGCATGATAACGACCCAAAGCATACATCCAAATCAACAAAGGAATGGCTTCACCAGAAGAAGATTAAAGTTTTGGAATGGCCCAGCCAGAGCCCAGACCTGAAACCAATTGAAAATCTGTGGGGTGATCTGAAGAGGGCTGTGCGCAGGAGATGCCCTCGCAATCTGACAGATTTGGAGTGTTTTTGCAAAGAAGAGTGGGCAAATCTTGCTAAGTCAAAATGTGCCATGCTGATAGACTCATACCCAAAAAGACTGAGTGCTGTAATAAAATCAAAAGGTGCTTCAACAAAGTATTAGTTTAAGGGTGTGCATACTTACGCAACCATATTATTTTATTTTTATATTTATTTCTTCCCTCTACCTAAAAGATTTCAGTTTGTTTTTCAATTAAGTTGTACAGTTTATAGGTCACATTAAAGGTGGAAAAAGTTCTGGAATGATTTATCTTTGTCTCTTTTTTTACAGCACAGAAACCTGACATTTTAACAGGGGTGTGTAGACTTTTTATATCTACTGTATATATATATATATATATATATATATATATATATATATATATATATATATATATATATATATATAGGCTATATATATATATATATATATATATATATATATATATATATATATACATTTTTAGACAATTATCTTTTAAGTACATTTATATTTGATTTTACTTGATAGAATTTAAAATGAACCGCTTTATAAAAAATAAGTATATTGCTTCTTGATTTCCCTTGCCTTCTATATTTACAAGTAACTCTCTAAAGATACAGTAATTTCTAGAATTGTGTAATCTACAAGCTCTCTCATGAAGGGAAAGTAATAAACCAGTTGATATCTTCTAAATTAAATCTTTTTATGCTGGTTGATTCAGCATATGAACATTTTAAATTAAAAAGAATAAAAATGTAATAATGTTTAGTTTTATATGGAAGTTATTTTAAATATGATTTTGATATAACAAGGAAGAATATTAATAGTATCTGTATTATATATTACTAGAGAATTGCCCGTCAAAAAATGACGGCAATGAAACTGTAAGTTAGCTAATGCTGTTTGGTGTGTAATAATGAAATATATAATACATTAATAAATGAATATACTTTACCTATTTTGAAGCATTGTGATGAAGAGCTGCGAATCTGTTTTGATGTTGCTGCAGCATTAGTGCTGTGGAGCTGCTGTGTAAGCGTGCTGAATGTGTGCAGTGTAATAGTGTGCGTGCGCGAGACCAAACCGTTAGAACACTCGTGTACTTCTGCATTGGCGTACAATGGCGGGTAATGTGTGGTATGCGTGCTAACGGAATATCCGTATTTCGTTTGTGGTGTTTTGCGAGTTTGTTGTGGTGTTTTGCGTGTTTAGAGTGCTGTAGCCTCGTTTTCGTTTTGTTCGCGTAGCGAATTTTGTGGTGTTCAAACTCTTTTATTTTTAGTTAAATGAAGGTGTAAGTTGTTTTTTTGAGGTCCTGGATGCTTCCTCTTGCTGTAGGTAAGCTTTTTATGTGCTGTGTGTATTTATTGTGTTTTGATGTAATGTAATGTTCGCGAGTTGCGTCCGATTGTTGCAAGGTCGTAATGTGTGGTAACGTGTCTCTTATGGTGTTTGCGCTGCGAGGTAAAGTTTGCGAGGGTCTTAGTTGGTGTGGCGTGCTGTTTGCGTTGCACCGTAAAGTTTGCGAGGGTCGCAGTTGCTGGCAAGGAGCGCCTTCGGCGCTCCATGCCAGCAACTGAGGCCCTCGCCCGCAGCCCTCCTTCCTTGTAAGGTCCTACCAAAGTTGTTCATTCTGTATGTATAGTAATTCTTACTTAGATTTTTTAAAGAATGTTTTGTAAGACTTCCGAGAGTGTGAGCTGCCAGGACAATCCCGCAGAAGATCCCAACAATAGTCTGCCATCATGTGTGCATCCCATCTTCCTTGGTATCTGGCTTCCATTGTTTTTTGTCTTTGTGAAATCTTTCACCTTGCTCTTCGCTGGAAAGCGATCTAAGTGACTGTGCAGATAATAGACACCCACGTTACAGCCAAGCCTGTTGAAATTAAAGAGCGTATCCTCTACTAATTGTATGTAGTTGTCTACCTTCTTATTGTCAAGAATGTGTTTCAAAGCAAGAACAAATGAATACTGGGCACATGTCTCTATGTCAATCATGGATGTTATGAGATGTGGGTCATTTATAAGTTGTTTGATCTATGGACCATCGAAAATTCCTGCCTTCAGTTTTTCCATGGCAAGTCCAGGTAATTTATGGGCTATGTATTAAATACACAAACTGTCTTTATTCAAAGCCTTTACAAAATGTTTCATCAGGCCTAGCTTTATATGTAGTGGTAGCAGTATGATTCTATCTCATGCTACCAAAGGTTCATTGATTACATTTTGTCCTCCAAACAACATATATTCCCTTGGAGGCCAATCTTTTCTTGCCCAATGTTCATGTTTGGCTCTACTATCCCATTTCAATTTCCAAAACACTACAGCTGATGCGGTCTATCCAATGCAATTTTCTGACTCAAATATTTCCAAATAACCACAAAGAGTCCCAAATAACCACAGGAAAAGGCCTAAAAACTAAGACACCAAGGAAAAAAATGTTTTTGTTGGCCTGTGTAATATCTAAAAATAAATGATCATTGCATATAATTAGGAACAATTACTTGCTAATGCTTGATAACTTACTTTTCAGATGTCTTACTATGATGTCTCCTCCCCAGCAACTCCTCCTCTGTTTCCCTAATAATATGATTTGTTCAGCCATGCCAAGGGGTGAGATGATTTCCTGTGTTTGAGGAAGTCAGTAACAACATGGAACACCATATCCCAGTATGTCTTTTTTGATTATCCAAATTAAACTTATTTTCTCTAGAAAAAAGGCGTCTAAGAGGAGATATGATTACCTTTTATAAATACATCCAGGGTCAGTATAAAAATTTGTCAAGGGAGCTTTTTGTGCCAAAAGGTTTTCAACTGATAAGAGGACATCCCTTGAGGTTAGAAGTAAAAAGATTCCACCTTAAAGAAAGAAAAGGTTTCTTCACAGTAAGGGTGGTTAATCTGTGGAATTCTCTACCAGAGGAGGTGGTGACAGCGGATTCAATAGATAACTTTAAAAAGGGATTGGATATTTTTTTAATTAAAAAGGAAATTCAGGGTTTTCATGGTTAATTAGAGAGGGGGTATTAATCCAGGGAGAAATTCGATTGCCAGTGTCTGAGGTCAGGAAGGAATTCCTTTTTTTCCCTTTTGAGACAATTGGCAAAGTTTCACTAGAGTTTTTCTATTTGCCTTCCTCTGGATCAATTCACAACTAATTTGCATATTGCAGATCAGAGGAGATCTTAAAAGGTTGAACTTGATGGACTAAAGGTCTTTTTTCAACCTCAATTACTATGTAACTATGTAACTATGATTGCCTATGATTAACAACATGATTAAATGTAAAAAATAAGGTATTTTTAAAGCGGGAGAAATCAGTGGATCAATGACACAGGGTAAGACAGCTATAAAGTAGGTTATCAAACCCTTTTGCAAGATTTCAATTTCCTTTATATGCAAATATATCATGTTTCAGGGTCTGTAAGGAAGAATAATCCTTTTACAGTGTTCCATATAGCTTGTTATATATTGTTGATATGTTGGGATATGTGCACAGACACATATGTAATCATGAGTGCATGTCTGTGTCTACATACACATAGAGCCTCATTCAATTGAGACATCGGGAGATCCGGGGCGTCCGTAATCAGTGTCTATTTGCGGGCTCTGATCGGGTTATGGGCTCCGGCCTCTGATTCCTTGTGATGGTTAACATTGCAAGTTAAGGCCCCTCCAAGCCTTTGATCTTTCCCATCCGCAAGAGTTATGATCGCTAAAATCGCAAATTGCTATTCAATTGCTCCGGGTCCCGCTCACTAACCACCCCGCCAAGGCCACAAATGGCAAAAGTCGAACCACAAGTTACAGGTACCAAGGACGCAAAGGGCTTAAAGACATGTCCGGAGCACTTTAAATGCACATATATACCCACTACTGTACTTTTATTAAAAGGGAAAGTGGTTTTAGGTCTTAGAATTAATAGTACATCTTTCTCAAGCTTGCAAATCTGCGATATAAAGTACTTTATTTTAGTTTACGTGTTATATCGATCCGGGCAATCAATGTGTTAATACCCATAATGGAACGCGCATGCAATAGAATATCATATTTATGGTTTTATCAATATTGCAATTTTTCAGGAATGCTGGTCTGATAGTAACTCATAATTGAAGCCCATAGGACTCTGAAATCCAACCTCCATTTTTCATTGACGTAATAATGACGATCTGTGTTTCCATTGGCTGTTTCTAACTCAGGAGTTACGGTCTTGCTTAATTAATCATGTTCAAGGTCGCAAATGCTACATATGATAGCATGGTTTACGATGTGCACTATCGGGACGGGACTTGTGGGCATGGCCAATTGAATAGCACCGTAAGTCGCAGACGCTGCAGGCCCACAACAGGCCCACAGACTTACGCCTACATCCCTCGACTTGCGGGCTTGCAGTTGAATGAGGCTCATAGTATGCCAGAATGTGTCAGGTATACCAACATTACCAACCCCTCTGTTTATAGAGTTGAGATGAGTAACAAGTACTGGACAATTCAAGAGATCTCAGGAACAAGGAGATCAGAAACCTACTGTAGGGAATCATGTTCTGCAAAAGTGATACAATGTAATATGGTATGGGAATGCAAGCATGTCTTGTATTGGGTTATTGAGCCATATATAGTAAGGCTAAGGGCTGAATACTTTCTTGTGTTTAAAGCAGATGTTTATAATTTGACATACTAGATTGGAGGTTTGGACTTTGGACGGAAATTAAACCTTTAACTTGTTTGACGGAGGGAGAATCGGGGCAATTGAATGGCGATTTGCGATCTTAGCATTTGGGACTCTTGCGGCCGTGAAGGATCAAAGGCTTGGAGGCCATTAACTTGCGATTTTACAAATCACAATGGATGCAGCTCGCAGCACGTAACTCTATTGGAGCCCGCAAACACAAGTCAACTGAATAGCAGAATAACTTGAGACCTCCAATTTAAAAACTCAGAGCTTTGCCGCTTATTGCTGGCCGCAGCACGCGCTGCGCGCATGCACAAGCCCATGTCTCGTCCCCTACTCCCTCACCAGTGTCTTTTTGCCCCCCTCTCCCTCCCCTGGGTCTCTTTTCTCCCTTTTCCTCCCCTGTGTCTCTTTCCCCCTACTCCCTCCCCTGTGTCTCTTTTCCCCCACTCCCTCCCCAGTGTCTCTCTTCCTCCCCTTTGTCTTTTTTCCCCTCTCTCTCCCCTTTGTATCTTTCCCCCTCCCCTCTGACATTTGCAAGCTTGGCGGTGGTTCAACTTGTAATTTTTTTTCAAGCCTGCAAGACTTGAAGCTTAAATCTGGATTTCTCCAAGCCTTGAGGGCTTGAAAAAAAGTTGCAGCTTCTTTTTCAAGGCCGTAACTCGGTAGCCGTTGGAAGGCCGCCAAAAGACAACAATTGAAAAAGCAAATTATCTTTCAATCTTACTTACGTACTCCCTGCGTCATTGCGAGCATCTCTCCCCCCTCTACTTTACAGGCCTTGCAATGAGCGCCTTCGGATTACGTCAAGCTCGTAACTTTCGAGCCTCGCGATGAGTGCCTTTAACCCTCATCGCGAGGCCTGCAATGAGCTCCTTCAGCCCATAACTTTTAACATAGCATTACCAACAAACTCTCCATTACGACAGCTATATATGAGATTCCCATCAATGCACACAACTCTTTACAGAGACAATACACAAATCAATGACATGACACTATAAGTGCATTTTACATAAAGATCAGCAATGGCTTCCCTGCCTCCTGCAATTTACTATCTACTTGGGGGAACATTTGCAAACAGATATATTATGTTAAAAGGGTAGGTGCATGAGCAAAGGAGGATGCTACAAAATATTGTAGGTTTCTGTACCTGGTTGCACCAGTGTCTTCTTGCTCCATTCCTGTTCCCTACTGACTGATCTTTTGCTGTTGACCCAGATTATTGCTGACCTTGATCTGTGGCTTATCTGACCAGTCTTTGCCTGTGCCCTTGGACTTGTTACTTCCTGATACTTCACCACTGAAGGGTTTCAGTCGGACAGCCCTGGCATCTTTTTATCTTTACAGTAATTAATTACTGATTTATACAACATTGTTTCTGCAGCTGATGTGACACTCAATATCATAATTTGCAGTTTACAGAACTTGATATGGGTGTAGGAGGAGATCTAACTGAATAACAAAATTAGGGGTCATTGTTTTGGCCAACCCCGATACAGACAAGATGACTGTGATTCAAATTAGCAAATCAAAGCATAAAAATGCACATAATATTCGATTACTCAGGAATTATTTACTTTGCTAATACAATGTATAGTCAGTTTTTTAAGAATAACTTGAAAAAAAACAAGGAAAAGGCAAGTATCAAAATAGCCTGTTGCTGCTGCATCTACTCTTCTACCTGGTAAAAATATTCAGCTGATGAGTAACGGAACAATCAGTATTTTAAATTGAAAGCTTCAAGATCTGATTCGTGTCATCAATTCTGGTCATGTGCAGAAATTAGGAAGTGTTGTAAAGAGGTGGTGTGATTCATTACTAGAATTTTTCAAATGCATTTATTAAAAGAACTAGAGTATTTAATCTTTTGAAATTCTAAAAAATGGAAACATCTAAATTGTACTCCAACTCATTTACAGCAATGGATATTAATATCTGCAAATGAGTGCTGAGAAATGGTTATATTTTTTGCTTCCACATCCTTAAGCTATATTTCATGAGCAGGCTAAAAATAAATCTATGCTTTATTTCCAAAACATATGAGTAATACATTGTAGGGATGACAGATCATATAGTGAACATTAAACTGCCATCCAATCGTCCAGATTCATAAACTTTTAGGTAGCAAATTTAATGTAGTTTAATTTATTGTGATAAAAATCATTACTATTTTTTATTTAAACTGAAAAATTATGAATTCTCCATGATCTTTATGGTCAAAGGGATATGAAAGTTTCATGGATTAATACATTTCTGCACTCTATAGGCAAAAAACAGCTTACGTGTATGCAGCACATCTTATTAATATCTAAAAATCCCTCTAATGATTATGTTGACACCTCCAGGGGGTGTCTATACAGGCATATGACCCCCCCCCCCCCAATCAGCATTCATCATCAGGGGAGCAATATTAACACACTATTTACCTGCTGCTGCTTACTCAGCCAATCTCCTTGCTGCTTCTTGTCAGCAGCAATATATAGCACATATCAGTGATACACTACATATCCCAGGCTGCTTTTCAGCAAAAACAGAAACCCAGGGTTAATTCAAAAGATTCAGCTAACTTGATTGGCCAAAACAAATAATTTTAAAATTGATGCTAATTTAGCCTGGGTTTGGATGGTGTTAACCTTAGTGTTCAACTGCCAGAAATTACAAGAGTTTTTGCTGACTTCAATGTAAGTGTTTAAATATTTATTTGGGGATTTTTTTTCTCCTCTATCAGATGCATTCATTATCCAGCACACTTACATATCCCTTTAAGCTCATCACATCTTTTCCATCACATCTGGATTGCTACCTTGTCATGGTGAGGGGGGCCTATGTAGGTCAATGAAGTTGTGAGGGTCACCCAAGATGGGCAGTTCATAGCAGAGAGGTCAGACAAATCACGGTCCCCTGGAGAAGAAACTGTCAGGCCCCTCCAGTATCTTTGCCAAGAAAACCTTATGGATCCACACGACCAAAGACATAACGATCCATAGGGTCAAGAAGAATGGGACACGACTGAACAACAACAACATTCTTTTCCACACTATTGCAAAGGGTAAAGCAGAAGAACGTGTAATTGCCTATTTACTGCCTAACTTTTCATGGCAGTATCTAAGGAAATGATCTTTATACACAGTTTAATAAATATAGGAGGAGCTGAAGGCTAAAGATCAAAGGAAAACGTCTCATAGAGAGAGTGACAAACCACTAGAGCATCCCCATTTAGTAGATCTTCACAGGTAGTTCAGCCTAATCATGTCACTATGATGTTCTTATATTGTGAGACTTTATCCCTATTCAGATCTACATGTAAAGATCTACAACTGGGCAGGCTCTTGAGTGTTATCACCGTCCACTGTGAGAGATAATTAATCATGTGAAATAAATAAAGTGAGTAAGAGTACGTTTCCCCATAATTTATAGTTAAAATACTTACATTTAAAACTCTGTTGTCTTACACTTCCACTCAAAATATTTAATAATAACCAACTGTAATTATATTTGTTTGTAAGTTTAATTTCTGCATTAAACCGATTGTCAGTGTGTCTCTTTATGGAAATATATAATTTCTCTAACAGTCTAGGCCACAGGCTCTTAACCTTTTGATCTGGACCAGATGGCTTGATTAATGCTGATGTTCACCACCTTTGAGATCCCGAACACAAAGGCCCTCATTCAATAGCAATTTTGACAATTGAATAGGGGTCTAAATAAGCACATCACATATATTTTTTAAAGAAGTTTTTAGTTATTAAGCATCTATCCAAAAGCAAGGTTTTCACTAACGAAAAACTTCTTTAAAAAATATATGTTATGTGATTATTTTGATCCCTATTGAATTAGCAAAATCGCAATTGAATATGGGCCAAAGCATTCAAGCACAGTCTGGTGGCAAATTGCATAGACTGTGAAATGGTGAATGCGGCTTTGAATCCTACCAAAACTTGAATTTTTCATAGACATTTTTATTTTGGTCACAAGATAACATTTAATATATACACTATCTATAAACTGTAAAATGATCATATGAGACAAATAAAAGTCATATTGCCCAAAAAAAAAAAAGATTTAACCAAATAAAAAATAATCATGTTAAAAAAGAAAAATGGATGAAGAGAGATTTGAACCTACAACCAACAGTTTGAATAACATATACTTCTGCCCACTGCATATTAAGAATAGAAATCAATACATTTGATACAGAATCAGCATGACAGTCACAACCTGAATCCCAATATATGCAGTTTCTTGTGGGTGGGTTTCAGGGGCTATACTATTCTATAGTATCCAGTCCATTTCCTGTCTTCACAGAATATCATTCTCTCTCTGTTTATATATATGTAGATGATCAGATCATCGCTACAGTGATTAGATCACTTTTCTATAAAGTAATTTTCTTCCATCTTGATTTACTAAATTAACATTCACAATTTAATGTCAGTAGCAAGAGACCCACTACCCGGTTGTTGGCCTTGGGGGTTTGCCCCAGCAGTTGCTCCATCATCTCTTTCCACACAGAGTATTTTCCCTTGTTTACTCTATATATAGGCCTCCATTCCACAGCTCCCATAAAAAAATTCTGGGAAGGCTAACTCACAACTATGGGAGTTTTGTAAAGCTAAGCACAGGAGCTATTCTATGTAAAAAGTCAGGTTTGCTGGAGCTCTCTAGCCATAACGTGTGCTGGCATCTTGGTCGTAGACTCTCTCAAAGTATGAATCTCAGTAGCCTACACGGCAATGCTACAGAATGGTACCCACTATCTTGAACACAACTACACTAGCATCAACATGCTCCCATATCCCAATTTATCATACCTCAAGAAATGGTACAGTAGATGCCAAAATGGTAGATTCTTCTGCAGCATAATTGTATAAAAATTATATTAAATTAAAATGTAATTGATAGTTTTTCTTAAGAGTGTAAATTATTACACTGGGCCTTTAAAGATTATGGGGTCTACACCATGGCTGCTGCAGGAATTGAGCCAAGTGCATTCATAAAACACCAGCGAGCTATCACATCACACTCCTAAATCTAACCTCTGAGAAATTCCACCTGAGTGCTCCAAATGTCCATAATAATTTAAGCCTGAGTACTGGTCCATTACCAAGTTTAATAATTGCTATGACATGCCTCCTGTAATGATATCCGATCTTGCTGAAGTATACTCTGTCCCAAATTCAGATAATTCATTCTGAGGGCCCAAATTTTAAAAAAAGCCAACAGGTACTAGCAACCCCACGTAGAGGCAGAACAATGCCTCTGAGAAGTTTGGATGCTTCAAATCCGTCGCTATGAAGAAGCTAACACCTTAATTGTGTCGGATTTGAGGCTTGATTGCTTAAATCTTACACAATTAAGTGGGCAACCTCTTATGAGCAAGGGGAATCCCTGGATCCACCCGTCATTGCTCTCTACACTTTGGTGCCTTATGGACCCAGATGGCACCAAATATTACCATCGGCCTCCCTAGGACCTCCGTGGTAATCTGAAGTATAACAGTGGGGGTAAAGTATGACAATGGAGGTCGTCTAAAAAACCCATTACTCTATAAAAAATCTGTAGGCGCTCCCGCCCCAACTTTAGTACAAAACGCAACGGCGCGCTCAATAAAACATATTTTGCAGATTCCGATTGGCTGAAATAAGTGTCAATATTTGATAACTTTAAGTCCCACATGTATTTTTATGTGAAACAGGTAGCCCACCACTGCCTTATAGTGTACTTTTATTAAAAACAATTAATATTAACTAATTTGCAACAAGTGTTATGAAAACTTAATTTGCAACCTACAATTCTTTTGCTTTAATTGTGGTAATTGAAACAAATTTATGTATTTGTATAGGTATAAATGATTAAAATGATTCTGTGACCTCGAAATCAAGCTGTTTTTTTTAAAAGCACAAGAAAATGTTGCCCTTTTTTTTAAAATAGGCACTAATTTGACACAGTAATTAGTATGTTTTTTGTTTCTGTGGTAGCAAAAATAATGCACCCCAGTGTTATCAAAAGGTAGATTCCCTCCCCTAAACCTGGCAAGAACTAGTAGTTATAAATTAGACTATGGAGCATGACATTAGCCAAAAGCAGTGACATAAACAATGTTGAACATCTCAGCAAAATTATTGTAGAAAAAAAAATATTGAGTGCAATATGCAGTTAGCTCTTTAGAATACTAGCATTGTTTTTTAACCAAATTATGCGTCTATGACTTTAAAATCTGCAATCTTGCATTATAAGTTAGAAATTCTAAATTAAGTATTCACCACATTTGCTTGACCTCTAATGTCTTATTTCACAAAATAGCAACACTAGTATCGTGCGTGCTGATAAAAGCTAAACCACAAATCAATGCCTGCAGGCTTCAGAATCAATATGGCGCAGGAGCCAATGCTGCCTCCTCTTTAACTTCTTGGAAACCTTTGTGCAGGATTGTAAGGTGCCATCAAGAAATCTATTACCACATGAATTTATTATCATTTACAGGAATGTATCACTAAGATATCTCCACCAAAGTTAATGGGAAATGGAGGTAATGAACATCACATGGTTGGACAACAGTTAAAATAATCATAACTGGTGTTACTTAGTGTAAGCTCAGTTCAAACCGATTTGACAGAACACTTATTTAGGGATAATATATTTTGTATACTGGTAACATATGATAAAAGTCCCATAATGCAGAAATAACATGAAGTCAACTCATATGCAACAGTTATTTTAGAATGAGCGTGACACATAAATATGGCCCTCATTCAATTGCAATTTGGCCAATTGAATAGGGGTCTAAATAAGCACATAACATATATTTTTAAAAGAGGTTTTTAGTTAGTAAGCATCTATCCAAAAACAAGGTTTTCACTAACTAAAAACTTATTTAAAAAAAATATGCTATGTGCTTATTTAGACCCCTATTCAATTGGCCAAATCGCAATTGAATGAGGGCCTATGTGTTTTATGTCTCTGCATCGAAAGTTCCCTAGAGCCACTATGAGAAGTATGGAAACACTTAATGTAACAATATATTTGGTGTGTGGGAATAGGTACCTTATTATTATTATAGTGCATTTATAACGCGCCGGCATATTCTGTAGCCCTGTACATAAATTAAGTTCAGACAAAGATAAAAACAAATTAGCATATAGCAAAGCAAGGAGGGCCCTGTCTGTGAGCTATGAATCCAATGTCCATGGTGCATTCCCAAAGTACTTAGGATAGAAACTCGCAGTCTTACAATCTAAGGTATAGTGAGTGGTAAAAGAGGAAGAGAGAGGTGATAAGCATGTTAGGGTGGAAGGTGATACGCTTCTTTAAAGAGATGCATTTTAAGTGAGGTTTTAAATGTTTTGAGGCAAGAGGATAATCTGGTGATAATCTTAAAGTGACACATTTTCAGTCATGCATCTGACAAACTTGAGTGATCCAAGCTTTAGAATTCTTATATTAAATGAACACGTTAAAGCTGCCCCCCCTCTTTAAATGCTACAACTATGAGTAAGCTCTCAGGAAACAAATCAATCAATCCAAACTATATAATCATAGTGTAGTATTCAGAATTTAGGTATATTACATATTTGATCACTTCAGCAATTACACTTTTTCAGTCTGTGAAGCAACTATGAACATAGCTTTGTATTGTACTGTACTGTACTGTAATTATTATATCTCTATAGGTTTGATAAAGAAACAGTATTTTATCTATTTTAGTTTAGTTTTCATTTTTTCATATTGCAAGGGCAAGTCCATCTTTGTAGTGCAGCAAATTATTTTCTTTTATTATGTTGAGAATTAAAGAAAAACATTTTATTATCTAATTATCTGCAGGTTCAGACAATATGGCAGTTACAAATGTAGGCCTTGCCTCTCCACACATTTTCTAGACTTATCCACTGGTTTTGTTTTATATACTGTAGATATTTTTCTAAATTTGTTTTGATTACAAAAATTCAGCATTGACCTCCTTAAAAATCTAGCAAGGGGTACACAGCAAATGTTAAAATGAAATACAAATTTTCACTTTGAAATACGGGGAAACCGATGAAACACATTAGATTTAATTGCACAACTGTCTCAAGATTGCAAAGCTGCAATAAAAAAATATTATTTTCAGGTTTTATTTCTGTGTTATATCAATCTCGGGAATCCAGGAGTTAATACATATCAGGCTACCTACATGGACTTTAACATTTTGTTCATTCATTTTTAATGATTTTTACATGGCTGGATTGCGAGACAGATCGCATATCTGACTTCTTAAAGCTAAATGATTGATGTTCAACCCCCATGTTTTACTGACGTCATGAAGACGGTCTCAGTTACTATTGGTTCTGTCTAAATTGTAATTTACGGGCTTGATTAATTGATCACGATCATGCCCTGAAATGCTACATATGGACGCGTGGTTTATGGTTTGGGCTTTCAGCCTGGTAGTTGCGGGCATGTTCAATTTAATTGTTCTGTAACTGTTGTAAATTTCAAGCCCGCAGACTTCCGGGCTGTATGAAGGCAAGGTTTTATGGAAAGTAGATATTTTGATCAGTAGCTCAGTGATTACAATAACCTGTCCTTAACTATGGATATCCCCAAATCATGTCCTATTGGTGTGTCTTGAGACCAATTTTGGATACTACAAATCTAGAGGTCTGTCTGAATGTCTCTTTATACAGTTGAGGATGTACGTTATCATCAGACCTCAGCTGCCACAAACAATGCTATAAAATGAAAAATATCAATAGATTTATACCGGATTGTTTCCAAATGGATTACATTTACTTTTTCAAATCAGAAACTGATATTTTGATGGGAAAGATAAGTATTGATATTAGTCTACTAGTTCTATCTACCAGAGAACACTGATTTAACGAAACCTCAGCCTAGCCATTTTGAACTCTTTTACTGTATGTGTCCCTACTTATTGCATTATTTTGAAGACTGCCTTAAGTCATCTCAGGTAAGTCATGTCAGGTAAGCCAAGTAACGTGATCTGTCAGCAAGTGCATCACCAAGAAATCTCATGTGGCGCTGATCCACATATAAAACATAGGGACATTCTGGTTTAAACCAGGGATAGTTTGATTTATATAAATTTATAGCCATAGTTGTAAAACTGTCGTACGGCTCAGCCCAATGATTAAAGCAGGGAAGTACATAAACATAAATCATTTACACCAAGCTTGCCTGAATGTCTGATTAGTTCCTTCACTAAAATGGCACTTTATCCTGTGAGACCACTCTCTGGTTGTTTTGGTCAATGTTCTACAATTTTATTACCAAAATTAGTTAATCCAGTTATAATTCTAGGTTTGCACAATTGCTAAGCATAAACAGATATACAAAATAATGCAAACCCAACATCATATCCTGACTTATGTTAGTTATGCTTAATTTGCCTGATTGTTTAAATTAGAAACATAGATTTAATAGTAGGTTACAATTACCTTGTATGCCAATTTTGTCTACATAAAGAGCTTGGCTTAATTCCACTTATATCCCAGGCATACTACTGATATGCTGTGTGACATTTTTGAATTAGCAATATGGTGTTTACATTTGAACCAAATATAGTAGCTGCATTCCTAATTACTGTGTTAATTTCAGGCAGTTTCAGTATATAAATCATGTAGTTATATTTATGTGAATATGAAATAAAAGCAAGAAAGACATTAGAAACTAAACACAGACCTGCATGCTCAAATGTACCAGTCCTTCCTGGTAATGAGTTTAAGTGTAAATGTATGGAAAGCTTGATGTGTAACCCCCTATGTTTCTGCAAACAAGAGTATTGATTTTGAAAAGATTATTCTTCTGACCAAGTGCTATAGACTGTATTTGAGGCGCAGCATGTTGTTCTGCACATAAAACTCATTTCAAATAATAGAGTGTATTGTGCTTCAAATTTCGGAATACAAATTTTGAGCCTGTCTATAATACAGCCTGGGATATACTAAAGAAAATAAAGTTGCTATTTCCATCTAATTTTTGGTGAAAAAAATTTGTTATGCTTTCCATCTGGGAGAGAATATGGGACGGAGTACGAGAAATGCTGAGTTCTATAGAAGATGTAGCTACAGTAATGAATTACCTTATATTTTAAGATACATTTTCCTGTTCTTCACTTTTCAACCATTTAAAGGCTCAATCTAATTGACACTAGGAGAACAATAATTGTTTACTTATGTGATAGATTAATGAGTGCTCTTGTGGTCAATGGTACTTTTTGTTGTTGATCTGTTGTGTCCGACTCTCTGTGACCATAGGGCCAGAGCATGCCAGGCACATCTGTTTGTGTTTCTGGTTGTGCTCATCCATATGGTTTTCATGGCATGATACTGGAGTGGGTTGCCAGCTCCTTCTCCAGTGGACCATAATTTTGCTGACCTCTTTGCTATGACCTGCCCATCTTGGGTGACCCTACATGGTATTAAAGGTGTTAAAGGAACACTGTAGTTTCATACAAAACAGTACAATTTATTTAAAAATTAGTTGGCAAAAAAAATCAATCTAGCTTTTGAAGCTTAGATTTAAACTTTAAAATGGAATATTTAGGCATATCTACATCTCTCCAGCATCATTAATGGTGTGGAGGTGGAGACCAAAGGAGAAAGCAAGAGTACCAGAAAAACATTTATCCCTTTGACACATAATGAGTGAAGTGAAGCAGTTTTGTGAGAGCTGGCAACACCAATTTAAATGTTAAAGAAAATACAGATTTTAATGCAAATCATTTATTAAAGCAATACATAAAACACTTGTGCAGCTTTTTTAATAAGAGTCTTTTCCCTTACATTAGTCAGTCCCTGAGCCTGCACACATACCCCACCTCACTAAGGGCCCATCTCCTCCCTACCTTCATATTCAAACATTCATCCTCAACAGTACCTAGCATTCCCTTGATAGAGAATCAGCCTCTGGCCACTGAGCAGCACGTCTTCCGGTTATGAACATACCGGCATATGCTAATGACGTGACGTAACGTCATTAGCATATGCCGGTATGTTCATAACCGGAAGACGTGCTGCGGTGTCAGCATCATCAGCAGGAGCTCATCAGGGCATAATAACAAGTAAGGAGAGAGGGGGATAGGTATTTGAGAGGGGGGAAATGAGGAGGAGGTTATGGGAGAAGGAAGAGAATGATAAGGGGTAAGGAGGATAAGGGGTTAAGGAGGAGGAGGATGAGGGGTTAAGAAGGGAGAGGATAAGGGGTTAAGGATGATGACTAGGAATTGTGTGCTGAGTGGGCCCAGGCAGCACTGGGCCCCCTCCAGATCCGCCCTGCACGCCTGCAGTAACCCCGAGCGTGGTCACTGCTCTCCTCTTCCTGCCTGCGCTGTTCCTCCCCCTCCTTTTCTACTCAAAGAGCTGTATTCCGTGTATAATACAACCCCCCCTACTTTAAAGGTAAAAATGTTGGAAAAAAAGGTTGTCTTATACATGGGAAAATACGGTAAATGCAAAAACACTACGTATAGGGAAATACATTTACATGCTTGAATAAAGTAAATCCAGCCAAGCAACAAAATTAAAACATTGTATGAACCTCAGATGAAAAAAATAAAATCAAGTATTCCATACCTAGCAGTCACCTGATTTATCACATTGCATTTTTATCAAAGATAGAGCATTTAATATAAATCAGCATTCAGGGAACAGGTTTATTATTTGCATTTTACAAAGTATCCTCTATATCACCTTTATGTGAAACATACTTTCTTATTACTGTCATCAGTACCTGGCATGGGGCATACTTCTGTGCAGTGATTATTCTGTGCAAGGAGTTAAGCTTGGAAAAATGTGACAGCTCAATTGAAATACTCAACACACTCAACACACATACTCGTTTTTTTCTTGAACATAATCAAGAGGCGGTTAGGCTGCAAAATAAGGAATGCTGGGCTCCAGCAGCAATCATATGTCAAATGTGCCACACTATGTAAAGAAAACCACATCTCTGTAAATGCTCACCTCTTGCAAATCTAAAAATAATGACGAGGTGCCTTTACTGGCAATATGGGTCAGACATACAACTCAATATACAATAATATCTGAAGCCAAGCAGAAAGCTATTAAAATGAGATATAGCACATCCATTTCTCCAGTGCAGCTTTAAAAAAAGAGCACATCTTCAGCTACTAGGAAACCTTACATAGATATCACTTGTAACTGTTTAGCAAACTGTGTTTAAAGGGCCATTTACTTCACTGTAAGTGATCTACATAGTGCGAAAGAGCACAAGATTGTTTGTTAAAATTATCTATTTTTTTAAATTACAATAATAACAGCTAAAAAATCTAAAGTTTTAAATCTACTTACACAGTAGACATTATCCTGTCTACTGATTGTTACATGATTAGGACACATGATGAGGACAGTGATTAATAGCAGTTTTCCCCTAAACTCAAGATTTCACTGAAAAGTTAAACCATAACTGACCGGTTTTGGTGATTACAGCACTCCATGCTCTGAACAGATACATTTGGTAATGATTAACCCCTTTTTTTTTTTTGCACATGTTTCAAAAAGATCTTTACTGTGATGTGATCAAATTGTGCTGAATTAAGTGGCCCTTTAACTAGGTTAGTCAATTTATGGTATGAGCAAATAAACATGCTTAATGCATTTAGATCCACAAAGCTTTCCTTATTGATTTGGTTCTAATTAAAGTGTATATAGTCTTAGAAAGTCAGTAATACCAACTAAAAGCTTTGTAAATTAAAGGTATTTTTAGGTATTTTTAATCTTATCAATTTCTATGCTGTAAAATCTAAATATTGGTACAAATACAATAATTGGGGACTGTCACAACCCAGCGACGAGGGGTCCACATGACCCCCACTCTTGCCTTCTGCTACAGGAATCCCTCCAGGTTGTGATTTTTGGGTTATATCAGTGCTCAGCTCTGAATCAGAAACCTTTCTCAGGAACTCTGGAAATCGCAGGTTACAGGCTCTTACTAGGTTATTTAAAACTAATTAAGCATTCTCCACAATCCTTTGTACTAAGGATCAAGAACAAGGAGTCAATTCTACGGGGATCAGCCAGCTCCCACATCCGTATGTTACTACTAGGAATACCATAGTTCTAACTATGCGGACCTTTGTTTAAAGGTATATGTAAGTTAGGTGGGTTATGAATGCATTCTGTAGAGTGCATCATAACCCACCTAGCAAAAAAGTTTGCATGAAACCATTTTTGCAATATAATAAAACATGTGCTGGGGGTGATTTAGACACCCCCAGCAACTGTGATTTGCATACAGGATATCTCATTTTGAAAGAGATATCCATTATGAAGCACGTGGGCAGGCTTTTCAGCCAATCAGCAAGCAGCTGTGACACAGGATGGCAAAAGAGAGTTTGGGGAGGGGTTTATAAGCAGTGTAGTTAGGTCTGACCTGAATAAACACACATAAATCTCTAAATAAGCTTAGGCTTAGACAAAACAATGATAAAGCAAGAAAAGTTGAACACAAATAAATACATTTTTATTTGATGTGACAGTCAAAGTATACTACAAACCTTTTAATAAGCTGAGATGGTCACAGACTCTAAAAATATAAATTATAAAATAGTCTCACAGACAGCTACTGAAATTATTACACAGCAATACACAATACTCAGACAGAACTATATAAATTTTATCATAGGTTTACACAGAGCTCTGACAGAAAACAAGAAATAACACTGCATAAGACAGTGCTCATTGCAGACCTCAATACATTATATCACAGCTTTACATATTCAGTAAAGGAAGAAAATTACACTAAAGGAAAGTAAAGTGTCTGACATCATGTGACTTCCCACAGTAGGGCAGACTACAGGTGCTAACTGAGCATGTCTGCAAAATCCCCAGGCAAAAAAGAAACATTGAATAAGATATGCTAATAATCCGTGGGAATTTCTGGGGGTGTCAACATTGAGAGAAATCTCTTGCAAAAGCAAGAAAATCAGCAAACTTCAGGCCAATGGTTTAACTGTTTACTTTGGAATTTTTTAATGCAATTTTTTTTTGTAGACACTATAAATTCTCCTTTATCAGATGCATTTATAATCCAGTTCACTTACATATACCGTTAACATTTCACATCTATGCTTTTAATAGCTTGTCAAGACTTGCCAAAGCTCTCCTCCCCAGAAGCAAACGTCTTTTAATTTCATAGCTGCATTCACCATCTGCAGAGATCTTGGAGCCCAGGAAAATAAAATCTGTCACTGCCTCCACTTCTTCACCATCTATTTGCCAGGAACTGAAATTGCTATTTGCCATAATCTTTTTTTTTTTTTTTTTTTTAAAGCTGAGCAGTGGGCCAGTTTTTGCACTCTCTTCTTTCACCCGCAGCAATAGGTCCTTTGGTTCCTTCTCAGCCATCAGAGTAGTATCATATACATATCTGAAGTTAGTGGAATTTTTCCCAGCAATGGTGATTCTGGCTTTGGATTCATCCAGTCGGCCTACTCATAACGTATTCTGTATATAAGTTGAATAAATAGGGGGGCCATATACAACCTTGTCGCACACCTTTGCCAATCTTGAACAATTCAGTTTTTTCGGTTCTGATCGTGGAATCTTGGTCCATATATAGATTCCTCAGGAGATGGATGAGATGATCTGGTGCTCCCATTTCTTTAAAAACTTGCCACATTTTGTTGCGTCCACACAGAGGCTTTAGAATAATCTATGAAGCAGAAGTAAATGTTTTTCTTGTACTCTTTTGCTTTCTTCAATGTCCAGCGGACATTGGCAGTTTTAAAGCTTGTGCCTCTGCAAAACTTGGCTTGCAAATCTGGTAGTTCTAGGTCCATATATTGTTGAACCGAGCTTGCAGAATCTTAAGCATTCCTCCTGGCATGTGAAATTAGTGCAATTATCTTCTAGGATTTTGTTCAACTGGGATTCTATCAACTCCTGCAGCCTTGTTTTTAGAAAGGCTTTCTAGGGTCCATCTCACCTTACTCTCCAGTAGTGCTGAACAAAAGAAAGAGCTATACATATATATGGTTCATTCTAGCCATATGCTAAAGAAAAGTTAGTGGATCGTTATCAGTAACAGTCCTCAAATCCTTTTGTGATTGTCCAAACCATATTAAGCTGTTATAAAGACAAATTAGTTGGACTAGACCCATTTAATACAAAAGGAATTACATTTGTCATTAGTAAATAATGTCAATGTATTTACACTTTTATTCATAAGCAGTAAAAAAACAAAAACGAATGAAAACATGTTAGCATGAAATGCCAATAGGCTGCTGATTTAGGGTTAACAAAATATAAAGGAATATAAATGTAAACTGATAGAAAAGATTGTGGCATAGTGTATAAAAATTAAAAATAAGCAAGCAACATTTCTTTGTCTCCCAACAGAAAATAATAAAAAATAATTTTCACTAGATGTCAGTCATGATCAAAGCCAACTATTTTATATCACACCACAGTGAATAAAAGAAAGAAGTAAATGAACAAATATTTAAACCAAGCTTGCCTGAATGTCTGATCAGTTCTTCCACTAAAATGGTACCTTCTCCTGTGAGACCACTCCCTTTGTTGTTTTGATCAATGTTCTACAATTACTAAAATCAGTTAATTATTAAATCCAATTATAATTGTAGATATAAAAAATGGCAAAATATGTTTTAGAATACAAAAAAATGTAACACAGATGCTATTATCTATGATTATTATGCTGCTTTGGAATCTACCATTTTAGTTTTTGTTGATTTACTTCCTGGAGTGGGAGGAGATTTTGAAGGCAGAGGGATTTTCTGTCTGCACAATGGGAATGTGACAGATAAACTGCATGTGCTGAGAAACAAAAATGAAGTTACACTGTAAAGAATAATTGCATATAAAAATAAAAAATGTAAAAGAGGTCTTTATTTTTTTCTAAAACTATTTTGCCCAATATCAAGTTGAAAAGACTATATAGAAAATATTTGACCACCACAGCCCTTTTATGCACCCCTATGAATGTAGCAATTCTAATTTTAGTCAGACTTTTATTAAAGTGCCACTTTCTCAAAATCAGTATGATTTTATCACTTCTTGGACTGGCCTAACCTTTATACTTCTTTACAGTTTTCACGTGTTTTTGTTCACATGAAATGATTCCTTACATACGGCCTTATTAAATTGCAATTCGGCAAAATTTAAAAGGCTCTATATAAGAATATAGCATATTTTTTTACAGAAGTTTTTAGTTAGTGAAATTCTATCCAAAAGCAAGGTCTTCACTAACTAAAAACCTCTGTAAAAAAATATGCTCTGTGCTTATATAGAGCCCTTTAGAATTTGCCGAATTGCAATTTAATAAGGCTGATAATTCCCACTCACATCACTTGAAAATTGTGCAGCCCTTGAATTCACTTCACAGCTCCTTAGTGAATTTATCAATTTGACACCACCACACTAGTTTTTTAAATTTCAAATTAAGCAACAACTCAAAGTACTGAAAAGCAAGAAAGATTAGATTCTCCAACAGCCCTATTAAATTCCTCCTACTGAAGAATTTGTAGCCCCTAAAGGAGCCTGGCTAGACTTACGGCTATTAAATTGGCCTCTTTCAGCTACCCACAAACGATCTGCGGGTTACAGGTGGAAAAACCCAACGGGCCGTCAAAATGTTAGGAACGCAAATTGCTATTAAATTGCAAGGGGGTTAAAGTCCTGTCCATAGCACTGTAAATGCAAATTTAAACACACTACTGTATTTTAAATTAAAGGTAAAGTGATGTTAGGTATTAAAATCAATAGCACAACATTTTCAAGCTTACAAATCTGCAATATTAAATAGTTTATTTTATGTTTAATTTCCCTGTTATATTGTTCACAGCAATTAATGTGTTAATACATATAATAGAACTTGCATGGACTAGAATATCATATTTATTGATTTCTGGAATGCAGGTCCGATCACAACTCGTACTTCAAACCCGTAAGGTATTGAAATCTAACCTCCATTTTTCAGTGACGTAATAATGACGATCTCTTTTACCATTGACTCCGTCTAAACCCGTAACTACGGGTTTGAATAATTGAGCATGTTCACGGCCGTAAATGTAACGTGTGCAAGAATGGTTTAAGGATTTGGATGTCGGCCACGTCTGTTGTGGGCTTGGCTAATTTTATCGCTCTGTAACTCCGCCAAACTTCAAGCCGGCAGGCTTTGCGGATGTAACAGGGCCGCTGCGGGCTTGGAATTTAATGTGGCTGTAAGCCTTGCAGGTTCTGAGAAATGTTTCACTAGAACACTAAAAGAGAAAAAGTGAAAGTTGTTACAATTAGGTCTGAGATTCAATGGGGTAATACATGGTAATGCCCTATATAGCATAATATATAAACCCTCAATGCACCACCTTACATGAGAGAGATGCGTGCATCAGTGCATTAGGGGATAAGCGAGCACAGTTTAACAGTTTAATCTGTCAGCAGAGGAGCAATTGCACACATATATATGTGTGTCTGTGTATGTTTAAACTATTTTTTTTTTTTTAAATAAACAAAAGAACAAGACAGAACCTATGTAATGATCTGCTTACTTCAGTTGGCCTTAATAAGGCTGTTATGGCCGAACCTACCCAGCAGATTTTACAGGTTGTCTCTAAAATCCCCCTGCATTAATACAGCATTTAAAAATATGTAAACAGGATCAGCATATAGGATACTTCATCCGTACAAGTGGTGCTTGAACTTCTTTTATTGCTGTTGTAATTCAAACCAGGTTCAATAGATGCATATTTAAACTGATTTAAACTTGTTTGTAACATATTCAGTAGAGCTAAACTGAGTCTTCTGGGTTCTGTATAAATTGCTAATACAGTCATTGACAATATTTCATATGCAAGGCCTTATAACATCCACTTCACTAGTTGTACATGACCAGGGCAGCTAGGGATTCTCTAGGGATTCTGATATGTATCACATATATAGTTGTCGTAAACGCTGGTAACGCTCAGGAATGTTAGAAGCCTCACTGCAGGGATTGCGATGAGCCCTGTGGGAGGCACGCAATACTTTACGGCACACAATACTTTACGACTTTAACGGCCAAGCGTGTCAGTCCAAAGACCAACAACAAACGAAAAATGTACACATAAAAAATTAGACACTCACACACAGCCCAGGGTGAGAGCCAGGAAGCCTTGGAGTGAGGTGACAAGCTCATTGGTGCCATATTTGATGTTTTTAGTCACTCAAAAATAGGCTAAGTGAGAAAAAATATGGTGGGCGAAAAAACGAAAAACAGCATGAAAAAGAGGTTGAAGGCAGTAAAAATGAGCCCCAAGCCAGTAACACTTAACCCAAAGAAGTAACACTTAACTGAAGTCAGTAACACTCATCGTGAGGCTCTAAACTACACAGGGGGGAAAGGCTTGCCATGAGCGCTGAAGGTGATCATTGCAAAGCAGGAAAGTTGCGGATTGCAAAAAATAGCGATGAGCAGCGAAGGGAGGAGAGGCTCAGAGGGGCCATAGCCTCGCATTTTGTAGCATTGCCTGGCTTCAAATTTTATTCACATAATTTTTAATGGGCAAGTCGCTAGTATATATATATATATATATATATATATATATATATATATATATATATATATATATATACTGTATGTATATATATATATATATATATATATATATAGTGGATATAACAAGTCTACACACCCCTGTTAAAATGTCAGGTTTCTGTGTTGTAAAACAATTAGACAAAGATAAATCATTTCAGAACTTTTTCCACCTTTAATGTGACCTATAAACTGTACAACTCAATTGAAAAACAAACTGAAATCTTTTAGGTAGAAGGAAGAAAAAATATAAAAAATAAAATAATATGGTTGCATAAATATGCACACCCTTAAACTAATACTTTGTTGAAGCACCTTTTGATTTTATTACAGCACTCAGTCTTTTTGGGTATGAGTCTATCAGCATGGCACATTTTGACTTGGCAAGATTTGCCCACTCTGCTTTGCAAAAACACTCCAAATCTGTCAGATTGCGAGGGCATCTCCTGTGCACAGCCCTCTTCAGATCACCCCACAGATTTTCAATCGGATTCAGGTCTGGGCTCTGGCTGGGCCATTCCAAAACTTTAATCTTCTTCTGGTGAAGCCATTCCTTTGTTGATTTGGATGTATGCTTTGGGTAGTTGTCATGCTGAAAGATGAAGTTCCTCTCCATGTTCAGCTTTCTAGCAGAAGCCTGAAGGTTTTGTGCCAATATAGACTGGTATTTGGAACTGTTCATAATTCCCTCTATCTTAACTAAGGCCCCAGTTCCAGCTGAAGAAAAACAGCCCCAAAGCATGATGCTGCCACCACCATGCTTCACTGTGGGTATGGTGTTCTTTTGGTGATGTGCAGTGTTGTTTTTGCGCCAAACATATCTTTTGGAATTATGGCAAAAAAGTTCAACCTTGGTTTCATCAGACCATAACACCTTTTCCCACATGCTTTTGGGAGACTTCAGATGTGTTTTTGCAAAATGTAGCCTGGCTTGGATGTTTTTCTTCATAAGAAAATGCTTTTGTCTTGCCACTCTACCCCATAGCCCAGACATATGGGAGATTGTTGTCACATGTACCACACAGCCAGTACTTGCCAGATATTCCTGCAGCTCCTTTAACATTGATGTAGGCCTCTTGGTAGCCTCCAGACCAGTTTTCTTCTCGTCTTTTCATCAATTTTGGAGGTAGCTCCAGTTCTTGGTAATGTCAATGTTGTGCCACATTTTCTTTACTTGATGATGACTGTCTTCACTGTGTTCCATGGTATATCTAATGCCTTGGAAATTCTTTTGTACCCTTTTCCTGACTGATACCTTTTAACAATGAGATCTGATGCTTTGGAAGCTCTCTGTGGACCATGGCTTTTGCTGTCGGTTGCGACTAAGAAAATTTCAGGAAAGACCAACTAGAGCAGCTGAACTTTATTTGGGGTTAATCAGAGGCACTTTAAATGATGGCAGGTGTATGCTGACTCCTATTTAACACGATTTGGAATGTGATTGCTTAATTCTGAACACAGCTACATTACAAGTTATAAGAGGGTGTGCAGACTTATGCAACCACATTATTTTTATTTTGTATTTTTCTTCCCTCCACCTAAAAGATTTCGGTTTGTTTTTCAATCGAGTTGGACAGTTTATAGATCACATTAAAGGTGGAAAAAGTTCTGAAATGGTTTATCTTTGTCTCATTTTTTTACAGCACAGAAGCCTGACATTTTAACAGGAGTGTGTAGACTTTTTATATCCACTGTATATATTAATGCAGTCAGACAGTGATAGCTTACGTCTAACTTCCATGTTTTACTGACATCATGATGACGGTCTCATTTACTATTGGGTTTGTCTAAGAAGTAAATTATGGCCTTGCTTAAATATTGTCAGATCATAAGATCACGCCCCCTAAAATCCTAATTAAAAAGGCAGAGTTTACAAATTTAAGTTTCAGGAGGTAAATTGTGGGCTTGAGTCAATAGAATATATTTAAAAATTTAGAGATAAAAAAACACCCACAGCCAAATTTACAAGTTAGAGGCATTTGCTTCTAGTAAAATAGGGCCCTGCATAAGGGTTGATATGGAGATATTATTCAGACTGCTATGAGACCTTCTATGTAAGACTCAATTAGCAATCTCCGAACTAGTTTGTAATAAATATATCCGATGTGAACCTGGTATAGTCTAGTTATTAAGTGTGTAATTTACCTTAGAGAAACTGATTGAATGTAATTATTTTCCTCAACAGATCATACATATATTGTAGATTTTATCGGCAGGCTTATACATCTTAGTACTCTTTGGGCATATAGGAACAAGCCCCCAGATAAGTTAAACATTTGAATCAGTTTATTTTTTTTTGTTTTGAGAGCATTATTTGGGATAAGAAAACTCACTTTATCAAATACTCTCTTTTAAGATGCAACAAACAAAAAATGCTTTCAATGTTCCTTTAATGGGAAAAGTCTGAATTATGCCATTAAGATGAAAAGATATTGCAGAATGAAAAGCATGGAGACAGGGTTATGTTATATGTGGCACAAGTACATACAGTACCTCCCAACATTTCAAGTGGCAAAAGAGGGACACTTATTGCCATTAAGATGAAAAGATATTGCAGAATGAAAAGCATGGAGACAGGGTTATGTTATATGTGGCACAAGTACATACAGTACCTCCCAACATTTCAAGTGGCAAAAGAGGGACACTTAGAGCCCCACTTGAGCGATTTTGAGATCCGGAAGCCCGTAAGTGAAGTATCAAGATATTTTGCTATTCAATTGGCATCTTTTTGCGGGCTCCGATCGACTTCCGATTTTCGGCCTTGAAAAAATGGCGATGGTTAAACTCGTAACTTACAGCATCCAGAAGCCTTTGATCCGTCACTTTCGCAAGGCTAAAATTGCAAATTGTTATTCAATTGCTCAATTTCCCCAAGCTAGCAAATGTATTCACACCTGTAAATGTCAAGTGAAGGAGAAAATCTGAGTGCTAAAGAGGACCCGCAAGGGGGTTAAACACCTATTCGTAGCACTGTAAATGCAAATATTAAATCAATCCTGCACTGTAAATAACGGGGAAAGCGATGAAAAACATTAGAATTAATTGCACAACAGTCTCAAGCACGCAAATCGGCAGGAAATAATATTTATTTTTATGTGTCATATCGGGGTTAAATCGATCTTGCGTATCAATGAGTTACTATCTATCAGGCCACCCATATAGACTAGAACAATATTGGCATTCATTTTCATAATTCTTTAATTTTCATGTTTTGCGAGTCTGATCGATTATCTTCCATAATTATGACAGTCTCATTTTCTATTGACTGATTTGAAATGGGAGGATACAGGCTTTCCTAATTGATCATGTTCCCGCCCTAAAATGCTCTGACCCAGTGCATGGTTTACGGTTTTGGCTTGGGGCACAGTAATTTGTGGCCTTGAGCAATTGAATATCATCGCAATCGGAGACCAACAGGAGCCTGCATCTCACTCGCAGACATTCGGCTGTCTGCGATCGAGTTGCGAGTCTCGAATTGAATGGAGCCCTGATATTCTGTAAAATAGTGCTGTCATCATTCCATATGATGTGTAAAATATGTTTTAGAGATACACACACTTAATAACTGCACACTGCTCTATACAGACATATTCTGTAAAAGTGACACACAAGACTTCTGTGTTATAATTTGAGAGAAAACAAGAAGAACAAGAGAAAGTGGGATATGGCCAGGGCTTGAAAACAGGGTTGCATGTTCGTTGTGTGAATTTTCTTTCAAAAGGGACATTTTGAAGGCTAAGTGGGACAAGGGAATCTCTCTTGAAAAGAGGGACAGTCCCTCCAAAACAAGGCCATTTTCAAAAGCTCAGGACTTTGCAGTGGTTTTCAGTGAAGTGCTACAGATACCTACACTGTTGTCATGAAACCCATATTTGTAGGGACTATCGGGTTGCCCCTTGTCTTTAAGGTGTTGAGTGAGGATAGTGTTAGGTAGGTTGTTTCTTGCTTACACATGCTCTGTAGACTACAATTCGGTCTTCATAAAATATAGATCCTTAAATAGAGCCTGAAATCTTCGGATTTGCTGATATTATTAAAGCAGTTAATCACTTGCTTGGAAAAATAGAGTTTGACTTGCTGTGGTTGCTATTTCCTTGAGTGAAAAATTCTTCTGATTTCAGTAATCGAACACATAAAGTCTAATAGGTTAAAATGTAAATTTGTGTGTTTAGTAAACTTGTCCTGAAGCCACATGCACAGAGTTTCATGTAACCTCTTCAAAAGGGAGAAGAAAGGTGAGAGCTGGGAAATCTCGTAGAGAGCAAACCTGCAGGGTCGAAAAGACCAACTTGAGGAGCCTTTGGCCCAGCAAAACTTGGCTGGAGTGTGCCGATTAAACCATTTAGGAAGTGGTTTGTTGCTGTATCTGATTGCAAAATGCAATGTTACCCTATATTTGTATCTTTCTGTTCCGCTTTGATTATACATTATTTTATTTTTTTTATATTTTACTTTTTTTTTGTGTAGACATTGGTGTCATCCATCCACTTTGCACAGATTTCTGCAAACTGGTTGTTAAAATATCCGGGATTCCTACTGTTCCTGTGGCCCAGGGAGACTCCCAGCGGGGCCTGCAGGTCCCAAGAGACCCCCAGGCCTTGTTACAAAATGAGGAGCCCATTAATCTATCCCTTTGATCAACTCCAGTTATGATCAGCCACGCCCTAGATAAGCGGGCACTTACATGTTGTAGAACAATCTGACCTCTTCCTTCTTGTTTGATTTTGAAGGTTCTTCTCTTTAAACTGTGCACATGGGTATATTTTGAATAGCTCCTGCCCCGTGTTTGATTGGTTATTTTGTTAATCAAACAGAATGCATGGATTGAAAGCTGTGTATTGTAATTGGTTAAGGAGGTGAATCAGACAAGGGGTGGAAAATATTCAAAACACATGATTCTGATTGGCTGAAATATGATTGACACATGTTTCAGCCAATTGAAATCCATAATTATTAATATAAAAGGCAAGGGCACACTCAAAAAGCTGTTATTCAGCAGTGCAACTCTTCCTATGAGGAGCTCTGTTAGTCTATTTTTTTTATATATAAAGTGACAGGACAGTCCCATTTCCCCTGGGCCCTCCATTCACTAGCTCCACCACTGTCTCTCTACTTATCCCAAAGTGACTATCCAACATCACAATCAGTAAAATTTTAAGTGCTTATTCCCATTATCATAACTAATATTATAATGGTACACCCACTACAAGTTATATAAAATATTATGAATATGTTTTTACTGTGCTACATTCACTACTTGTTTCTTGATTACTATTATAATAGGAATTATAATGCACATGAATACAACAACATTTATACATCACTGGCTTCTTATTAAATTAAGAATCATGTAGTACATAATTTTGTATAATATAGTAATAAACATAATCATAACATTGTATTCATATCTTACAGCAAATATCAATGAAGTTTATTTAAGTTGTGCCTGCTCATTAGTAATCACTGTTCAACAAATATCACAACAAATATGAAACATCAATTTCTATTGTGGAAAGGTAGGTGGGAGAATTAATAAGAGCATTATTGACCTCATTTAAATAAATAAATCACAGCAAATATAAAAAACGGCACTACCGTGATCAATTCTTAGTGAATCTGCCCCGCTGTGGCAATAATAACTGATATATGAATAATTAGTTAATTTGAATTCTTCCTGAATCGCGACCTACAACATTCTTAGTTAAACCAGTTGGCTTTTAATATTAATTTATATCTGCATTTAAAACTACTGTAAAAAACATGAATGTATTCTAAATGAACCCTAAATCCTGAACAAGTGATAATACAGTAATTTCATTTGGCTCTCTGTAGCAAAGGTTATAATTGCATGTCACCACCACTAAAGAATTCCAGACACAACACAATTGTTGAGACAGTTTTTTTTTCTACCCTTTGTCAGATTTATTTTAAGTTGCAATTCTATCTTCCAAGCTTGGCATATAGTGGAATACAAAAATACATTCAACCTCTTGTTATGCAAATACAACTTGCAAATATGGATAGAAACCCGGTGACAAGATGGGCATAGCAAGAAGAAAACATATCAAAGTTGCTTTAAAAAGGTAGCCTACCCCTGGAGAAATTACATTTGCAAATGTATTCTCTGTGCTTTTGAAACAGATACAATTTTTATCATATGATGGCTGGAAATCAAGGAAGGTATTGATATGCAAATTCATTTTAAAATATAGATTTTATTTGTAAATCAAAAGAGGGATATGCTTTAAATGCAATTTAAAGGTCTGATTAAGAAATGTAATGATGACAGAGCCGACAGATTAATAGAACTATCCTTAATAGAACAGAAATGTGCCAGATGTACTGTACTTCCATTTAATGAGAATTGATAGCATGTTTTTCATATTATAAAATAGAAGCAACAACATTACAATATAAAAATATAAGCTGTCATTTTAACTTTCTTTTCTATTTTTCTGTGCCATGATGAAGTAAGCCACAGTCAAGACAAAGCTGCCCTTTAAAATGTGCTTGTAACTCAGCAGGATACATATGAAATAGTTGTTGTTGATGCACAAAATATTATGAATTACTCCTTATATATATCTGGCAGATGAAAATGGAGGCTGCCTATGGTGCCCAAAAGTACAGTTTAAATGGGGTTATTGTATAGTAATTTCCTTGGCATGCTCTCTAAAACATATTGTATACTATTATTTCTGCAGACTTATATTTACCTTTTCTTCTTTAATGGAAGAATAACATATTCCCCCATTTGGGGATCTATAATTCTAAGAATACATTTCTGTCAGAAAATAGATAACAAGAAAGTTAAATATAACTTTTAATGATTCAGTTAAATTAGTATTTAATAACAATTTAATGCAGTATCACTGTCGTAGAATGAGATATAGTTTTTTATATGTATTTATGTACTGTAGTACAAGAGGACTTGAAACTAAATAATAAACAGTCAAACAAATACTAGCAATAAATTATGTTTTGTAGTATTAACCTTAATTTCATCTCTACATTACAACCAGATGTTAGTATACCTTTCCAGCACATTAGTATTAGTATTATTATCATTTATTTGTAACTTATCAACCCATTCCATAAAGCTATACAGGTGTTAAGCACAAAGCACCGTACACAATTGAAAACGTACAAACTTTACAATATAAAGAGAGGCGGAGAGGCAAGAATAACAGATACGGTTTTGATGCTGCCATTGCAACAGTTTTGATTGGAGAGAATCCTGCGTGAAGGGCTGTTGTCACAATCACTCCAGTCGTCAGGTGATTTAATATCTCAAATGGTTCATGGAGAGACAATCAACCTTCTGATGAGCTTTACCCTGGCCGGATTGTAAAGTTATGAGTCTGCATGGCTAGGTTCCATCTCAATAGGCAACCATTGTTCCCGGCCACCCTACTGAGTCAGTACCATGTGTTGTGGTATGTGACAACCACAAACTCTTTCCCAAAAAGTTAGGTCTGTAGTTTGTTTAGAGCCTGCATGATTGTAGGTCACTCCTTTGCAAGAGCTGTAAAGCAGACACATCGAGCAACCGCTTGCAGCTCAGGCATCCGCCCTGGGCATCCACCTGACTCAACATTTCTCTGATGCCATGTGTGGGCCACGGCTGCATTGGGGATTTTTTGTCTGGCTGTGGTCGGGCCCTTCCACTTCCTACTCTGTGTCCTAGATGCTGCACCTGCACCTAGCAAACTGGCACCTGTCAGGGTGATTGGCCAACCCTGCTTGCTGGATTCCACCAAGGACTGTAACTAGGTGGTCCACATGTTCCTGCCATGTTCAGGCTGATTATGGCAGTGTCATCCATATGCACATGAGTGAACTCCTGGCACCCATGTAGTAGATGGTCAATAAGCTGTTGGAACATAGAGGGGCATTCTTCACCCAAAAAGGCACAACCGCAAACTGGTATAGCACAAATCGGGTGGTGAATGGCAACTTTTCTCTATTGTTTTCAGCAAGTGGAATCTGCCAGGCGCCCTTAGACAAGTCTAGAGTGGTAACGTATGTTACCCATCCTACACTATCTAGCAGTTGATCTACTCTAGGCATAGGTTAAGCGTCACTAGTCGTCATTTAGCTACCATTAGTCTGCACAAAACTGAGTGGTCCTGTCCTTTTTAGGGACCAACACTACAGGGGATGTCCAAGGACTGAAGGATCCAGCTCCCTTCTTATATTTCCCTTCACAGTCTCAGACACCAGATTTGAGAGCTGCTTCAGTGGGGAAGTGTTAGGGGTAAGTACCTCACAGACCAGTTGTAGAAGTAGGGAAGCTGCAAGAGAGCCCATGACAACGAAAGCACTGATAAGTATCCCACTAGACACGGAAACTAGTGTCATCTCGTGATACAAAGGCCTGAGTCAGTGAGACAATTGCCCTGTTGCCCTGCTAAGACAATTTCATGGGCAATGATTAGCAGGGTTGCTTGATACAGCTGTTGTAGCACCCTCCAAAGCTACTCATCCCTTTCTGGATCAGTCGCCCTGTACAACAGGTCTACTATTGCAATTTGCCTTTCCTCCTCAGATCTTGTCTCCCCAGTCAGTGCCCTTGCCGTAACACTCTCTAAAGCAGGGTTCTACTTTACCTTGTGTGACGATCCGGGGGTAGGGGGGCTATTACTGCCCATGGCCACCTGTTATAGACTACAGGTAAACTACTCACAAGGACTGTTTGGGTTCTTGGAAAACTCGGACCAGCACCATGATATCTGGCTTTTGTATCAGTTAGAGTCTCTCGATCAGGAATCATCACTTCCAGGAGTCTCAGTAAACTTCCTGTGGTAGTGACCAGGACAAATTACTTGCAGGGTGGAGAATCACAGCCACCAAGAGCAAAAAAAAGACGCATACAGTTTCTATATGTCTCGGAAGTGAACTGACTTATTTTTGAAAAATCACCAACAATACTTATATGGTTACAGCACAACAATGACAGGGAGTGGCAGACAACACAGGAGATGGACTCCACATGGGGTATAACAGTCTGCGACCTGTCTGGCACCTGTAAACAACAGGCCAACCTCCTAATACATATAATTGTGTCTCCAGCTGTCTAGCACATCAGAGGTGTAATTATCTTATCTGGCAATAAATGGGCCAAAACAGATTACAATACAATCACTGCTTCCTGTCTGTCTAACTGTTTCATGACTATAGTTAAAATTTAAACCGAACACAGAACACATTAATATAACATGGGGAATTACATATAGTATGCAGGATAAGGCAGAGACATATGCCATAATATGAAGCATGGTGGTACACTATGGCCCTATGTTTTGGGGCTATTCAGGTCCCACCACCCACATGCCCACATTTCCCATGTGCCATTATGATTCCCCTACCCATTTTCCAATGGGACGGTATGTCCTCTATGGTGGCTCAATGCACCAGGATCCAGGCCCTGGAAAGGGGCCTGTGACATTCGGTTGGGTCCATATCCCTTACTTGTTGCTTGTTGGCATCTGGCTTAATGCAAGATGGGCTGGCTCCAGCACCTCATGTGGTGAGCCTCCTCCCTGGTGGTGACCATTTGGCTTGGCTTCGGGTCATGATGGCCACATAACTACACTCCATGTGCTCCAAGTCTTTCCACAATAATACACCCACAAGGAGGCGATCACGACTCTCACCTCTTTCATGTCTTTGCCTGTGCCCCAGTCAATATGGACCCAGACTAAGGGGATATATAGTTGCTGGCCAACAGCTAATATGAAAAGTAACAGATCCACAATATTTCTAAAAGTGTCTCACACTAAAGTACACATAGGATCAAGGAGAGAAACATACTGGAAACAAATATAATTAATAGTGAAATAACACAGAAAAAAATACATATTTATAACACAGCAGAATAAAGCTTGTTCCATGCCTTTAGATCTGGAATAAAGTCACCGCAGAGTGCATATAAATACACAATTGTAAATAATTACTATCATATAAAATGCTAGTATCCACATAGGTTACCTCCTGTCTATAAGGTGCAGAAAGCTGGTTACCTCCAAATAATGAACACACTTATGAATATTATCAATTGTAACAGTATCTCAGGCTGTGGCAAATTGCAAGGCAAAAGTTGCACCACTTAAATACAAAAAGCACTGCAACATTAAATATCAAAGTCACTAAAGTCTAAAAAGACTTTACAGAAATACTGACAAACTCGGTAAAGTAGTTGAAATAATATCACATGTTCAAATGTTCAAGACAAAATTATATAGTCATGGTAGTATTTATGTTCAAAAAGGACCTTCCAATAATGCTAGCCGTCAAAATAAAATCACTTTGCGTTATGTTGCTGGAATTATTTTTGCATACATTATTGAAAAAAGCCTATAATACAGGCAATAATAGTTATAATTCAAAAGCACCTTGATATTGTTAGTGAGATTACTTTATGTTCTGAAAAGTCTACACAAAAGGCAATATAATCTTATATATAGGTACACTATTTAGAATGTTTTACTATCCAAACAATTTTAAATGAGAAGTATATTTTAAATCCATACAAAGACCCAATATTATTACCTCATAAATTAATGTATCCTAAATAAAGGCCAAAAATGTATATACATCAATAAATCAATAATCTCTTTAAAGAAGCATAACCCAAGCAGCATAAACATGCACCTGTCTCATAGCCTTCTAGGCTCAGGAATCATCACTTCCAGGAGTCTCAGTAAACTTCCTGTGGTAGTGACCAGGACAAGTTACTTGCAGGGTGGAGAATCACAGCCACCAAGAGCAAAATAAGAGGCATACAGTTTCTATATGTCTCGGAAGTGAACTGACTTATTTTTGAAAAATCACCAACAGACATCAAGTCTTGTTCCTAACTGTTTGTTGCCACTGTGTATTGAATTTGTATTTCAGTATACCATATGATTGTTAGATGTTTGCAATTTGCCTATGATACCCACTCTTCTTTACTGTACCCTTACAAACAAAGCTACATACATTTTTGGTTCTTTATAATTAACGGCTAATAATAAAAATACTGATACTATTTAATTTGTTAAACCATTGTACAGGTCTTTTAATAGTTGTGCATATGTTTTTTAGCTATTAACAATTTTAATATATTATTATTTTTAGTGGATTGTTTGGATTTCTTTTGTGTTTACAATTAAGTTCATTTTTTGACAAACATGTTTAATAATAGTGCAATATTAATTTTAAGAAAGCATTGTTTAAACCCTTGCAACCTTATTAAATTGCGAATCAGTAAATTTAAAAGGGCTCTATTTAAGCACACAGCATATTTTTTTACAGAAGTTTTTAGTTAGTGAACTTCTATCCAAAAGCAAGGTCTTCACTAACTAAAAACTTCTGTAAATAAAATACGCTGTTTGCTTAAATAGAGCCCTTTCAAATGTGCTGAATCGCAATTTAATAAGGCTGTTGATGTACACAAGATAAATGCATACTTTCTAAAATCCCCTGGCTTAAAACAGCCACCACTTCACTCAGCAAAAAGCAAGACATATGACAGGCTGGGTGAGATTTACTACTAACCTTTGCAGTAAAAAGCACCACAGAGCTGAATTATGCTTATCATACCAAACAAGTGCATTGCATCAACATTAAAATACTAGATCTATCTTGGAAAGGCAAATTGCATTTTTAGAACATTCCGCTCAGGTCTTGCTGAAAATCAGTAAAATCTAAAAAGCTGAAAATAATCGCCAAAGTTTTATGTTTCAATATCTATCTATCTATCTATCTATCTATCTATCTATCTATCTATCTATCTATCTATCTATCTATCTATCTATCTATCTATCTATCTATCCAGTGCCTTGCAAAAGTATTCACCCCCCTTGGCATTTTTCATGTTTTGTTGCCTCACAACCTGGAATTAACATGGATTGTTTGAGGATTTGCATCATTTAATTTACAGAACATGCCCACAACTTTGAAGATGTTTTTTGTTTTTTTATTGTGAAGCAAACAAATAGGGCAAAAGAACAGAAAAAGTCAATGTGCATAACTATTCACCCCCCTAAAGTCAATACTTTGTAGAGCCACCTTTTGCAGCAATCACAGATCCAAGTCGCTTTGGATAAGTCTCTATGAGCTTGCCACATCTTCCCACTGGGATTGTTGCCCCTTCCTCCTTGCAAAACTGCTCTTGCTCCTTCAAGTTGCATGGTTTGCGCTTGTGAACAAGTCTGACCACAGATTTTAAATTGGATTGAGGTCTGGGCTTTGACTAGGCCAATCCAACACATTTACATGTTTCCCCTTAAACCACTCAAGTGTTGCTTTAGCAGTGTGTTTGGGGTCATTGTCCTGCTGGAAGGTGAACCTCCGTCCTAGCCTCAAATCACGCACAGAGTGGTATAGGTTTTGCTCAAGAATATCCCTGTATTTAGCACCATCCATCTTTCCCTCAACTCTGACCAGTTTCCCGGCTGCTTAAAAACATCCCCATAGCATGATGCTACCACCAGACATAGCGCTTTCTTTGATGGGCGAAAAGTAAAATGTTAGTCTCATCAGACCAGAGCACCTTCCTCCATACATTTTGGGAGTCTCCTACATGCCTTTTTGAAAACTCAAAACATGCCATTTAGTTTTTTGCTGACAGTTATGGCTTTCTTCTAGCCACTCTGCCATAAAGCCCAACTTGTCGTCCTATGTACAGACACTACAGTCTCTGCTGTGGAACTCTGCAGCTCCTCCAGGGTTACCTTAGGTCTCTGTGCTGCCTCTCTGATTAATGCTCTCCTTGCCCAGTCTGTGAGTTTTGGTGGGCGGCCGTCTCTTGGCAGGATTGCTGTTGTGCCATGTTCTTTCCATTTGGTTATGATAGATTTGATGGTGCTCCTGGGGGATCATCAAAGATTTGGATATTTTTTTATAACCTAACCCTGACTTGTACTTCCCAACAACATTGTCCCTTACTTGTTTGGAGAGTTCCTTGGTCTTCATGGCATTGTTTGGTTAGTGGTGCCTCTTGCTTAGGTGTTGCAGCCTCTGGGGCCCTTCAAAAATTGTGCGTATATGTAATGACAGATCATGTGACACTTAGATTGCACACAGGTGGACATCATTTCACTAATTATGTGACTTCTGAATGTAATTGGTGGCACCAGAGCTTTTTATGGGCTTCATAACAAAGGGGGTGAATACATACGCACATGCCAATTTTCTGTTTTTTATTTCTACGAAATAGTTTTATGTATATATTTTTCTCATTTCACTTCACCAACTTAGACTATTTTGTTCTGATCCATCACATAAAATTCAGATTAACAAAACATTGAACGTAAGGCTGTTATGTAACAAAATAGAAATAGGTAAAAAATCAAGGGGGGTGAATACTTTTGCAAGGCACTGTATATGTGTGTGTATATATATATATATATATATATATATATATATATATTGACAAGATGGCCATTCAGAGTCCTCGTGTACTCTTACACCAGCTCTTAGAGAAATATTCCAAGGGCCTAAGTAAAGTTTTGGCAATGATTTTTAATAAAGCAGCATGACAAAAAAAGTAATTATGAAAATAAAAATCTACATATACTAACTGACTGCCTTCTGGAACACCCTCTCTATACCTGTACAGCTTGCTTGCCACAGGGGGAAAACACAGTCTCTATTTCATGTAGGGATGTTTTTCTTGTGATTCCATTACCTCTGCTTGTAGTGAAAACAGTGAGTGGAGCACTGGCCCACCCTTCACTCAAAATGCTCCACCCCAGGGACCCTTAGGTTTTCAGCTGTTTTGTTACTGAAAAGAAAGTCTAAACACATAGTCTTTTCCTCTTTATAATACAATCCCGGCACCTTATACTTTCAGATTTTATTTAAGTTTGTAGTGCTGAATCAGCACCACTTAGCTGCTGCTTGGAGGTTTATTTGAAAACTCCTCTGTCAGTCCCAAATTATTTGCAGCTCCACTGGTTCTCAGCCACAGTTCCTCTGTCTGCATTTGTCTCTCTCTCTACCCCAGGCCCAGCCACTTCTGTGCCCTAAATCGGACTTGCAGCCTTTCACGTGCAGCCTAATTGCTGTGTGAGAGCCTTTTAACTCCTGCTGGTCTGGATTGAGCCTAAGGCTCGCATACCTGTCTTCTATTATTCTCCCATATCTTAGTCCAGATTTGTCACTATATATATATATATATATATATATATATATATATATAATTAAATAAATACTTATGAATATATATAAACTAGCGAATTGTCTGTCAAAAAGTTTGTCATAAAATTGTAAGGCAGGTAATGCTGTTTGCCACACAATGTAAGGCTGTTAGTGCTCTGAGTACCTTAGGAGCTCATTGCGAGTGTCGCGCTGAGCGCCTTTGGCGCTCATCGCATGGCTCAAAATGAGCACTTCTGCGCTCATTGCGAGACTCTCCCGTGGTGTACTTTTGTTCTTCTGAGCACCTTCGGAGCGCATTGCGAGCCTCTCCTCTGCTATTTGTATTTTTTTATATGTATATTTTTTTATAATAATGAATGAATTAATTAAATAATAAATGAATATACTTTACCTATTTCTAATTAATATATGCATCATTCAATATCCTGAAGAGCTCATAATCTCTTTTGATTTTCCGGCAGCATACAATGTACATTAGGACTGTTGCTGACCTGAAGAGAAAGTGTCAGCAATGTGGCAAGTGTGCAGAGTGAGCAAGGCCAATCCGTTTGTTTCGTTTGGTAAAGCAGCATTTTAGAATGGTAATGTTATTAGCTGCAAGTTAGTGTTGTAAAATGGCTGTGATTGTCTATATGTTACTTGGCACTCGAGCATTTTCCGTCCCTCCTCATAATGTATTTTGTACCCTTCCTGGGTAAAAGTCTTATGTGCATGGCGGTGTTTTGCCTGGTTATGGGTTGTGTAGCCTAGTTTTCATTTTTTTCGGGCGCTATTTTTATTGTTGCTTAGGCGATTTTGGAGTGCCGAAACTGGGAGATGAACTTAGAGATTGTTAATTATTAATTGTTATGCTACTTTAAGCATGAGCCATGTAGTTTAGCAGTTAGATTTAGCCATCTTTGTTCTATGATAATGGCTGAATACTGGTAATATAATTTTATGGAACTATTAAATACACTGCTATTGTGGGGTCAAAACATGTTATGCTGAATATCATCATGGGTAGTTCAAAGGGAAATTTGTGTTTAGTAAATTCGGAGAACTTGGTTTTTCACAGCATGATGCCCATAGCACTCCTTTAAATACCCAATAAACAAGCCATTTACATTAATGAGCTTGTTTATTAAACTGAAAATTAATTTGTAAAAATCTTGATGACCTGAGATGCTGGATGACAGGTTACCATGGGTTATTGCACTCGGCTACTTACCCACAATCCTTTAGTAAACTCTCCCCAATGTATTCCTTCAAATAGTGATATGAATTGAAACTTGCTTTCATGTCACTACCCAGAATCCTTAGCTAGAGTCGAAGCGCTATTCTTTGGGACATGTAGTTTTTCTTATAAGGGCCTTTCTTTCCTTACTCAAATATTACTTAATTTACTTTGAAGTCCAAATAATTTGGGACATAAAACGTCATCTCATTATATTAAATGAATTCCTATTTGGGTACAAACATTGTAATGATGCATCCTGCTAGGAAGTTTGCTGAGATGGCAAAATTCATTTAGGATGATTTAATTGCTGAATCATGTCTTCCATAAAAGGAAGATGATTCAATTTACATTCATAAACAATGTCAATTTTAAAACATCCTGTTTTTAAAATGTCACCCATGACTCCTAATGCAGCCTTCACAGATTGTCACCGGGGGAGCAAGCTGTGAAATTCCATACTGCTTTTTCTAATGCAGGAATGAACATAGCCATGACGCCATACCCCTCCTTTATATATTATTATTATTATTGTTTATTTGTAACCCGCCAACATATTCCGTAGCGCTATACATAAGTTAAGTTACAGGCAAAGACAAGTTCAAGATTAATACGTTGCACAGAATAGAGGGCCCTGTCTTTGAGCTTGGAATCCGGTGTCCATAGCGCTTTCCCTAAAGTACCGTGCAGGATTGAAACTCGCAGACTTGCAATCTAAAGGTTGAAGTGTGTATGTGGTACAGTAGGGAGAGAGTAGTGCTGAGCATGTTAGGGAGGAAGGTTATAGGCTTCTTTAAAGAGGTGCGTTTTTATTGAAGTTTTGAAGGAGATAAGGCAGGAGGATAGTCTGTAAGGTCTAGACTACAGTGATTACACATGGAGGAGGCAAACATGGCAAAACCCTAAAGGTGATAAGAGGGAAACTCAAATATTTTCATTATACAGCACATGTTGCAACATCTACTTTTAAATGTCCATTACTTAATCTACCACTTTTAGCATTTTAGGAAGTTCCCAGAAACAACAGTCAAAATGTGACACAGAGAAGACAGCAAGTGGTTTCTTCAGTGCCAAAATAAATTAATAAAGACTAGCCAGATAATAATATTCTTGCATTGGTTTGTATGACTAGCTGCGGTGTATTATGTATTGTATGCATGTAGAATGTATTGTATTGCATTATATTGAATTATCATGGAATTATATTGTCTTCTATTTACATTTTATGGATAACAATAACATTAGATATTCTTTACAGACTTTTCTCTTTATATTTATGAAATCCAGTCCTAATTCACTAATACTTTACTACATAACAAAAGATAAACAACCTTGCAATATACTTTAGTAAAAAATGTTTATCTTAGAGACATCTATGGGAAATTTAATATTTCTCACTAATAATTACATGTTTTTTCTCCAACCCCTCATTTTACTGGTAAAGCCGAATGGGTTTAATTGTGCTTAGTCACCAGATATGCAATCCAGTGTAGTGTTTACTATGCAACTCTATAAATAGCATTTTAATAAGTCATTTTAAAAGGAGTATACAGTTTTGATAATAGATACTCCTGTAACTGTAAGACACAGTGCCAATAAAATTGCATGTTATTCCAATGTTATGTGATATACAAATGTAATATACAAGATTTAGTTAAAAATTGCATTTTCTACAGTATACTGCAACTCTGTTTATTTTACTGTTTAATACAATACTGCATGGTGTCCTGTGCACCCCTTAAACCTGTGTAAAATATTGATCTCAATATAACTATCAATTACAAATAATTATTGAATGTTTGTGATCCATTATTTTAATCTTCATTTATTTCAATTTGTTGGCATCTTTTATTTTTTAAATATTAGCAAAATTAAATCTCCTATGATGATTCCAAGTGCAACAGCTAGTTGCTATTGCATTTATTGCAATAAGTATCAGGAACTATGCTAACGGAGAGAAAATGTAGTATATTTATAAACTATTATTATAATCATGATTTCAAAAGCACTGTAAAATATTGTACAAATAGTTCACATTTGTTTGGTCTAAATTGAGTTTGGTTAAATGCTCATTTAATACAAATTCCTACTAGGGATATTATATTTAAACATAATTGTGGTATGTCTAAACGTTTAAGCAAAATCCGCTTTCATTCTGTGTTATAATTTTAATTAGCCTAATAACGTGCAGTGAGATGAAAATTTATTTCATTTAAATTGATAACTACATGTACCCTCCCCAATGTTATTTTCCTATTTATATAGCATAATAAATTAGTTCTCTAGTGTGCACTTAAGTATCCACTTCAACATATTTCCAACAGTACTGGCTTTGTTCAGTTTCTCATTATTAAGTACTTTAAAAGTAAATCTCCTGAGACTACTGAAATCTTCATAAATGCTTGTTCCAAAAATATAAAAGATCATATGTTTTCTGAAAACAAAATTAAGAAACATCTGTGGCTTGAAGGTAGTATGGTATAGTCCAGGACCAGTGGCGCACTCACTGCCAATGCAGCACATGCAAAGCATTATGGTCTACAACAGAATAGGCTACAACCAGCAGCTTGGAGTAAGAAGGAGCGCTTAATAACTTAGAGGAGAGGAGCAGATACTTATTTTTATAGAAAGGTGTTCAGATCACCTAATATTTTATTATAATTCTTCATTTGTAATGTGCCAACAAGAACAATTGCAAACGGTGCAAAGGATGGAGGGCCCTGTTATTGAGCTTTCAATCAGACATACACAGTGCTTTCCCTGAAGCACCTATCGAGGTTGAAAACTTGCAAACTTATATTCTAAAGGGTGTGGGTGGTGTACAGGAGAGTAATAGATTAATAGAGCATATAAAGGCTAAAGAAAATAGGCTTCTTTTAATAGATGCATGAGGATTTGAGGCAAGAGGATAGTCAAGTGGAGCGAGGCAGGGAGTTCCAAATTAAAAGAGCAGCATGAGAAAAGTCCTGTAGGCTGGAGTGGGATGAGAGAGGAGGAAAGAAGACGGTCATTAGCAGAGCGAAGAGGGTGGGTGGGAGTGTATTTTGAGATGAGAGCAGAGATGTAGGAGGGTGCAGTATTGTGGGGGGCTCTATATGTTAGGGTCATCGTTTTGAATTTTATTCTGGAGGCTATGGGAAGCTAGTGGAGTGCCTGACAGAGTGGTGCTTCAGACACTGTGCATTGATTTTGGTAAATGAGTCTAGCGGATGCGTTTAATATGGATAGGAGTGGAGAGAGACGGAAGATAGGAAGGACAGCAAGGAGAGAGTTGCAGTATTCAAGGTAAAATATGATAAAAAAGAGAGAATTAGAATTTTTGTTGTGTTTTGTGTAAGGTAGTGACGTATTTTGGAGATATGTTTTTGTGGGGTTCTCTCCATTCAATATCCTTGCTGTCATCCAATACCTTTAGTACCTATGCAACTTACGATTAAAATATTTCAGAAAATATTTACTGTAGAGAACAACTGCTCCTATACTGTATAGCCAGTTTTTAATGCTCTTTACAATTAAATCAACTTTCCGTTGGGGTGACCTGAAGTTAGTTTCCTAAATCATTACAGAATATGGTTAACCCATATGGATTTCAAATTAAAACAACTGATGCAGTCCAGAGTGTCAATCAATGGCAGTAGATATCAAATCAGATTTCCCAACACTCTACCTTTTAGTACATTTGGTCCCAGGTCTGTAATCTGTCCAGTGAAATGTTTCTGTAATTATAATACTTTATTTGAACACAAAAATTATTACATTGTAGTGACTAAACACATTTACATTTACTAAGGTTCCTAATAAAGTATGATTTACAACTGTAGGTTACAACAATTGAATATTATAAAAATAAAAAGTGTTCATCTTCAGAAAACCAACCCTGGTTTGATCCACGGATAGGCCATGATTAGTGATGTCGCGAACATCAAATTTTAGGTTCGCGAACAGCGGACGCGAACTTCCATCAAATGTTCGCGAACGGGCGAACCCGGCGAACCGCCATAGACTTCAATGGGCAGGCGAATTTCAAAACCCACAGGGACTCTTTCTGGCCACAATAGTGATGGTAAAGTTGTTTCAAGGGGACTAACACCTGGACTGTGGCATGCCGTAGGGGGATCCATGGCAAAACTCCCACGGAAAATTACATAGTTGATGCAGAGTCTGGTTTTAAGCCATAAAGGGCATAAATCTAACATTCCTAAATTGTTTGGAATAACATGCTTTAAAACATCAGGTATGATGTTGTATCGATCAGGTAGTGTAAGGGTTACACCCGCTTCACAGTAACAGACCAATCTCCCCGTTTAATGCACCGGAAACAACCGCAAACAGTCCCTTTGCACAACCGCAAACTCCCCATTTGAACAAGGTTGGATACCAAGCTAGCCATGTCCCGTTCCTTGTCCTCACTGATGTCATTGAAGGTCTCTTCCTCCACCCAGCCACCAAGGGTCCCCGAAAGGTGACAACAAGCCCCCTGGGACGCCTGCTGTGTTTGGTCTTCTACCTCCTCAAAGCCACCTTCCTCCTCTGACTCCTCTTCTTCAGACTCCTCTCTCTGCGTTGCCTCTGTCTGTGTCATTATAAGGTGTGTACTGTTAAGTAGTTCTATTCCTATCGGTTTAATCCCTGTTACGTCCACTATTAGGGGACGTGTATATGGCATTGATTTTTGGAACAGGGAGATGGAAAAAGATGCTTGGTCGGACCTCCTACTTCAAATTTGGGCACACTGCGTGTGCAATCTAAGGTGCCACCAGATATGAGTGTCACTGTGCACTGGCAAAAGTTGGCAGAGTAGATGCAATAGGCTTCACACACACGCCTGTAGGCAGGCAATTGCTATTCAATCTATTACAGTCAAAAAAGTGTTGTTTTATGTCACTGTACACTACGGTTGCACCAGATATGACGTATCACTGTGCACTGGCAAAAGTTGGCAGAGTAGATGCAATAGGCTTCACACACACGCCTGTAGGCAGGCAATTGCTATTCAATCTATTACAGTCAAAAAAGTGTTGTTTTATTTCACTGAGCACAATATTAGCTGTGAGCCTGACACAGGCAGGCAACTGAAATTAGATTAAAGGAAAAATGGGTTGTTTTTTTTCAATGTATGGTACACCAACTATGACTGGTGAAACAGAGCAGAATATTAGCCTGTCCTTCAGATGGAAGGCTCTGGAAGGGAGTGTATGCTGCTGCTTGGCTGGAATGTGTCTGCTGACTGTGAAGTGCAGGGTCAAAGTTTCCTCAATGATAAAGTATAGGGGGCGAACCGATAAGCGCATGTGTTCGCCGTCCGCGGCGAACGCGAACATGCCAAAATCTCCGCGAATAGTCCGCAGCTGAACTGTTCGCGACATCTCTAGCCATGATTCATATCTTTTGTTAACAAGAGATTAGTGCTAATAATTACCGACTAGCCCCTGAAGCTTGGTCTTATTGTCCAGAGTGCAAACAGAGACAAGACATTATAAATTTGTATGCCACTGCTTATCAGTAATTAATACCAACAATCTCTTATTAACCAAAGACTAGAAACTCCTTTTTTAAGGGGTGGGGGGTAACTCAATTAACAATCTGATAATGAACCTACATAGCAGGCCAGCAATATTGTCTACCAAGTACAATGTACTTTAAAATCTACTAACATCATTTTAATAGAGCGCTGAAAACTAAGCGATAAAACTGATTGATGCATATTTCATTTCATTATATTTCTCAAGTTACCCTCCCTCACTGGGAAGTTTATAGCTTATAAAAAGCAATGACCAGTTTATCAAGAACACTCTGCAAATGACCATACACTTTTTGTGCCACTACAAAATCAACTATTTTCTTAGTTTTTTTCCAGACATACTAATCCCAAAAGAAAAAAAGTTGAACTGTATTACTGCAATGAATAGAGTATATATATACATTTATAGAGAGCTTGTAATGTATGGTGCCTTCAGAGCCTGAGTGTTTTAAGAACATTGTGAGCATCAACTAGTATTATCTCAAGGCTCATAATTAACCCCCAGTTACATTTGTACAGGGTGATGAGGAAGTCATATTTAAGTTTTTTTTGTATTAATAATGTTTTAACATGAGTGCCATGTATTAACAGTAATACTGTTTTTTCCATTTTGTATTTATTTTAAAGTGAAACAGCAGAGGAGTTTCCCCATATGGTATAAAATAGATTGTTGGCATTAATTATTGGTAAGCAGTTGCCTATACATTGATAATGCCCAGCCTTTCTTTGTGCAGAGGACAGTAAGCTCAGAGCTTTGGGGGCTAATCAGTAATTAGTATCACTAATCTCTTGTTAACAAAAAATATGAATCTTGGATAAAACGTCAATATTGGTTTACTGAAGGAGACTGCTTTTTGTTTTTATAATGCTCCATTGGTTATTACCTACAGTTTTAAATGATATCATATATGGAACTTTACATGTCACTCTAAATGTGTTTTGTCACTATAATGTAGCTCCATGCCAGCAACTGAGGCCCCTCGCAAAGCGAGGGCCTCAGTTGCTGGCGAGGTCACTGGGCAAGGGCCTCAAACCCTCGCAAAGTTCACGTCGCTACTGAAAAAACACGACACACAAATTACGACACTCGCTAAATTTTACGAGGAACGCAAACAACCTACGAAACACGTTACCACACATTACGACCTCACAAACATCGGACGCAACACGCCGACATATAAACATTTAAAACACAATAAATACACACAACACACACATAAAGAGATTACCTACAGCAAGAGGAACCATCCAGCACCTCAAAAAAACAAGTTACACCTTCATTTAAATAAAAATAAAACACTTTAGACACTAATAAAATCGCTAAGCGAGAGAAAAAATGGCCGCGGACAAAACGAAAACGAGGCTACAGCACTCTCCACACGTAAAACACCACACCACACTCGCAAAACACCACACAAAACTCGAAAACCACTACAAACCAACAACGGACAATACGCAAAGACGCACAACACACATAAACCGCCATTTAACGCAAATGCGGAAGTACGACACTACGCGCACGGTTTCGCCTCGCGCACGCACAGTATTACACTGCACACATTCACCACGCTTATACAGCAGCTCCACAACACTAATGCTGCAGCAGCATCAAAACACATTCACATCTCTTCAACACAATGCTTCCAAATAGGTAAAGTATATTCATTTATTAATGTATTATATCTTTACTAATACACACCAAACAACATTAGCTCACTTACAATAACATTGCCGTCATTTTTTGACGGGCAAGTCGCTAGTAAATTTATATTAAGAATCACCTGGCACACTTTATTATCACTAAATATGTTAAAAAAATGAAAACTTATTTATTTATGGAGTTTTTAAATGCAATTGCTTAGTGTTTATATATGCAGTTTGTTATTCACAGAAGTTCACATGTTATGTATTTAGAATGCTCTCTTCACTCTACATTTGAGTATGTATCCAGTGGAGTACAGTTTTTTTTTTTTGTCCACCTGGGGCTACCATACAACCTGTGAATGCATTTGCATCATGGAAGATGGTTTGGGTATGGAGTTTATTGGAAGCAAACAGGACAAATCAGTTATTTGATATGGTTTTTGTATTTTCACAAAGATGGAGTATTATAAATTGTTAATTTTGGTAGTAGTAGTTTAGACAGCACTGGTATGTACAGTGGGGTTGGTTTTGTCTCTAGATACATGGGGATTTGGATGATAGAGTATTACAATTTTATGGCTATAATGATCGTTTGAATATTTTGGCAGTATTGCATTATATACAGGTATGTTATGTATTATCGTTATGAGCAGTAATAATAGGAACTTGTTTGTTTCACTGATGTGATAATCTGTGTACCAATTAGTGAAGGGCTTGAATTTATAGTCTACTGGGGTTTATACTGGCTATTTACAGTGGCAATCTTTCAATATTACTGAATATAAATCTTATCTAATCCATAGTTCCTCCCATTTCTCACTGTCTTTCTAATCTTGTTAGCAACAGAAGAAAAGCTTGCTGCAATTAAAACTAAATTAGATACTATGGGCCAGATTCAATTGCCCAATTTGTACATTTATACACACTTAAAATCCCTCTTACTATTGCTACATATTCAGTAAATATTACTTATTGGCACTAATGAATTCTTACGTCAATAAAATGCATATAAACATTTATTAAAAAAATACCTGAAGTCAAATTTATGAGCTCAAGGCAAAAAGACGCCAATTGAATAGCTAATTTGACCGCAATCTCACTTACTGGCCCCCGTATCTCAAATTCGGCCAATTGAATGAGGTTCTTTGTGTTTTGCAAGTGAAATTAAATTGCATTGTAAGTTTTAAGGTGCAGCGAGTGTTTTATTTTAGTAGGTCTCCAAATACTCCCCCACACCCTCTTCGTTCTGCTAACGACCTTCTTCTTTCTACCACTCTTGTCACCTCCTCTTACTCCCGCCTCCAGGACTTTTCTTGCGCTGCCCCTATTCTCTGGAAATCCTTCCCTCACTTCACCAGACTATCCTCCTGCCTGAAATCCTTCAAAACATCAATAAAAACGCACCTCTTTAAAGAAGCCTATAACCTTCCTCCCTTAAATGCTCAGCACTACTCTCTCCCTACTGTACCACATACACACTTCAACCTTTAGATTGTAAGTCTGCGAGTTTCAATACTGCGCTGTGCTTTAGGGAAAGCTCTATGGACACCGGATTCCAAGCTCAAACACAGGGCCATCCACTCTTTGCAATGTGTGAATCTTGAACTTGTCATTGCCTGTAACTTAACTTATGTATAGCGCTACGGAATATGTTGGCGCGTTAGAAATAAATGATAATAATAATAATAGGTCATACTTAGCAAAAAGCTGTGTAGTACTTAAAAGCAAATCCATTCCATGGTTAAAAAAATAAAGATTGATAAGTGGTTGGTTTGATGCTATGTGAAGCACAGTTTAAGTAAAAACTAGGCTTAGCAAATGCTTTTTTCTTACCTACCCTAGGAACAATATGACTCTGGCCTAAGTTAAAAATGAAGCAGCCACTCAGTGGTAGTTTTCTGTGCTTCAAAAAATCACCCGAACAAAATTACATACTTTCCCATCTTTTCACCTTGGTAAATGTAGGACAAAAGTGGAAAGATTTAGTCTTGTAGGTAAGCTACAAATTGGTTCCAGAGATGTTACTGTGTGATAACCACTTTGTAGAAGTCATCAATGCTTCCTGGCATGAGGCATTGTAAGAATCCAGAATAACTGGAAGTTCTTTTAGATGTTCAAACAGTGCAGACAAACATTTCATGCAACAATGTCACTTGGTCGTAGTTTAAATCACATGAATGGTAGGTAATGATACTCTTATAGAATGACAAGAAAAACTGAGGTTAAAGGGACATGCAATTTACCAGTGCTACTCTAAGAGAGAACTAAATGTGAAAAAAGTAATTTATCTAACTCAGTGCCATTGAACAATGAATATTAATATGTTAGAAATGTTTGAGTCTGACTAGGAGCATAATGAAGCAAGAAAAATTCATAAAGCTATTTAAAAAAAAAATGTTTTGAAGTCTTTACCGGGTCTCATTGATGCAACTTCCTGCTTCTGGAGGGAGAGGTGTGGTGTCAATTTCACATATATCCAAAAATCTAGGAAATCCTCTGTGTACCCTCCTTCCACTAAAAAAAAACCTCTCATGATAAAGCTCTCAGGAAGTGATGTGATAAATGCAAAATGGATTCCTATACTCATAAATAGAGTATTCAGATGCCCCCCCCCCCCATTTTTATGTTTACACAGCTGCTAATGTTGTTTGTTTGGTATATATTTGCCATACAATTTCAATTTTCTCTTGAACTGCAGTGGTCTTTTAACCCTCCAAATCTAGTCCTGCACTGTGGTATGTAATATCCTTGAAAAATCTAAATGCAACAAAATATCAGTTTCTTTCGTTTTCATTCAGTCATGCTAACCCTAAAAGAAAAAATCTGATATTTGTTATTACAGAGAATAGCACAAATAATCACCCCAGGAATCCAAGGTTGGTGGGAGGAGCCTCTTGACCCGGCAGGACCAAGTATCTTAATGGGTAGCTGGGGGGCAGAGCCATTTATAGGCTCTTTGGCACAATCAGCGCCATTATGCCCCCAGCTAGCCATATTTGTAGATACCCACCTGCTCCTAAAAAACAAACAAATGTTAACTAAAAATGTATTATGTTTTTATACAGGGGCTGATGGTGAGGGAAGTTGCCGGGACAGGGGGGAAGTGAGTGAGATCTTACCCTACGGTGGTACGGCTGTTCCAACGAGGGTTCGGGGCAAAGGGTTTATTGTCTCTGCCCAGGCTCCTCCCCTCACTTGTTCATTGGTTTATTTATTTATTTATTGATTATGGTTATTATGTCATTTATGTTTACCAATAAAAACGCTGTGGCCTGTTTTCATCACCAAGATGTGGTCTGTGTCTAATCATTATCTACAATATGCGATCTGTGTTAAATTATGTTTTAACATACCAATTGGGCCGAGCTTGGGTCAAGAGTGAGATTGTAATCTGAACCAGTTAGAGCAACATTTCAGTAACTCTGCAGCATATAAAAAACAGTTAGGACTTTTAAATGAGCTTCTCCAATTGATTTTGACTACTATATATTATTGTACATAGCATTATAAATGAATTCAGTGTTTCTCTAAGGCACTTTAAGTTTACCACTTTCCTTTACTTGCTTGAGTGACTGCCAATTTAATATTATGATAGCCAGTTATCATATTTTTGTATTGATTTTGGTCCTGGTTATGTACGGGCTTGGGTACGTTTTGTTTCAGCTTCACATGTATTGGTGGCCGCCATTGTAGACTTCTCATGGGAAATTACCCCATTTATTGGTTAGGGTGATCATTTAGCTTCCATGAAAGTTTTTTATGGGCAGTTCCTCTCTTGGTAAACAACACATGGATCAAACTCACAACAAGTCTCAGAAATCATAAATGTACTGAAAAAAATTGAAACACCCTTAAACAATAAAGAATACAAATATTGCATTTCAGCCTATCTCATGCATATTTAGTCCAACTCAAGACAAATAAGCAGAACTACAGGAAATACCAGCTTTTGCAAAGGTTACCAGAGATATTGTTAACAAAACATAACTTTCCGTGATATTTCTCCACCAACAGTACCTAGGGTAAAAATATAAGAACAAGTGCCATTTACACCTGCTCACAACTAAAACATACTGTATCTCACTCTTGCCTATGCTGATGGTTGTCAATCAATCAACCACCAGTGTCAGTGGTGTATTACTACTAGGACAATACATTTTCAGCAGACAGCTACATTCTAAAAACATGTTGCCTATTTTGAAATGGAGACTACATTTTAAAAATATATCCACAGCGGTCCTTTAATGACTGTGGGCTTGATTGCATGGCTCTTGTAGGAAAGCTTCTTTGTGACAAGTTCAGAAGCCCGAACGTAGCTATTACATGCTATCAAACCCTTACATATAAACTCTTATGAGTTATTGCTACATGTGAACTTTTCCATGCTCTAAGTGTGGTTTAAACGAAACTGCCGAGTCATGGATCCCGTAGGAGCTTACAGAAAATGCTATGTGTTCTCAGGACCAGCTCTGCTGGTGCTTGTAGTGAGCCACATTCTTACATGTAAACTCAGCCTCTTGTAAGAGCAGCTAAACTTCCTATGAGAAAAACCCAGAACAAAAAAAAAACAGCCTTAATAAAATAAGAATGAGGCATACACATCCTGAAGCACAAAATAGTGTAAGCATTTCGAATGAAAAACCCAACCTCTACAACAAGAAATACTAAAGGCCAATAAACAATGTCAATTACAAATACCTGCTCACACATTTGAACACTGAAACCCAACTAATGCTAAATCACACCTGAATACAGAGCCCTAGGGGTTAGCACATAGCCAGCTGCCCTACAAATACATTTACAACCCCCCATAACAATAATTCTGCCTTAGCTTGACACAGTTAATGTTTGCATGGAAAACATGTACCCATATAGACTCCATGTAACAGTAGTTACTAAAGATTTTTAACTTGATCGTGTTTGCTGCAGAGATTACTGTGTTTATTGGCTCTGACTCGCTGCTTCATACTTATGGGGGTTTTTACTTGTAAGGATGGTTGTGAGTCTCATGAGCTATTTTCCCTTATGTGACATATGCCCCGCCTAAAATCACATAACTTCCTATGTGAGTTACCCTGCAGGGCCAAAATAATAGCTCAGTAAGTCCTCTCATATCAAGCCCAACATGACTGAGTCAGCCTTATGGGAGTTTTACGGGAGTCTGGTATTCAAGTCCTATATTTTGACCTTGTGCTGCTTATTTTCCAATCACCATGAAGTGTATGTAAGTAAAACAAAACAGAAAATCAGGACTACTTTCCTCAGGAGACAGAAAAAAATCTTTCTGTTTCTTTTCAGATATTCTGTAAATGAATACTATAGAACTTACCTCTACAGCTATACAACCACTTGCAATGCAAAACTGGCACAATATGCATTTTGATAAATGATAATTGGTTAATTGATTAAGCTTATACAATTTAGTTCAATTCTTTTTTTTATATAAGCCATGCATTTTTATAATAGTAAACAGTCAATGCAAAATGAACGTTTCTATTCATAAATTTTCAATGTCCAGATGGTAAAGAGAAGACATCTTTTTTATAATATTTAAAAAACTTTCAGTTCTTGCATAACTACTACTTGCAAATCTTTAATTTCATGACAGATGTAATTAATTGTTCTTTTGTATTCCCATAAAAGCTTACCTCAATTATTACAATTGCAAGGCATCAAGGAACAATGGGCGATGATCAAAGACTTATTGGATTCTTAGCCACAAATGAGTACTTCAATACATTACATAATCAATACATGGAAGAGCTTCAATTTAATTTCCTATCTTTGGGTAGATGCCATGTACTAATTGTCAGAATTACACTTCTAGTTGGCTGCACGCTATGATTTTATTTACATGATATCTTATATAGAAATACACATACTCTTGGAACTTCGAAGAGGTAAAATAAATACAATGAACGCATTAACTGAAATGTTATAATACATCTTATTGTGAACAATTAAAATGTTCTCAGTTTCACTTAAATTACATTATGTTATCTTATGCTACTGACTATAGATATTTACTATATAAACCACGTATTATGACAGAAAAGTTATCTCAACTGTGGATAATTTGTGCTAGTAATCACTGACCATCTCTTTATGTAGAATCATTCACTATTACATTCACTATTATGTAGGTCACATAGATCAGGTTGATAAGTTAACATAAAATATAGTTCATTCAGTTTGTGAAGGATACAATGTATGTTCAGAAGTGAGATACAGAAATCCACAAGTCAAAAGTGCTGCATGTTTCTCTTTGTTGAGGCTTGACATGATGTAATAGTGACAATAGCCAGCGGTATAACTAGCAAATAAGGCAGCTGCCTTATTTACATAACAATATATTTAAAGTTCAGTTTATTTATGTGCCTTCTCCAGCTAGATGCTATAAGCATGTTCTTTTGGGGGAGAAGTGGCAGACTTGCAGTGTGCTGCACTATATAAAAACAAACAAGACAAATAAAAACCATTGTCTCTTGCTTGTAAGAGGAACTATGCTTTATATTATGAAATGTGAAAAAGATAAAACATAATTTTAAGGAATTGATAAAGTTTTTTAAAAAAAAGTACAATTTATAGAACAAAATATGCTTGTTATATTATAAAATAATGCACTTCTTGTGTGTGGATAATGTAATTTAGCAATGTAGTAAAAAATACGGCAATAAAATTTGAAGACTGGCTCTTTGCCACAAAATGCAAGACTCTCCCCCCTCTAACTTGCCGGCCTCGCGATGAGCGCCTTCTCCCCCCGTCAACTTCAACGATCATTGCGGACCTCATCCAACCCACCAATGTCATGCCTCGCAATAAGCTCCTTTGGCACTCATTGCGTGTTTCACCCACGGTCTACTTAACGGGCCTTGCGATGAGTGCCTTTGGCTCTCATTGCAGGCCTCTGCCAACCCGACACTTGCGAGCCCCACGATAAGCGCCTTTGTGAGCTCATTGCGAACCGCTCCCCACTCTCTGACCCATGTGTCTGTTTCCCCCTCTCCCTTCCATGTGTCTGTTTCCCTCACTCCCTGCTCTGTGTTTTTTTCCCCTTATTTCCCTCCCCTGTGTCTCTTTCCACCCTCTTCCTCCCCTGTGTCTTTCTCCTCTCTCTATCTCTGCTCAAGTCTTGCGTGGCTCGCGATGAGCGCCATTGTTTTATTTTCAAAGTCTTGCGGGTCTCACATTGATCGACTAACGGTTACAGGCTTCGGCCTCATTTGAACCCTTTTTGAAAACATTTACATCGTAACAGCCGCTATTTCTTTCCTCGCTTAGCCAATTTTCGATCTATGAAAAATGCCTATGGCCTCATTTCAAGGCACCCAATGAGCACCTTCGGCCGGTAACTTTTAACGTAGCGTGACCGACAATTCGTAATTACCACAACTATACAGGTGATATATAATCAGTATATAGTGATATCCTTTTTATTGGACAAACATATTCATTAGAATGACAAGCATTCAAAAGAAACACTTCTCTTTTTCAAGTCAGAAGAAGACTTGAAAAAGAGAGGTTTAGCTCTCGAAAGCTTGTCATTTCAATGAATATGTTTGTCCAGTAAAAACTGTATCACTACATACCGCAATTCTCCGATTATTCATCTAGAATACTAGATACTCATGGCTACCTCATGCTTCATTTTTATATATAAATATAGTATTACATAGTTACATAGTTACAGAGTAATTAAGGTTAAAAAAATACTTTAACCCATCAAGTTCAACCTTTAAAGATCTCCTCTGATCTGCAATATGCAGATTAATTGTTCATTGATGCAGAGGAAGGCAAACAGAAAAAAAACGGAAACTTTTCCAAATGTCTCAAAAGGGAAAAAAATGAATTCCTTACTGACCCCAGATACTGGTGATCGGACTCCTCCCTGGATCAATAAACCCTCTCTAATTACCCAGGATAACCCTGAATGCCCTTTTTATTAAAAAATATATTCAATCCCTTTTTTAAAGGTATCTATTGAATTCGCTGTCACCACCTCCTTTGGTAGAGAATTCCACAGATTAACCAACCTTCACTGTGAAGAACCCTTTTCTTTCTTTAAGGTGGAATCTTTTTACTTATCACCTCAAAGGATGTCCTCTTGTCAGTTAAAAACCTCTTGGCACAAAAAACCTCTGTTGACAAATCTTTATACTGACCCTGGATGTATTTATATAAGGTAATCATATCCCCTCTTAGACGCCTTTTTTCTAGAGAAAATAGTTTAATTTGGTGAGTCTTTTTCATAGCTTATCCCCTCCATTCCCCTTATTAGTTTTGTTGCCCTCCTCTGTACCTTTCCCAGCTCTAAAATGTCCTTTTTATGAAGTGGTGCCGAAAACTGTACTCCATATTCCAAATGAGGGCGTACTAGAGATTTGTATAGTGGCAGAATTATATTTGCTTCCCTTGCTTCTATTTGCCTTTGCAGATGCTGCTTGGCATTGAGGACTGTTACCTAGGTGGTTGTCAACAAGTACTGTCCAAATGCCTTTATCTGATACCCCTTGATTTGCTTCATTAAGATGATAAATTGCATGGCTATTTTTCCTTCTCAGATGCATAACCTTACATTTATTCATATTAAATCTCATCTTCCAGAAAGTTCATCATTGTCTGATGTAATTACCTTGCACAACTTAGTGTCATCAGCAAAAATGGAAACAATACTTTCCAGTCCTACTTCTAAGTTGTTAATTAAGGAACCCCACTTATCCACATTAGTCCAATCTGAATGTTCCATTTACAACAACCCTTTGCTTCCTGTCTTTTAGCCAGTTCTCAATCCATAAGCAGATCTTTACTGCAATTCCTGTATCACTTAGTTTGCACAATCGTCTCCCATGTGGCACTATATCAAAAGCCTTTGGAAAATCCAAAAAGACTACATCCACTGAGTTGCCTTGATCCAAGTTCCTACAAGTAACCTCCTCACAGAAAGTAATTAGATTTGTTTGACATGACCCATCCCTCATAAATCCATGTTGATTTATAATCCCTTTTGCATAGACAAATTCTTGTATATAATCCCTTATTAACCTTTATAAAAGTTTTCCCACTACAGAAGTGAGGCTTACCGGTCTATAATTCCCCTGATTTGCTCTTGGGCCCTTCTTAAATATAGGTATCACCTCTGAATTTCTCCAGTCATCTGGTAGCGACCCAGTGTTGAGTGAATCCTGAAAAAATAGATGGTTTGTCTACTACAGAGCCCAATTGCCTCAGTACTCTTGGATGTATTCCATCAGGACCAGGGGCTTTATTAACATTAATTTTTTTCAACCTCTTTTGGATTTCTTCCTGCATTAACCAATTATTTAGTGAAGATGGTATAGCCCCCTTTTGTTGCAGTGCCCCCACCCACTGGTACCTATCTTGTGTATACAGAAGAAAATAACCTATTTAGCACATCTGCCTTTTCCTGGTCACTAACTGTCAGAAGGCCTGCGGTATTGCGGTATATAGTGATACCTTTTTATTGGACAAACATATTCATAATTATTATGACGAGTTTTTGAGAGCTTCCTCAGTTTGTCAAGTCAGAAGCAGTACTGAAGAAATGACAGGCTTCATAAATAATGTACTGTTCAGTCAACTGTGCATAAGCGGGCATAAGTGGATGTCAAGGTAAATAAATGGTGTTGTAAATATTTTCACATATAGAGGAGGAGCTACTGCCGGTGCAGAGCCGTACCCCCCCCCCCCCCCGTGGCCCTCCTGTGGCCCCCACAGACCCCCACGGATGCCCTGTGGCCCCTGCAGTTCCTCGGTGACCCTCGCAGGTCCCTTGTGACCCCCACATTTTCCCTGTGCCTCCATTGGTCCTCTGTGGCCCTGCAGATCCTCTGTGGCCTCCGCAGGTCCCCTGTGGCCCCATGGATCCCTGTGGCCCCTGTGCATCTCCTGTGGGGCCCTGGGGCTCCTTACAGACCACAGTGGCCCCTCACAGGCTACAGGGGCCACCTGTTCCGCAGCCAGCCCAGTGATCTCCACAGCCACTTATGGCCCCTGTGGACCTCCTGTGGGTCACCTGCAGCTCCTTATGGCCCACTGTGGCCCACACTGTGCCCCCCACAGGCCCTATGGGGGCCATGGCTTCTTATGGTGCCTATAGACCACTTGTGGCCCCTCGCAGACCTCTGCGGCCTCCATCAGCCTCCTGTGGCCCCTTGCTGACCTCTGCCGGCTCCCTCAGCCCCCTGTGGTCTCTGCAGCCCGCTGTGGCCTCCCTCAGCCCCTTGTGACCAACTCGATTCTTGCTGGCCCCTGTAGCAATCTTGAACCTCTATGGCCCTCTGACCTGCAGTGGACCCTTCTCCCTCCAGGAATGGAGTGCAGCACTGGGCAGGTAAGACATTATTTATAGTACTATAATATATATAGATGTATATGTAAATGCGTACGTTTATATATATATATATATATATATATATATATATATATATATATATACACAAACACATATACAGTGGATATAAAAAGTCTACACACCCCTGTTAAAATATCAGGTTTCTGTGCTGTAAAAAAATTAGACAAAGATAAATCATTTCAGAACTTTTTCCACCTTTAATGTGACATATAAACTGTACAACTCAATTGAAAAACAAACTGAAATCTTTTAGGTAGAGGGAAGAAAAAATAAAAAAATAAAGTAATATGGTTGCATAAGTCTGCACACCCCCTTATAACTGGGGATGTAGCTGTGTTCAGATTTAAGCAATCACATTCCAAATCATGTTAAATAGGCGTCAGCATATACCTGCCATCATTTAAAGTGCCTCTGATGAACCCCAAATAAAGTTTAGCTGCTCTAGTTGGTCTTTCCTGAAATTTTCTTAGTCGCATCCCACAGCAAAAGCCATGGTCCACAGAGAGCTTCCAAGGCATCAGAGGGATCTCATTGTTAAAAGGTACAAAGGAATTTCCAAGGCATTAGATATACCATGGAACACAGTGAAGACATCATCAAGTGGAGAAAATATGGCACAACAGTGACATTATCAAGAACTGGAGCTCCCTCCAAAATTGATGAAAAGACGAGAAGAAAACTGGTCTGGGAGGCTACCAAGAGGCCTACAGCAACATTAAAGGAGCTGCAGGAATATCAGGCAAGTACTGGCTGTGTGGTACATACGTATATATATATCTATATAAAATAAATATATAAAATAATAAAATAATATATATACTTATATATATATATATATATATATATATATATATATATAAAACACATTCTGCATACATTTATTTCATACGTGCATAAACAATCTCACACATATTGTCAGGGGTAACCAGTGGTTGTTCAGGGGTGAATTGCTAGGGTCAGATCACAGAGGCCCAGGGGTACCAGACTTGACAATGGCATTGAACTTGGAAGGGGGTCATGTAGACAATTCCAGCCTGAACTGTTTAAAACAGTTCAAGGTGTAGAAGTCCCCACTGTAGAGTGCATTGCTGAAGGAAGCAGGCTCTCCACCATAATGCCTTGGTATTGGAAGAAGGCCCACTTTATCACTGGAGGGAGATGGTGAAGTGGAATGAGTCTTAGTACCCAATGTAACTGGCATGGTAGGCATTGGAGCAGCTGACATAGCGGGAGAAGCTTTCATACGGATACAAAGCATTGTAAAGGAGTCTAACATCTGTAACAGCTTTGTTTTAAAAAAAAAAAAGCAAAGAGGGTGTCACTCTTAGTTGTTTATAGAGTAAGATACCTGGGTCATGCCTGCTAGTTGTTGTTCCAACTTAAGATCCAAGTTGTATTTCTGTCGACAGATGGTGTGTCAAACTCCCAAGCTCGGAGTCCTGGTGCCAAAATAACTTCACCCAGATCCATGGGCCTGTTGTAATATTAGAGGTGACTGCGGTCATTCAGCACTTTGTATGTCCCTCGTGAGACTTGTTCCCAGACAGACAGTTTCTGTGTCCCTTGATGAGGCTTGGTTACAAACAAACACTTTCTGTGTCCCTTGACGAGGCTATATTGCAGCCAAAAAATGTATGTGTCCCTGGGCAAGATTTGAACCACAGGAGCTGCAAAAAGGTGGAAGCAAACTACATCTACGGCAGCAGAGTGCAATGGACTCTAGAATATAAAGGCTGTGGAACTCATTCATTGGCTGAGCCCATTCCCTGTGGCAGCTAAAGGGAAGAGTAATGACACTTGGTGCAAACTCCAGGAAGTGAGTACTGCACAGCACCAAACACGCAGTAAGAGCAGGTCTGCCCGAAAACTCACATCACAGGGATATGGAAGGACCTGGAACCCACTAACTGTGTGCAGATGCAGGTACACACTGCTTAGGCATACCCTGTGGCCTACTCAGCATGTGTGTCAGACTCCACAGGCCCAGCTTTCACAAGTTCAGGTTCAGTATTCCTCTGTGGCCTTTTTTGGGGATTTTTTTAGAGACTGATCTTTTCCAGTCTATGGGCTACTGTTGGCATAATGCAAGCAACAATTTTAAAACATCATCTAGTAAGATTTTGAACAGTTCAGCTGGGATTCCATCAACTCATGCAGCCTTGTTATCAGAAAGGCTTGATAGGGCCTATCTCACTTCACTCTCCAAGATGCCTGGATCCTGCTCATTAGACAAACTATTGAGATTATCAGTGATGTTACGATTATTCCTGTATAGCTCTTCTGTTTATTCCTACCACATCTTCTTTATCTGATCTGTATCTGTTAAATCCCTATCACTTTTATCTTTTATCATGCCCACTTTGGCATTAATGTTCTTTTGAGAAACCCAATTTACTTCCGGCATCCTGTCTTCCATGTCTCGCCCCTTCAATCTATTCTTTACCTGCACTGCATATTCACTGTGGATTTTATTTTTTTTGTATCCACTTGGTCTGATGATTTTCCCTCTTTTATACTTTTTAATTCTGAAGTTTGGGATAAGAAGCTCATGATCTGAACCGCAGTCAGCTCAAAATATTGTTTTTGCTGACTGTATGAAGCTCCTACATCTTTCACTACAAAGTATACAGGGAGTGCAGAATTATTAGGCAAATGAGTATTTTGACCACATCATCCTCTTTATGCATGTTGTCTTACTCCAAGCTGTATAGGCTCGAAAGCCTACTACCAATTAAGCATATTAGGTGATGTGCATCTCTGTAATGAGAAGGGGTGTGGTCTAATGACATCAACACCCTATATCAGGTGTGCATAATTATTAGGCAACTTCCTTTCCTTTGGCAAAATGGGTCAAAAGAAGGACTTGACAGGCTCAGAAAAGTAAAAAAAAGTGAGATATCTTGCAGAGGGATGCAGCACTCTTAAAATTGCAAAGCTTCTGAAGCGTGATCATCGAACAATCAAGCGTTTCATTCAAAATAGTCAACAGGGTCGCAAGAAGCGTGTGGAAAAACCAAGGCGCAAAATAACTGCCCATGAACTGAGAAAAGTCAAGCGTGCAGCTGCCACGATGACACTTGCCACCAGTTTGGCCATATTTCAGAGCCATAACAAAAAAAGTGGGCAATAGTAAAATGTAAACTTTATTGGTTGGAAAAACCAAAGGTTCAAAGGTATTTGTACAGTTTTTATTCTTTCCCTTTTTAAAGTTTTAATCGTCGGTTTTTCCAACCAATAAAGTTTACATTTTACTATTGCCCACTTTTTTTGTTATATATATTTAGAGTGTTATGCACTAATGGGCTTTATTCCCTAAAGATTTTTTCTGCATATTTCAGAGCTGCAACATCACTGGAGTGCCCAAAAGCACAAGGTGTGCAATACTCAGAGACATGGCCAAGGTAAGAAAGGCTGAAAGACGACCACCACTGAACAAGACACACAAGCTGAAACGTCAAGACTGGGCCAAGAAATATCTCAAGACTGATTTTTCTAAGGTTTTATGGACTGATGAAATGAGAGTGAGTCTTGATGGGCCAGATGGATGGGCCCGTGGCTGGATTGGTAAAGGGCAGAGAGCTCCAGTCCGACTCAGACGCCAGCAAGGTGGAGGTGGAGTACTGGTTTGGGCTGGTATCATCAAAGATGAGCTTGTGGGGCCTTTTCGGGTTGAGGATGGAGTCAAGCTCAACTCCCAGTCCTACTGCCAGTTCCTGGAAGACACCTTCTTCAAGCAGTGGTACAGGAAGAAGTCTGCATCCTTCAAGAAAAACATGATTTTCATGCAGGACAATGCTCCATCACACGCGTCTAAGTACTCCACAGCGTGGCTGGCAAGAAAGGGTATAAAAGAAGAAAATCTAATGACATGGCCTCCTTGTTCACCTGATCTGAACCCCATTGAGAACCTGTGGTCCATCATCAAATGTGAGATTTACAAGGAGGGAAAACAGTACACCTCTCTGAACAGTGTCTGGGAGGCTGTGGTTGCTGCTGCACGCAATGTTGATGGTGAACAGATCAAAACACTGACAGAATCCATGGATGGCAGGCTTTTGAGTGTCCTTGCAAAGAAAGGTGGCTATATTGGTCACTGATTTGTTTTTGTTTTGTTTTTGGATGTCAGAAATGTATATTTGTGAATGTTGAGATGTTATATTGGTTTCACTGGTAAAAATAAATAATTGAAATGGGTATATATTTGTTTTTTGTTAAGTTGCCTAATAATTATGCACAGTAATAGTCACCTGCACACACAGATATCCCCCTAAAATAGCTAAAACTAAAAACAAACTAAAAACTACTTCCAAAAATATTCAGCTTTGATATTAATGAGTTTTTTGGGTTCATTGAGAACATGGTTGTTGTTCAATAATAAAATGAATCCTCAAAAATACAACTTGCCTAATAATTCTGCACTCCCTGTATAGTCAATCTGATTTCTATAATGTCCATCTGGTGATGCCCATACGTAAAGTCGTCTCTGAGGCTGTTGGAAGAGGGTTTGCTAAGACCAGAGAATTTTTTTTTTTTTTATTGATTTTTATTAGACAGGTCAGACATATAACATAGTACACCAAAAACATTAGAAGTGATAAATAGGAATTAACAATAAACGTATTTCACATATTTGGTTTCCAGTGTGTCCTCTGCCTGTCCAAAACTCCTCTCCCTTTTCCGTTTTTCTGGTATTATAATAGCTGATATTAGCTTTTAAATAACTTAAGGCTAACGAGAAAACTATATTTAATGAAGTCCCATAACTATGGGAAAAATATGATGAACTTGGATTCCTGACCAACTGTTGTTTTGAGCTTGGTTGGTAGCATCTAATAGAAAGATTATTCTGTGTTTAGGTTACTGTGTGGGCTAATGATGTTGGGTAAATTAAGACCACTACTACTATGGATCCCCTAATAGCTCCTTTGTAGGGAGAAGTGTCACTCACCCTATTCATCTGCCGCGTCTTGTCTGCCAGGCGGCCCAGCAGGAGGCCCAGCGCTTGTAGTTATGGTCAACCTCTGCGGACAAAACGCTCATGGATCGAACGAACTCAATTTTGTTTAAGACTACTTCAAATGTTGGGGTGGGTGATTTCCAATGGGCGGCTACTACTATCCTAACTGCTAGGAAAATTTGGTTAGTTAGGAATTGTTCTGAGTTGGACATCCCTTCTACCGGTAATCCTAGGATGGCCTCTTCTGGTCTCATGGGATAGCATTGACCCCATAGTTTCTCCAGGGTTTTGTAGGTGTCCACCCATGTGTGTCTAATCATAGGGCATTCCCATAATTTATGGATTAGAGTCCCTTTTTGGTTGCAGCCCCTTTCGCATATGTCACTAATTGTCTGGTTCCCTATGTGCATTCTTACTGGGGTTAGGTACCACCTCATAATAACTTTATAGGAGTTTTCTTTCATAATTACGTTAAGTGATGTGTTTTTGGCTTGTTTCCGAATACTATTCCATTGGTCTCTGTCTAAATTTATGTTGAGGTCAGCTTCCCATGCTGATTCATAGTGTAATTTAGGGGGAGTGACTAAATCGCTTAAATGGTTATATATTGTGGAGATGTTTCCTTTCCCTCCCGGGAATTTATTGCAACATTTTTCGAATAAGGATATATTTTGCCCTCCTTTATTCTTAGTGATGTGATTTAATCTTTGGTTTATAGCGATTAGGTTAAGCCATTCCCCCGGAGGAAGGGGTTTGTCTTCTAGGAATGCGGTGGTGGACCATTTTTGATTAACAACCGGTAAATCTGCCGCAATTGAGCAATTATTATCAATCCACCATCTGTATTGAGCATTAGAGTTTATTTTGGGGTTAGTTGAAAGTGGCCATAGAGGGCTGAGCCCTGACTCCTGGCCCAGCAGTCTGTTCCTCTTATTTATATCTTTCCATAGGGAAATTGAATGCCTCACACTTGATGGAATTGAATGGGGTAACTTGAAGCCCTGCTGGGTTGAGAGCCATAGTAACTGACGCATGATTAAATCATTGGACCCTAGTATGTGTTTTTCTAATTGAACCCATACCGGGGGGGAGTCCCTGACATACCACTTAACTAGTTGTGCTAATCTAGCAGCTTTAAAGTACCTGGAAATGTCTGGAAATCCGAGCCCACCATCCTTCTTAGTCGCAGTAGTTGTTTCTCTGTTTATTCTAGGTTTTTTATTGTTCCACAGAAAACTCATTAGTAATTTCTGTATTTTTTTCAAGTCTATCGCTAAAATCGAGATAGGTAAGGTCCGAAAAAGGTAGAGCAGTTTGGGGAGTACGTTCATTTTGACAGCATGTAGCTTTCCTAACCACGAAATCTTTAGTTCTGACCACCTGTGCAGGTCCCTAGTTAATTGTTTAAAAAGGGTTGGGTAGTTTGCTTCATATAGGGTCTTAGTTGATTTTGTAATTTGTACGCCTAGGTAGTTGATAGAATTCGGGGCCCATTTTATTGGAAAGTTATTGGCTAGTAGTTTTTCCGTGGTGGGAGGAAGTGATATATTAAGGGCTATGCTTTTACTTGTGTTAATTTTGAATCCTGACAGTGGGCCAAATTGAGACAAAAGTTTGAATAGATTAGGTAGACTAACCAGGGGGTTTGATATTGTTAGTAGGATATCATCGGCAAAAAGGCTAATTTTATGATCTGTCGGGCCGACCCGTATACCCGATATGTCAGTGTGCTGACGAATGGCAATTGCTAGGGGCTCTATACTGAGGGCGAACAGCAATGGTGATAGAGGGCACCCCTGTCTTGTCCCCCTTGTGATGTTGAATTTTAGTGAATTGTGTCCTTGGTATGTAACTTGTGCGGTTGGTTCCGAGTATAATGTCGCGATGCTTCGCAGAAAACCTTCCGGAATTCCGAATTTGTTCAGTGTGGCGTTCATAAATGTCCAATCTAACCTATCAAATGCCTTCTCGGCATCAAGCGCCAACAACATAGCGCGGCCTTCATTACTTTTGGTTATGTCAATAAGGTCAACAATTTTTCTGGTATTGTCTGGCGCTTCTCTCCCCTTAATGAACCCTACTTGGTCTGGATGTACCACTTCAGTTAACAGATTCGCTAGTCTTGACGCTAAGATTTTGGTGTATATTTTTAAATCTGTGTTGATCAGAGATATTGGTCTATAGCTAACACATTGGGATGGGTCTTTCCCCGGTTTAGGAATCAGTATTATTTTAGCTTCTAAGAATTCCGGTTTAATTTTTTCACCAGCTAAGAAGCTGTTAAATAGCTTATGTAAGGTGGGGCTAAGTAGATCGCTCATATGTTTGTAGTAGAGGTTGGAATAGCCATCTGGCCCTGGGGCCCCGTGTGCCTTTGTGGATTTGATCGCATCCTGTATTTCTTCGACCGAGATGGGCTCTAAGAGTGATTTAGCTTTGATAGAGTCTAATTGGGGTATATTTAAGTTATTTAGTGTATTTTCAATTTCTAGTTTGTGGGTTGGGGTGCCTGATTCGGGTGTTTTGCTGTAAAGGTCCGCATAAAATTGTCTGAATTCGTTTACTATTTGATCTGGTTTAAAAACTGTCTGCCTATTTTTGGTGATTATTTTGGCTATGAATGAGTTTGCTCTTTTTTCTTTTAGTCTCGTGGCCAGCATTCTATCGGGCTTGTTTGCGTATCTGAAGAATTTAGTTTCAGTTCGCTGTAGGATATTGACCATTTTCCCTCTTAAAATAGTGTTTAGTTCTTGTTTGTAACTTAGTATCTTCTCATGGGTATGTCGTGATTTATCTTTAACAAATAGTTTCTGTGCTTCAGCAATTTTCTGGTTTAGAAGTAAGATTTGTGCTTGGTCTTTTTTCTTTTTGATTGAACTAATTTGTATACAGACTCCCCTGATCACTGCCTTGTGAGCTGCCCAAATTCCATCTATGTCTATCTCCCCTACTGTATTGAGGTCAAGATAATCTACGATTGCAGTTCTGACCTTATCTCGTGTGATAGGGTCGTTCAGTATACTGGGATTTAATGACCACCTTGGGTTATTTCCTTTCGGTAGGAGATTATTCATGGAGATTTTGACTAGATCGTGGTCCGACCATGCTATGGGGCAGATAGAGGCCTCAGTTAGGTTCCCTGTAACGTTCTGTGGGATCAGGATATAGTCTATTCTGGAGAGCGAACCATGTCTGGCGGAAAAAAATGTGTATTCCCTTTCTGTGGGGTTCATGTTTCTCCAGGTATCAATCATGCAGCTGTGGGGATTTTTTGTGAACCTAAATCGTTTGACTTGTCTTTGAGCGGGTCTAAGACCGCGTTCATGTCTCCTCCTATTATCTTAAGTCCGTCTTCCCAGCTATCTGTGAGTTTCTGTATTTTTTGAGAGAATGGCGTTTGATCTGTGTTCGGGGCGTAAATGTTCAAGAATGAAACCTTACGTTCGTGTATGGTCCCATGTACTGCTAAAAACCTGCCATCTTTATCTTTTTGAATTTTACTTAACTGAAAGTTGAGTCTTCTGTGGAACAAAATCGTGACTCCCTTTTGTTTGGTATCTGCGGTCGAATGGAATGCCTGAGTAAAGACTCCCCCCCAATATTTTGGTAGTGCTTGTTTTCTAAAGTGAGTTTCCTGAATCATTACGATATCAAGATTTAGTTTTTGGTAATTTCTCAAGGCTACCCCCCTCTTGATTGGTTCGTTCAGACCATGAGCGTTGTGTGACGCAATGACAATGTCCATATTTCTTATTGAGGTGTATGACCCTTTGGTGTGTCTAAATGGCTATCTCACCTTTCTGGAAGCCTGTTACTTCGTTATCCTGTGCCTCCTGCTGGTTTCCGCCCGAAGACTGCTCAGCAGCTGGCTGTGTGGGAGAGTATCTGTACTCAAAGGAAAAAAGACAACAGAGTATGAGCCAAATTGCTTATACTTAAACTTTCGGAATTATAAAAACCTGGCTCAGTAATTAAGCAAGTTCCTACTTTTCCTCTAGTGGGGAACCCTAAGGTAATCCTGGGTAAGAAGTCTAAGTACTTGAGTCTGTTTGTGTGTCTTACTGTTGGTCAGGAAGGCTCTTAGTATGTTTGAACTTAATTGTGTTCCTTACTTAAATAAAGTGTGGTAATTTAAACTACTATGAGGAGAGCGTTTGCTGTCCTCTTCGTATTTTACTGGTGGGCCAGTTAGTGTCTCTAAACTGACACTGAATTGGTCCGCCTAAACTTTCCCTACTGTAGGGGTTTTTGGAAGTCTACGTGTTAGCGCCCGTAGGGACGCCTTCTAGGTGTGTGTTGCTTTTGCCTTTACGGCCTGGGTTAACTGTCTATAGTGTGTATTAGAACTTTCACTGGTGTGGGTGCTACCTTATTGGATCTACTCGTTTTCAGATTCAACTAGCTTTGGTTGTCAGAGTAGCATGAAAACAAGGAGAGAGAGAGATGAAGAGAGAGGAAGATGAAGCAAAAAAAGACAAAAAAAACAGAGAAACAAAATAAGTGACAACTCATTGTAGTAAGTCTTTTTCTCCGTTCATGGGAGGACTCCTTCCTCTCGGGTTTTCTGTTGGTTGTAACTGCTCTCCGACAGTGACCTTGATGTTCCATTCCGCCAGCAAGTTAATGCCTTCCTCCAGTGTTCTGATGGTGAAGAATTTTCCCTCTTTGGATATATTGAGGCGAAAAGGGAAACCCCATGTATACCTCCATCCTTGAGCCAGGATACAGTCCAGAACCGGTTTCAGTTGTCTCCTTTTGGCAAGGGTAGTCGGGGCTAGATCAGAAAAAAGCAGCGGTGTGTGCCCCTCGATGGGAGGGATGCCTTTTCTTGCGGCCTTCATGAACAGTTCTTTGGTGGAGTAGTAGTGGAATCTGGCAATGATGTCTCTTGGGCGCTCCTGTGGAGATGAACGGAATCCTAGGGCTCTGTGAAACCGATCCATTCTCAAGTTTTCTGGATGTATGTTTGGGAGGAGAAATTCACATAGATCGTTTAGGTATGCGTGTAGGTCCTTGACAGACTCCGGCACATTCCTCAGCCTTATGTTCTGTCGTCTAGATCTGTTTTCTAGATCTTCCTGTTGCAACTGTTGTCTAGATTGTTCCTCCTTCAAAGCCAAGATCTCCTCTGTTAGCTTGTTGTTATGTTGCATTATTTCCGAAATTTTAGTTTCCAGTTTTGTTGTTTTATCGTCCACCTTTTTAATTTCTGTGGTTAGTTCTGTTGTCACCTTCCGGATGTCTGATTTGACCTCCTCTCTGAAGTTGGATATTAGGTCTTTAAGGTCCTGGATGTCACTTTTAGTGCTAGGCGCTGACATTTCAGAGCTTGTTGCTGCGTGGACTGCGGCTGTGGGTGTTTTATTGGTGGGAGAACTTGCTGAAGATTTGGGTAGGCAGTAAGATTGGATCCCTTTATTGTTCTTTCTCGTGGCAACACCTGCCATCTCAGTGAGAGTATTGTAGATCAAGTTGTTGCCAGAGACCTGGTTTCACTTGGTTTGTCCCAGAGCAATTGTTAGCGTCCCTATATTGCTGGGCTTTTTGCTAGTTACATCTTTTTGGATTTATTAAAAGTTCTTGAACCGAAGTGGTCATAGCTTAAATGCTTATAGTTGAAAATTGAGCTTTGGTTGTCTCTTTTTACTTGCTTGGTGCTTTTGAACTTTGTCCACTAGGTGGTAGTAGAGTTCCACTAGTACAGCCTGTTACACAAGCAGGGATTCGGACTGGAAACTAGCCTTGAAAAACAAATGGTTTTGTAATCCTGTGGCCTGTGTCTGATTAACCCTTTGTACGCTGCAAATTTCGCTCTTGGGGTGCACGCTCCTGTGTTAGGAGCCCAACGATTCTTGGACCTGAACTGTCCTGTTTTTAGGAACCCACCTCAGATATGTGTCTATGGTCCGTGGACTTCTGGGGAGGTTCTTGGACCCAGAGGGGGGGGTCTCCTGCGGTGGTTGTGCCTGCAAGTTCTCTTTGGGCTTTTGGAGCCCCCTACATGTGCGCCTGCAGCATGGGCCTCTGTTGGTAAGTGAGCCCTGTGCAGTGTACTTTTAATGTTCTGAGTCTAAGTAGACAGGTTGGGCTGGGTTGCTTGGACCCAGGGTATGGGGAGAGCTTTGATGGGGATATGTGGGTAAGGGGCCCCGGATTGCTTAATTTTTCTGGGACTAATTTGCTTCTGATGCCCCCCTGGGTACCCCTTCCTTGGATCAGGGCTATCTTCTCCCCCCACAGCTCTATAGCCTCTCCCCTGTACCTGCTTATATATGTCCTCAGCAGTGCAGCTCCACACTCTCTCCCTCCAGGCTTCCAAGGGGAAAAGTTCAGCTGGGTAGGGATTCCATGCAGGGGACTCTTCCGATTTTATTGTTTTTTTTAAGGTAATTTTGGGATCAATTTGTTCCCCTAGGTCTTCTGAGTTTAGTGATATTGTTTGTTGGTCACTCAGGGCATCTATAGGGGTCGATTGTCCCAGATTAACCCAGGCCTTAGCTGGAGCTCTTGCAGGACATGTCTTTCCTCTCCAGCAGCTTAGCCACACCCCCGACCAGAGAATTATTTTGACAGAATTCTACTAATCCCTGACCTGCTTCATTTTGTACTTGCCAGTTATTCCAGATATTGTTTGGTTTCCTACTTTAGTATGCCATGATAAGAGTAATATTTTTTCTTGATGTTATATCTAGGAGGTTTTGAATGTTTCGGTAAGTACCATCATGCAATTAAATAGCAAACATAGGTCAAACAAGGTATATTACTTTTGGCCGTTTAATACATTCCAAAAGCATAAGGTGAATATATTTACATTATAACCACACTCACGTCAGACTGAAAGTGTTCACGTTTGCATATCTCTGCCAAGAATCTCTGGCTGCATTGTGTGCTGTATGTTTTAGTGGCAAAAGCACATTTTCTGACCTGTTTAACACTTCTAGATATCCTCATAAGTGTAATTTATGATTGCTGCTTCCCTAATGATACAAATTAGCTTAAAACTGACAATTAGCATTATTCATTTTCTATTTCCATAAAGTGAAGACAATTCCATTATTTCAATAATAAATGAGTTGCAGTGAAATAAAAATTAAGAGGCTCATATAATGCCAGATGTACTGCTGAATTAATTTTTATTAGAAGACTAAAATAGCGGATTAAAAAAAGCTACAATGTTTGCCAAAGTGAAGGCACATGAATATAGTACAGTTCATATTGCATCTTAATTCACAATTACAGAGGGAAGACATTACTCTACCAATATCTGTGCAGGTACTGGCTAAATAGGTTTTTGGTAGTCAAAAAGTAATATAATATGAATTTTTACACAGAAATATCTTGTAACTCTAGCAGTTTGAAGTCTTTGCTTATGATACAAAAATATTCAACAATGTGGATATTCTGAGTTGTGCATATCAAATGATTAAAAAATAAATGATTAAGTATGTTCGATGTCAAATTTGGTGCTGATAAATACAAACTCCAAATTTAGAATATGAAGAAAGGGTATACAGTTAAAGGGACACTGAAGTCACCATATGCACTCTACACCATGAGATAGAGGGTGGAAAATCATGTAGAAAAAGTCTGTTTAAATTTTGAAAATTTTGGAAATTTTGGAAATTAATCAAAAATTACTGATTTTTTTATAATGTTGTTTATTTCCTGTATAGCCATGAAGCCCACAATACTCTGCATAGATAATGATATTCAGGATGTAACTGTTACACTAAGTATATTTGAGCTTTATTGATTTATATATTCCTAGCTTTATGTGCAGTCATGTGGCTCAGTGAGCAACTGCTTCTGTTTGTGGGACTGTAAGTTCATATATCTTCCTTTTTTACAATAATAATTTTTATTGTAATTTAAATGATTATATTTGTAATTTGTTCCATACAAAACATTTATATATTTTCAGTTGTATCATGTGACCACAATAAAATTAACTATGTATATATAAGAAAGAGGGTAGGAATCAAACCTTATTTGCCCTTTTATAATGCAAGTACTTTAACGCAAGTACGTTTTAGTGGAAAACAATAACTATGTAATTTTGTAAATATAACCTATTTATTAATTACATTACTGCACCAATATTTGTCATATATAACCCCTTACACCTAATATATAATTTGAATTATCTTATGACAAAAGTAAACATTTCTAATTTGTTCCACAAGCCCGGGCAGCTTATTATGTATTCAAGAGCAGGTTAGAGGCAGTTTGAAACCACTGACATTAAACAGTTATTTTTGCATATTTTTAAGAAGGAAATCACTTTTCCATATGCTTTCCCAACCTCTATATTATGGTACATAGCACATATGGTGACTTTAGAATCCCTTTAAGGAATGTAGGTATGCCTGGGATAAAAACACAGCAACCTTGAGGTTTAGTTAAGCCAAGCTTTTAAGGTAGACTGAGACTAGATAGGCCTTTTGGTTGTCATAGACGTATATTTACATTTTCATTTTTCACATCTTCTTTCCACTCCCACCTCCTATCCGTTCCTATTTAACAGCAGAACCAGTAGCTAACCCCTTCAAAAATAAAACTGATAATATCCAGAATGACCTCTCCTCTCAACATGTCACAAACACATCCCACATCTCAACAAACCACTACCACTTTTGCTCTTTGATATTCCCACATCCAATAGACTCCTTGGGCCCTGTAACCAAGCATGATGTCTTTGATCTATCAACCTCTCACCTTACCACCTGATCTTATTCCATCACAACTAAAACCCTTCCATATCTATTACACTCCTTAATACTCAGGCATATTTGTAACCACTCATGCCCTAATTACATCCATCCTTAAGAATTCTTCACTTGATCCACTTCCTCAATCTAACTTTTGTCCTATCTACCTCCTCCATTGGCTTCTAAAGTACTTAATCAACTGATTTATAACTGTTAGAACTGCCATTTTCTTTCCACCAACTCCCTTCCTGCCCCTCACAATCCAGACATGGTTCTTAATTGTCACTCAATGGCAAATGAAAGAGCCACTACTCTATACTAAATATGCTAGATTTCTCTGTTGCCTTCAACATAGCTGACTATCCTCTTCTTATCCAAACTCTTAATTCCCTTGGCATCGCTGACACAGCTCTCTAATTGTACACATCTTATCTTGTAAATCAAATATTTAGCTATTATTTTTCTGGCACCTTTTGTTCAGCACTACTGCTCACTGTTGCATGCCTCAAGGTTTATTGCTAGACCCATTGCTGTTCAACATCTGCACACCTTACTTTGCCACTGTAATATGATTTTTTTGAATTTCAATATTCTCTATATGAAGGATGACACTCAAATCTATCTTGCAGCAAAACCTATCCTGTTCTCCTCTAGAACATATCATCAAATGCCTCTCAAGCATACTGTCATTGATGTCCAACTATCAACTTAAAAACAACATTTTAAAGACTAAGCTCCTAAACCCTCTCCTTCTACTAAAACTCCCATTCCTCAAATATCCCTCACTTTTAACAATTCCACCATCACTCCAACTCTCCAGGCCCCCTGACTTGGGATTATATTGGATTGTGCCTTTTGCTTCAAACCTAATATAAAATCAATAATGAAATCAAGCTGAGTTCACTTAAAACACATCTCCAGAATACTCCACATTCTGACAGAACACATATTGTAATCCACTCACTCATTATGTCTCGCTGTGACTATAGTTACTTGCTTCTTGTTGGCCTCTCCAACGCGCACAATCTGCAAGCCCTACCAAATTACTCACACGCATAATCTATAGCAGTAGCCACAATCATCTATTGCCTTGAGTATTGCCATCATGCATGTGTTAACCTCCTGAATCAAACCCTCAACCATACCATCCACATTGTAAGCTCTTTGGAGGACAGACCTCAGCTATGTTGTACCACATTATCTGTCCCATTTTGTATTCTGTTTTTCTGTATTTCTGCACAGCTTATAATTCATTTTACATTTGTAGTTTGTTTATTGTCCTATGTCATTTGGTATTTTATAAATAGAGTAATAACATGTCTCCAAGATATACACCAGTTTTATTTCAGATGACAGTACTCAATGTCATTTACCAGCTTCAGATATAGGTTGTGTTGAAATTAATGAATGAAGGAAAGCCTAAGCATCTAAGTGCATAGTATCATTCATAAAATATATGTTAAATAAATAGTTTAGTGAATACTTTACAGGTCTGTCATGCAACTTTTTGTGAGGGTCTGGTAAATCTTGTCCATGGAGAGAGAAAAAGAGAAAATAAGAGAAAAGGGAGGAAAAATAATTGAGAGTCACAGAGGGAAAGTCATAAATATCAATCATATGACTAATATGACATCAATGTGTCTTATTGAAGTCTAGCATTGCCCACCTTTTGAAAGTATTTTTCAAGGCACTATTGCCCTTTACCATGTGCCACTGTAGGTTGAGGCCTGTGTATATTTTTGGGACGTTATTCTTCCTGTGTAACTGGCAACACATTGTTCAACAAAGTAACACAAAAACTATTTTGTATATGAAAAATAATATGCACTGCTTTTTCTAAAACCTGCAGTTGTATTCTTCCCATGTGCTTACATTAGTTGAGGAGCAATATAGTATAGTCAATAGGGAGGAATTACTAAGTAACTCAAGTACAGAGGCAGGCACTCATAACATAAGACGTATGCTTGCTAATGCCAGAAGCTTGCTAGGAAAAATGGTACAGTTGGAATTATTGGCATTCAATGAAAAATGGGATTTAATAGGCATTACCGAAATATGGTGGGATGAATCTCATGACTGGACTGTTAATCTGGATGGTTATTAACTATTTAGGAAAGATTGGGGCAATGGTAAAATAGGAGGAGGCATTTGTCTGTATGATAAGCCTGAGGTTAGGCCTAAAAAAATAGGCATTTAAATTATTCAAACAAGAGGGAACAGAGACTGCTGTACGTGAGTACAAGGAAATCAACAAAGCTTGCAAAAGGGCTATTAGACTGTCTAAAATAGAAAGTGAAAAATTAGTTGCAAAAGAGAGTAAGACTAACCCTAAAATATTTTTTAAATATATTAATGGGAAGAAGGCAAGGAAGGAAGCTATAGGAACATTACAACATGAAACAAGCCATCTGATAATTAGTGACCAGGAAAAGGCAGATGAGCTAAATAGGTTCTTTTCTTCGGTATACACAGGGGAGGTACCAGTGGTGGGGACACCGCAAAATAATGGGGCTACACTACCTTTACCAAATAATTAGTGCAGGAAGAATTCCAGAAGAGGTTGGTAAAAATAAATGTTAATAAAGCCCCGGGTCCTGATGGAATACATCCAAGGGTACAGAGGGAACTGGGTTCTATAATAGCCAAACTATTATATTTATTTTTTCAAGATTCACTCAACACGGGGTCTCTACCAGATGACTGGAGAAAAGCATACCTATATTGAAGAAAGGAGCAAGAGCAAATCCGGGGAATTATAGACCAGTGAGGTTCACTTTTATAGTGGGAAAGCTTTTAGAAGGGTTAATAAGGGATATTATACAAGAATATGTCTATTTGAACAGGATTATAAGTAGTCAACATGGATTTATGAGGGATAGGTCATGTCAAACAAATCTAATTAGCTTCTATGAGAAGGTTAGTAGGAACCTGGATCAAGGCAACTCTGTGGTTGTAGTTTTTTTGGATTTTGCAAAGGTTTTTGATACAGTGCAACATGGAAGACTATTGTGCAAACTAAGGAATGCATGATTTGCAGTAAATATCTGCTCATGGATCGAGAGCTGGCTAAAAGACAGAAAGGAAAGGGTTGTGGTAAATGGAACATACTCCGATTGGACTAATAAGGTAAGTGGGATTCCTCAGAGTTCAGTAATAGGTCCTCTCCTTTTTAATATATTTATGAATGACTTAGAAGTAGGATTAGAAAGTATTGTCTTCATTTTTGCTGATGGCAAAGCTGTGCAAGGTAATTAAATCAGTAAATGATGTACTTTCCCTCCAAAGGGATTTACATAAATTAGAGGAATGGGCATCTAAATGGCAGATGAGATTTAATATGAATAAATGTTAAGTTATGCATCTGGGAAGGAAAAATAGCCAAGCAAATTTATAATCTTAATGGAGCAAATATAGGGGTATCAGATATTGAAAGGGAATTGGGAGTACTTGTGGACAACCACCTAGGTAACTGTGCTCAATGCCAAGCAGCAGCTGCAAAGGCAAATACAATATTAGCATGTATTAAAAAGGGTATAGAAGATATCTAAGAAATTATTACCTTTTCTAAAAGCTGAGTGGGCGAATTGGGGTATAAAACCATAAAAGACCTATATAAAGGAGATCATTTAAAAACATTTGAATTGATCTGTAAGGAAAAGAAGATACAAAAAGAGAACTGGTTAATTTTTAACATGCTATATACTGCTATTCTGAACTCTAGTTATAAATTAGTGGGAAACAGAAACTTAACAGATTTCGAGGTATCATTATGTGATATTAAAAGGAAGCAAATCATAACTAACTGTCTTAAAAATATAAAAATATTAACTGAAAACATAAAATCTGTAAGAATGATAAAATGGGAACAAGACTTTCAAAAGGAATGGGATGAGAAGATCTGGCAAAGAGCATTTAATATCACCAAAGAATATATTAAGTGTTGTTGGCTTAGGTAAATACAGTTTCAAATAATACAAAGATGGTACATTACACCAAAGAATATGGACCTGATTAACCCACAATATCATTCAGGCAATTGTTGGAGATGCCTAAAGGAGATAGAATCACACAAACATATGTGGTGTCATCTCCGATTATTCAAGCTTTTTTGGTTAATTGTATTACTCAAATTTCTAAAGTCATCAAATTTAAGTTAGAATTGTCACAAGAAATTATTCTATTTCACTTTTTTCAGGAAAATATTTCAGAGACCAAGATTCACATGATAGTTAATAACTTGATGGTAGCGAAACAATTGATTGTTCTTAATTGGAAGAAAGAAAATTTACCAACCTGGGAAGAGATAAAAGGAGGAGTTGATAGAAATGAACAAATAAAACTGGATTTCATTAGTTACAATAGAGATAAACAATTTAAAAATAAATTAAGATGGTCTTTGTGGACTATATAAATATATAACAGAAAGTATAAGATCCTTTTGTTCCCTCCACGCACAAAATTCCCACAAGGCGATTTCCCTTTAGAAAACGATTTGCTTTTTTTCCAAGAAATGTTAGAATTATTATGAGGAATATTCATGAGAGGGTGTGATAAAAAAATGTATATTAAATGAAAATGGGATGATATAAAACTTAAATAAAAGATTATAAAAGAAGGTTATAGAAGCAAGGGAAGCAAATATAATTCTGCCACTATACAAATCCCTAGTACGCCCTCATTTAAATATGGAGTACAAGTTTAGGCCATTTTAGAGCTGGAAAAGGTACAGAGAAGAGCTACAAAAATAATAAGGGCAATGGAGTTAAGAAGAAAGACTAACCAAATTAAACTTATTTTCTCTACAAAAAGGCATCTAAAAGAAGATATGATTACCTTATATAAATACATCAAGGGTCAGTATAAAGATTAAAAAGGGAATTTAGGGTTATCCTAGATAAATTAGAGAGTATTGATCCAGGGAGAAACCGATCCCCAGTATCTGGGTCACAAAAGGAATTCATTTTTTTTTCCTTTGAGACAATTGGCTTAGTTTCACTTGTTTTTTTTTTTTTCTGTTTGACTTTTGCTGGATTCAATTAACAACTAATCTGCATATTGCAGATTAGAGGAGATCTTAAAAGGTTGAACTAGATGGATTGAAAGTCTTTTTTCAACCTCAATTACTATGTAACTATGTAATATAGGTAGGAATTTAGGTGTATCAAGGAAAAACAAGATTGTTTAATATCCTGTACCAAGTTGGGCAGTATTTTTCTCATCAATATAAATTTTTTACAGTTGCTCTAATTTAAGTTTAACAGTGTATGATTTTACTGCAACATAAACCAGGCTCATTACCACATTCTTCCAGTATTACTGAATTTATACATTTAGCTTTTTGTTTTTTCAGATATGCACATGTTTAGATCTTCCTGACATTTTACATGCAATGTCTTTTACAAAACCAATGGTGCAAAAGTGTACAATTCACTGAGCAGCATAGCATCACAAAGAAGGTATTACATAGTGTGTCAGACTTGACACTTGAAATCAAGAGTATGCTGTTCATGTATGGAAACAGGTATAATCTTTTCTGAAAATTACAATCTATTGTATTGAGAAACACAGCAGAATGCTGACAAGTGACAATATCTCTCACTGCAAGGATAACTTGACTTTTATAACTCTTAAATTATTCATACATATTATTCAGAGTTTATGTAATTTGACAGCCATTGAGCACTGTCTGTATTTCTGTGCATAGGAAACACTTTTTATGTTAAGAATAAAAACTGGCTATAGAAAAAAAATTCAAAAGGGGCCAATGGGCTCAATGAATAATGATGGCCAGTTTATGCAGTAAAATTGAAATTTAAGTTTGAATTTTTTATCTGTAAAGCAGTTTTTCTGCCCCCCCCCCCCCCCTTTGTTCGTAGCTTTGAGTTAGAGTCTAAGTGCAAGTCATTGCTTAAATTTTCTTAGCCGAAGTACCTACCAATTACAATGTTGGCCATTGTCCTCAGCTTTCAATTAGCAATAATTAGATTTTAACTCAAAGAAAAAAACAGGACCTAAAGGAGGAGTTTCAGAAAATTTTATTGATATTAAATAATTACAAACTTTCAGAGAAGTGGGACCCACACATGCTGTTTGAGTGTGGTGATTGAGACATGCCTGATACACATTTTAACGGGTGTTAATAACTATTAAATATAATGTTTTTTCGCATTTTAATCTGCAAATTTATCAGCTATATATTGTTGTTGTCCAGTACTTCAGTCGTGTCTGACTCTCGGTGACCATACGACAGGCACATCTGTCTGTTTTTGGTTGTGCTTATCCATGTGGTTTTCTCTGGGCAAAGTCAATAGTCAGTTGCCAGTTCTTTCTCTAGTGGACCACAGTTTGACCTTTCTGCTATGACTTGCCCATCTTGGGTGAGCCTACATGTTATAGCTCACAGCTTCATTGAGGTTCAACATGGTAGAGATCCAGTCCAGTGGCAACCTCACTCAGTGTACATCCTGTCATATGTATGCAATACTGGAACAGATGATCCAGGGTCCATATCTCTGTGGCAGGTGTGAGAATGTTGCATCTCTGAAAGCTCAAATGGGAGAACCGAAAAGGAGAATTGAAGCACCCTCTAACAGCCGGGAGAACAGTTCTACTGGAAGAGTGGGAGGGCAGAATAGGAAGAGGAACAGACAGATTTTGGCGGTAGGGGGCTCTATTATTAGGAAGGTAGACAGGGTTATGTGTCACCCAGATCCCAGCAATCAAAAAGTTTGCTGTCTCCCGGGTGTTCGGGTTCAGTATGTTGTGGATCGGGTAGACAAATTATTGGGAGGGGCTGGAAATGAACCGGTCTTGTTACATATTGGTACCAATGACAAAGTTAGTGGAAGATGGAGTGTCCTAAAGAATTATTTTAGAGAACTAGGTAATAAGCTGAAGGCAAGGACCTCCAAGGTAGTATGTTCTGAGATACTACCAGTGCCACGTGCTAGCCCAGGGAGGCAGAAGGAGCTTAGGGCAGTTAATGCGTGGCTAAATATGTGGTGCACTAAGGAGGGTTTTGGGTTTTTAGAGCACTGGGCTGACTACTCACTACTTAGGTAAAAATACTGAACATAAATGGACAACATTTAAATCCTTACTAAATGTACATACTTATCACCATATACCAAGTGGGAATAAAAGTATAAGGAGTAAATCACATCCAATGTGGCTTAACAATGATTTAAAGTTCAAGATATGGAGTAAAAAACAGGCATTTAAATTATACAAACAAGAGGGGACAGAGACTGCTTTACGGGAGTACAGGGAAATCAGCAAGGCTTGCAAAAGGCCTATTAGCCTGGCTAAAATAGAAAATAGCTAATTATTTGCAAAAGAGAGTAAGCTATAAGAACATTACAATGTGACACAGGCCGTCTGAAAATTAGTGACCAGGAAAAGGCAGATGAGCTAAATAGGTTCTTTTCTACGGTATGCACAAGGGAGGTACTAGTGGTTGGGACACTGCAACATAATGGGGCTACCTTTGACGAATAATTGGTTAACGCAGGAAGTAATCCAAAAGAGGTTGGAAAAAATAAATGTTAATAAAGCCCCAGGTCCTGATGGAATACATCCATGGGTACAGAGGGAACTGGGTTCTGTAATAGCCAAACCATTATATTTAATATTTCCAGATACACTAAACAGAGTCTCTACCAGATGACTGGAGAAAAGCAGATGTGATATCTATATTTAAATCCAGGTAATTATAGACCAGTGAGCCTCACTTCTGTAGCTTTTAGAAGGGTTAATAAGGGATAATATACAAGAATATGTATATTTGAACAGGATTATAAGTAGTCAACATGGATTTATGAGGGATAGGTCATGTCAAACAAATCTAATTAGTTTCTATGAGGAGGCTAGTAGGAACCTGGATCAAGGCAACCCAGTGGATGTAGTCTTTTTGGATTTTGCAAACGCTTTTGATACAGTGCAACATGGAAGACTATTGTGCAAACTAAGGAATGCATGATTTGCAGTAAATATCTGCTCATGGATCGAGAGCTGGCTAAAAGACAGAAAGGAAAGGGTTGTGGTAAATGGAACATACTCCGATTGGACTAATGTGGTAAGTGGGATTCCTCAGAGTTCAGTAATAGGTCCTCTCCTTTTTAACATATGTATGAATGACTTAGAAGTAGGATTAGAAAGTATTGTTTTCATTTTTGCTGATGACAAAGCTGTGCAAGGTAATTAAATCAGTAAATGATGTACTTTCCCTCCAAAGGGATTTACATAAATTAGAGGAATGGGCATCTAAATGGCAGATGAGATTGAGAGCTGGCTAAAATACAGGAAGGAAAGGGTTGTTGTAAATAGAACATACCCTGATTGAACTAATGTGGTAAGTGGGGTTCCTCAGGGTTCAGTATTATGTCCTCTCCTTTTTAACATATTTATTAATGACTTAGAGGTGGTACTGGAAAGTAGTGTCTCCATTTTTGCTATTGACACAAAGTTGTGCATACTAATTAAATCAGATAATGATGTACATAAAATTGAGGAATGGGCATCTAAATGGCAGATGAGATTTAATATGAATAAATGTAAAGTTATGCATCTGGGAGGAAAAAATAGCCATGCAATTTATAATCTTAATGGAGCAAATATAGGGGTATCAGATATTGAAAAGTATTTGTGAGTGCTTGTGGAGAACCACCTAGGTAACAGTGCTCAAAGACAAGCAGCAGCTGCAAAGGCAAGTAAAATATTAGCATGCATTAAGAAGGGTATAGAAGCCAGGGAAACAAATATAATTCTGCCACTATACAAATCTCTAGTACGCCCTCATTTGGAGTACAATTTTGGGCACCACTTCATAAAAAGAACAATTTAGAGCTGGAAAAGGTATGGAGGAGGGCAACAAAACTATTAAGGGGAATGGAGGTGCTAAGTTATAAAGAAAGACTAACTTCACAGTATGGCTAGTTAATCTGTGGAATTCTCTACCAGAGGAGGTAGTGACAGAGGATTCGATAGATAACTTTAAAAGGGGCCTGGATTTATTTCTAATTAAAAAGGGAATTCAGGGTAATCCTGTATAATTCGAGAGAGAGTATTGATCCAGGGGGAAATCCGATCGCCAGTATCTGAGGTCAGGAAGGAATTCCCTTTTTCCCCCTTTGAGACGATTGGCTAGGTTTCTCTTGTTTTTTTTTTCTGTTTGCCTTCCTCTGGATTAATTAATAATAATAATAATAAATAAATAAATAGTTTATTAATAATTAATTAACAATTATTTATCAACTAATTAATTAATAACTAATCCGCCTATTGCAGATCAGATGAGATCTTAAGGGGTTGAACTTGATGGACTGAAAGTATTTTTTCAACCTTAATTACTATGTAACTATGTAACTATATAAGCATTTACTATAAATCCAAACATAACATTTTAACACATTACCAATGAGTACATTGCAATCAAATGATAAGTTTCTCTAAAGCTGTGTGTAGAGTTTTAATTGCATTTAAGACTAATAACTGTTAATTATGTCCATGTTCTATAACAAGTGATTATGTACTTTAAACATTGATTATTACCATAACAGACTAAAGCTCAATAATATAATTACCTCAAGTTTGTTTTGTTCATTTCTACAGCATCCACATGTTTGTTCATTTCACAAAAAGAATTGTTATTAATTGAGCATCATCTTGATTTCTTACCTTTTTACACTACAGCACATCCCTTTGTCCACATGTTACCCTAGTTATATATATATATATATATATATATCTATATGTATGTATATATATATATATATGTATATATATATATATATATATATATATATATATATATATATATAATCTCTCTATTTCACTATGGAAATGTATATACACATGTGTATATAGCTTATGGACTAATACATTTAATGAAGAGATATGATGAATAGTGAGAGTAATAAATTGTGGCTTAAATTGTGAAGGACGGTGAGTTTTACAGATTTTGAGTTTATATGGAGTATATATATGAAGAAATCAGAGCTCTACTAGATGAATTAGGTGTGTTTTAAAATTTGAAAAACATGCAAGCTTTACTAGTTTAGGAGTTGTAGCTTTAATTTTAAGTATGGGCAAGCTTTAATTGTGAAGCACAGTTATCTTCATAAGCTTAACGTGATGGGGCTTAACACATGACTCTTATACTCTTTATTTATAATGCACCAACATTTTCCATAAACATACTTACAAAGTAAAATAAAGATTTATCAAATTACAAAGGTATATATAATTTTTAAGGAACAAAGAAATAAAAGTACAAGTACAGTGCTATACAAATATGAAACAAATGGGTCCGCAGACAGCTTGATGCAACAGGAGTGAGCTTAAAGTCTAGAAGGTAAAGTTGGGGTGTGAAATGGGATGGTAATAGATGCAAGATGGCAGTGAATAAGGTAAGAGGAGGTGGTTGTTATTGTGATTAGGTTGTATGTGTTTTTAACATTATGCTATAGAGTATGCAGCTGTGCATATTAACAATGAATGTGATAAGCTTCTTTAAAAACATTATTTTTTACAGAGTTTTTCAAAGTTTTGAGGCAGGGAGATTGTCTTGCAGAGCAAGCAATGAGTTCCAAAGAGCAGGGCAACTCAAGAAAAGTCCTGTAGGCGGGAGTGAGAAGAGGTTACAAGAAAAGATGAGGTCAGAAGAGAAGAGAAGAAGAAGGTCATTGGGGGTTGGGTGAATATTTGGAGATGAGGGCAGAGATATAAGGGGTTGCAATGTCGTTAAGAGTTTTATATTTTAGGGTCATGAGATTTGGGTATGATTGATGATAGAGAAGGATTGGAGTGGAGACAGATTGGGAAGGGCAGCAAGGAGTGAGCTGCAGTAGTTAAGGTGAGATATGATGAGAAAATGGATTACAATTTTAGTTGTATCTTATGTAAAATAGTAATATATTTTAAGATGTTTGTTAGGTGAAAACTTCATGATTTGGTTATTGATTATAAGTTAGGAATATTGATAAGTTAGAGTAAGTTCTAGATACGAATTGAACCATGAGAGAGCCATGTTACGGATGGGAATGGAAAATTTGGATAAAATATAGTGGTCGATTGTATCAAAGGCAGCAGAGAGATCCAGGAGAATTAGAATAGTGACCCATTGACTTGATGGTGAGCAAGTCATTACTGACTTTTGTGAGAGCTATCTCTGTGGAGTTTTGGGGATGGAAGCCAGATTGGAATGGATCAAGAAGGGAGTTGGAGGAAAGGAATTGGGTTAGGTGGTTGTAGATAAGTAGGTCAAGCAGTTTTGGGTGTAACTGTGACATGTTTTAAAGATGATGGAAACTTGGCACTGTATAGGAGAATATGACTAGATATGTGAGAGCTGGAATAAGTGTGGTAGAGAGGGCAGGGATTAGCTGTGATGGAATAGGATCAAGTTTTTACACAAGAGGTAAATAAGAGAACAGAGATTCATCCTCAGTTACCAGGTCAAAGTAGTCCATAGAATATGTGGGATTGGGGAAGGGCAAAGGATGGGTGTCGTCAGTTTGTTGAGAGAGGGTGTTAGAGACACGTTGAGAGGAAAGTTCATTTAAGAAGTAGGAGGTGGGGTGGGCAGAGGAAAGCGTTGAATGTAGCGAACAAAAGTTGGGGTTGGAGGACAGAGTTGATAATACCAAAGAAAAGTTGTGTTTGACAAGATCGAGGGCAGACAAGTAGCAAAGCACAATATTTCCTCCATAGTTGTTCAGCAGTGCAGCAGTACCTCTGCATTTAGTGTGGTTGCTCTGGGTGCCAAAGTTGTGGATGAGAGTGAGTCAGCCTGTAGTTGTGTAGACAAGAATGTTAAGGGTTGAAGTTAATATCTTGTTGTACTGTGAGGTAGTAATGTCAAGGCAGTTGAGGTGGTGAGAGGGTTGAGTAGGGGTTGTAGCATGTTGGAAAGATGTTTGGGTTCAAGTGGTTGTAGGTTTATGTAGGTGCTGGTGGCAGGGATTGAAGAAGAGGGGTGAGGTTGAAGGTTAGGAGGCAGTGGTCAGATAGACATTGGGTAGATGATAAGGCTGGAGATTGTGCAGAGATTGGTAAAGATAAGGTCCAGGGAGTGTACACCAAGGCGAGTTGGGGACTCTGTTCATTGTGAGAGGCCAAGGGAAGAGGCAAGTGAAAGTAATTTGGGGGCTGAAGAAGAGGTGAATGTGTTTTTACTTGTTGTTTATAAGATTAGGCTTAAGAAGTAATGTACAGGAGATCCTGCCTAGAGACCAAAGAAATATAAATTGGGATGTCTAAACACACTTAATGGAATTGTAAATGCACAAAGAGAGAATAAACTATTATAGTGTGTTCGAAAAAAGAGATTAAGCAGCAAATGGGGCTCATGACAGCAAATCTGTTAATATGGGTTCACAAGAGTGAAAAAATATGACTAGGTTGTATGACAGTGAGTAAGGAACATGGATGGGCATTATAAGCATCACGGTAGAAAAACAAGGGCACGTAAGAGTGTATGAGAGACTAAGGGGTGCACACATGCATATAAGCGGCTAACAGACACATGAGATTGGAAAAATTACTATGATGAGCAACTGAGTAAATAGATGATTGTAGGGGACAATACAAGCAAATAAACTAATAATAGACTCAAAAAGTGAATGAGAATAAATAATTATATGGCTCACGCTACAGAATGGGCAGAAACTATGGAGTACAGGATTGATAAGACCGCAAAGGTGAATAACCAGCAGGAGGCATACTAGAGTAATTAGCTTTCCAAGCTTTAAAAGTGAGGAGTGCATACATGCAACTGTGTAGGAGGGTGAAGCAATAATGAGAAACCTGTATGCAAGGAAAGGAAGGGTTTGGGGGGATTATGCTGGAATGGTGTGTTCTGAATAATAATGCAGTTATCTAGTGTGCTGTGTTAACATGCTTAGAGAATGTGCGCTAGAGAAGGAAATCAGTGAGGGGTGCACTAGAAGAAAGTGCGCAAGACTAAGCACTAACTGACAGTGGTGGAGTTGGCTGAGAGCACTATAAGACAGCAAAGGGGTTAGCATGGGCGATTGGCAGTAAGGGTGGATGTCAAGAATGACTGAGTAGGTGGAGATTGTAGGAGCATATGGAAAAATGATGGGCTGAGAAGGGGTAATGTAGCAGAAATTGAGATATAAAGGAGCAAATAGAAAGGGAAATGTACTATAGAAAAGTAACCCACGTTGGGAGCATGAAGACAATATGCAGTGATGGGCCCACTATATAAGTAAATATATAAGCAATGACGTGGTACTAGGCAATAAGCAGAGAGGAATATTAAAGAGAAATGAATAAACATTATAAGGAATTGTCAGAGGATAGCTAAGCATAAAAGGGGTTGCAAAGTTAAGCAAGTGTATGTCACAGGATGTGGATATAAATATGAGATAAAGACAAATAAGGATATATGGGATGAAAGTAGGATTGAGTGAGTATGTGGCTTGAAAGTGTGACATTATGACTCAGGTTAGGCAACAGTAAGGTGAGGAATGGGAGGAGCTGAGAAAAGGATTCATGATATATTAACACTGAGAACAAAGGCTGTGTGCGTATGTGTATGTATATATATGCCCCTCTGGATTGCTACCTTGTCACGGTGAAGATGCTGTGAGCTATACCAAGTATGGTCACTCAGGATGGGCAGGTCATAGCATGGTCCAGTCCATTGGAGATGGAACTGGGAACCCACTCCAGTTTGTATATTTATATGTACTATTTATTTACTGTACTACTGTACAGTGGAGAGCTTCTATCGCTCTTTGCCCACCATATATTAAATGATTTTTGTGGTGAACTACCGACTCATAAGATCCACAACACAAGCTGAGATCCCGCTCCATGCTGATGAGTAAGCTTGAAACAGCTGTACGTGGATAGGATTCTCAGTTTGTGTATAATCCAACCTTGGCTTTGCATAAGAGCTGTGTGATACAGCAGGTATAAGCTTAAAGGAAGCCATGTTTAAAATGAGCTATGGATTAAAGAGAGAGGCATCTTGGAGCACATTTCTATGTCCATGCTCAGCTTCCCAAAATGCAGTGTAATAACTGTTTTTCTCGGAATTCTGAACTGGAAACAGTTTTTTTAACTTGTTTTAGACATTCAAATGTAAACACAGATGTACTATTTATTTACTATTTATATACCGTATTGGTCCGAATATAAGCCGCACCTTTTCTCCAATTTTTGAGCTTGCGAGTTACTGGTGCGGCTTATATTCGCGACCGTCAAAAAATCATTGCCGATTTGCGAACTTTGCTTGTAACGCGTGCAACTTCTATTCACGAATGCAAAATTACTGCCGATTTGCGCAATTGCGAGTTAAGGGTGCCGTTTTTCGTGCTTTAGACTGCGGTATTGAATAGCGATTTACGGTTTTAGTGATTCTAACATCCTGTAAAGACTGTAACCTGCAAAAAAAGCCTGTTTTTTGCAATGGCTGATCACTTTGAGAGTCTTTTTCTCTACAATTACGGGTGCGGCTTATATTTGAGTACTATCTTTTTTCTATTTTTTGACCTTGAACTTTACGGGTGTGGCTTATATGCGGGTGCGGCTTATATTTGGAACAATACGGTATATATATATACTGTATATATATATATATATATATATATATATATATATATATATATATATATATAGTGCCTTGCAAAAGTACTCACACCCTTGGCATTTTTCGTATTTTGTTGCCCTACAACCTGGAATTGCCATAGATTGTTTAAGGATTTGAATCATTTAATTTACAGAACATGCCCACAACTTTGAATATGTTTTTTTTATTGTGACTTTTTTTTTTGTGTGAAGCAAACAACAAATAGGACAAAATGACAGAAAACGTCAATGTGTATAACTATTCACGCCCCTAAAGTTAATACTTTGTAGAGCCACCTTTTGCGACAATCACAGCTCCAAGTCGCCTTGGATAAGTCTCTATGAGCTTGCCACATCTTACCACTGGGATTTTTGTCCATTCCTCCTTGCAAAACTGCTCCAGCTCCTTCAAGTTGGATGGTTTGCGCTTGTGAACAGCAATCTTTAAGTCTGACCACATATTTTCTATTGGATTCAGGTCTGGGCTTTGACAAGGCCATTCCAACACATTTACATGTTTCCACTTAAACCAGTCAAGTGTTGCTTTAGCAGTGTGTTTGGGGTCATTGTCCTCCTGGAAGGTGAACTTCCATCCTAGCCTCAAATCATGCACAGAGTGGTACAGGTTTTGCTTTAGAATATCCCTGTATTTAGCACCATCCATCTTTCCTTCAACTCTAACCAGTTTCCCAGTCCCGGGTGCTGAAAAACATCCCCACAGCCTGATGCTGCCACCACCATGTTTCACTGTGGGGATGGTGTTCTTTGGGTGATGTGATGTGTTGAGTTTGCGCCAGACATAGCGTTTTCTTTGATGGCCGAAAAGTTACATTTTAGTCTCATCAGACCAGAGCACCTTCCTCCATACATTTTAGGAGTCCCCCACATGCCTTTTCACAAACTCAAAACGTACTATTTTGTTTTTTGATGAAAGTAATGGCTTTCTTCTGGCCACTCTGCCATAAAGCCCAAATCTATGGAGCGTACGGCTTATTGTCGTCCTATGTATGGATACTCCAGTCTCTGCTGTGGAACTCTGCAGCTCCTCCAAGGTTACCTTAGATCTCTGTGCTGCCTCTCTGATTAATGCCCTCCTTGCCCGGTCCGTGAGTTTTGGTGGGCGGCCGTCTTGGCAGGTTTGCTGTTGTGCCATGTTCTTTCCACTTAGTTATGATAGATTTAATGGTGCTCCTGGGGATCATCAAAGATTTGGATATTTTTTTATAAACTAACCCTGACTTGTACTTCTCAACAACATTGTCCCTTACTTGTTTTGAGAGTTCCTTGGTCTTCATGGCAGTGTTTGGTTAGTGGCGCCTCTTGCTTAGGTGTTGCAGCCTCTGGGGCCTTTTAAAAAATGTGTGTATATGTAATAACAGATCATGTGACACTGAGATTGCACACAGGTGGACATCATTTCACTAATTATGTGACTTCTGAAGGTAATTGGTTGCACCAGAGCTTTTTATGAGCTTCATAACAAAGGGGGTGAATACATACGCACATGCCAATTTTCTGTCTTCTATTTCTAAAAAAATGTTTTATGTATATATTTTTCTCATTTCACTTCACCAACTTAGACTATTGTGTTCTGATCCATCACATAAAATTCAGATTAACAAAACATTGAACTTAAGGCTGTAATATAACAAAATAGGTAAAAAGTCAAGGGGGTGAATACTTTTGCAAGGCACTGTAGAAGAGAAGTGTAGGGAAACCTGAAGACTCCCAATGAATTGCACTGTTCATTGATTCATGTCCAGTTTAATAGTCTGCCAGTTTGCGCAATACTGAAAACATTCTCTATCTAATACACACAACTTCATGATACGGTTTATTAAGCAGCATGGTGAGAATGAATTAAGCAATTAGTAGGCAATGCATCTCTTTTGTTCTCAGGTAAATCATTTTAATGAACTTACAAAATAGGTAAAAAGTTAGTAGCATTCAGATATGTAATATTGTTAATAATGTTTTGTAGTTCAGTAATTATTTACATTGTGTCCTGTTAAGCGAACCTGCAGTGGAAAAAAAGATTTCTATAGAGTTGTAAATGCAGTCACAATGCAGAGGCTCCTAACAAGATGATTACAAAGAAGTTCAACTCACAGTAGGTTCCTTATCCCTCCAGATCATCAAACAGTCCAACATGAAAATCCATACACAAGCAGATTCGACTAATTAATATTTTCTTTTCTTGGCTTACATAGTTGCTAATGTTGTTTGTTTGTTACATATGGTTATATTTGTTTTTTTAATTTGTAACTATTTTTATTAAAAAACTGTAAATTTTCTTTAAAATGAAATGTGTAATGTTTGCTGTTGCTTTTAAGAAAAATTAAGTTAGTCACTTTATATGCTCTTTCAGTGTTAATTTGTCACTGACATAATTGTATGTTCTTGCTCTCTTATAGTGAATTATATATTTTTAAGTTTTAATTAGTTAATTTGAGAGCTTTTTTATAGTTGGGTACATTGTCTTTTTAAGAATGAACTCTACATGTTACTAATTCTACTGCTGCATAACAGGAGATAAATATTACTTCCAAGATGCATTGTGTGGCTATCTGGCACAAGTTCACATGTTTTATATAATGTGTATGTCTATTTGTCCAGGCATCAAAAAGTTATTTTATCCATAGTCAGGGGAATTGGGAATGAGATCAAGAACATTATCATTTTTCAAATTCCATAACAGATAGCAATATTCTTCTAAACAAATTCACACAAGTCTGGGACAGATATCTGGCTGATATTTGATGCCAGCATTTAATCTCTGTCCCTAAGTGGACACCGTGTATTTGTTAGAAGTTTCATTATGTACATGCCACAGAAGTAGAAGTAACAGATGCCGATATTAAATGAATACCTGCAAATTCCAAAATAGTTTTCAGATGTTTTGTATGCTTTCTGGCACTTTACAGGTTATTATCAATATTTATAACACATTATCATCTTAATTCTACAATGTTTAATATTAATTTTAATGTAATCATCTCTTAAATTTGCCTTAAACAATAGTCTAATTCACTGCCATCTAATGTCACGTCATTAGCATATGCCGGGTTCCGACACAGCTGGAAGACGTGCGGACGCGCGGAGGAGCAGCTGCTGATGGAAGGTAAGAGAGAGGGGAAAGGAAGAGGGAGAGGCAGAAGTAATTAGAGAGGGGTAAAGTGATGAGGAGGGAGGATGAGGAGGGAGGATGAGGAGGGAGGATGAGGAGGGGAGTTGAGGAGGGGGGTTGAGGAGGGAGGATGAGGAGGATGATAAGGGAGGGGGAGGGAAAGAGACACGAAGGAGAGGGGGGGAAGAGACACAGGGGAGGGATAGGGGGCGGAAGAGACACCGGGGTGGAGAGAGACGGAGGGGGGGAAAGAGACACAGGGGAACTCGGCTTATACTCGAGTATATACGGTAACTATATAGTAAGTGTGGAATTTAGATTATTTGGCATATCAGAATCAATATTACCAATACATTATAAAACTTAACATCTATGGTTTGAAGATATCATTTAATCAAAACTATACCATTCAAATTTGTATTCTATATAAAATTAATCTCTAGTGGGCGCTGGCATCTATGGGATTGTATTATTGATCATTATGATTACTATATACAGTTATTCTCTGCATTTAGGCTACCTTAGATAGATAGATGCAATATATTTTCTCACAGCAAGAGGGCAATTAGTGAGTCCTACTCCAAACTTCACTATAGCTGAAATAGGGACTCTAAAAAGCGCCATTTTGTCTTTTTTTTCATCTTTTGATTTTTGAATTTTTTTAGTATATCTATAAATGTTAACACAGCAGTGAGGAACTGTTTATTTTATTATTTTTATCGGCTAAATCTGTAGATACCTATAGTGTTACATTTTTATTCCTTGATTTAATAAAAGTTATTTTTTTAAATAATACTTTGGACTCTTACAGCCTGATTACACAGTTAGTGGATGTTAACTCCTGGGCCTCTGCATTAATCAGGTGTAACTTAGCATTAGTTGGCTATGTGTGTTTAATCATGTAAGCATGTATTTGTAATTGACATTATGATTTAGTTGATTGTTCTTTAGTATTTATTGAGAATTAGAAAAGCTTATTTTTGTTTTAGGATGCATAATCCTCTTTTTTTAGTCCTGTAAAAAGCTTCTTTAGACTGTTTTCTTTCTTGTACTGTCTAAATGGACACGCTTAGCCTCTTAGTGCAGCAAAAATGTGGACATATTTTTGAAATACTGTATATGCTTTTTTCTCTGAGAAATGAAATTAAATCAAATCTGTGTTTATATGTAAAACAGACTGCCCACAATGCTGGTGCATTACTGCAACCAATCATGTTGCAGGGATGTGATCCTAATCAAGTCAATGGTAAGGTTTTTGTTAGACTGATTACATTTCCAGTTTAAAGGGGACAGACCTTGAAATGGGTTTATTTTTTTTTTCTTACTGCAGAAAATTCAGGTGTAACGGAGCAGGAACACGCAGTCCAAAATCTCCGCTGGTATACGATAAAATACCCAAGAGGCACTACAGTTTCACCATCCCCGACCTCCCATATTGGACGACACACAATTTGGGAGTCAAATGAATACTGACTTTATTTTGTTCTGCAGAAATATTTATACCCATCTCTTCCCACAGGCAATACACATGCCCATATATGGCCGCACAATACACATAAAGAGAACAATAGGGGGGGTCACACCTCCCTGGCAACTTTGATACAATCAGACATTGATTCAATTACACTTCTTTGTTCTTATCTGAGAATGAAAACACTGTATACAATAGACTTCCTTTATCTTATGCGGAGTCGCTGTAACAAGATTATCTCCCATGCCAAGTAGCTGTAAATGTCTGGGACAATATTCTGCAGAGCATCAACCAACATACATATATTAGGATCATATTTTAACCATAATAATCATAAAACAAGGTAAAACAGTGATGGGTTCCGTTACATCAGGTTTCTGCTCTCTTGCCTCTTCAGAATTTGAGCATGGCAGAGGTGGTCGTTCCGGGGATCCATGTAGTAATCAAAACAAAAACAAAATAACCCTTAATAAATCTTTCTATGTAGGTATGGAATGATCGACTCACCTAAAACAGCTATGGGTTAACTGGTCAGTGCAGTGTAAACTGAATACAGTATCCATCATAGCCTTCCAAATAAAGAATCACATAGCATGAACATACACTCTGCAATCTGTTATTACTCATGCAGGATAGACTTGTATGTAAACATACATTTAAAACTTTAGATTTTTGAGTCATTATTTGAGTAATTAGCATAGATCATTTTAACATTTTAACAATTGTGTGCTCTTTCACACCATGAAGAGCACTTGAGGACACAGTGAGGTAAATGGCCCTTTAAGTGTTTAGTAAGGTGTTTAACTGCTGTTATGGAAGGTTGATTTTTACCTGTAGGGTTTAATCTCCCTACGAGCTAACTCTGAGAACAGGTAGTATTTCACTAGATTTCTTTCAAGAGCCTTGTAATTCCACTTTATCCAAAGCACATATACAGCAGTCAACAGTTACATGTAGCAATCACTTGTAAGGCTTTACGCTTAAGGGCACCATGTAAAAGATACGCTAGTTCCTACATGTGGATTTCACTTATAAGGCTGCTTACACGAAACATGTAATCGAGTCCTGACTTTACAGCAGTATTTGTTTGGCTTGTACTCATTTTGCTCTGAATACACCATTGTAATGTAAGACAATACTTATCTGAACAACTGAAAAGCGAAGAGAAGACTGTATTATAGGACAGGGCTGAACAATTTATGTATGTCAACTGTTAATCAGTACAAATGAACAAATTGCTCTTTTGTCACCTGAATTGCGAGGGCTACAGGGCCTGGATCCTGTTACATGGAGCCACCGTAGAGGACATACCGCCCCATTGGAAAATGGGTAGGGGAATTATATTGCCACATGGGAAATGTGGGCAGGTGGGTGGTGGGGTGAATAGCCCTAATACATAGGGCCATAGTGTACCACCATGTTTCATGTAGTTTTATGGCATATGCCCCTGCCTTATCCTGAATACTGTATGTAATTCCCCATGTAATATTGCTATGTTCTGTGTTATGTTAAAATAATTAATGTGTACATATAGTGCGGTTATGAGTGTTATGTGTGAGTATAGTATATCATGGATAGAATGTGTGCATATGGTTACTGTCATGGCATCTTGCTTGCATGGTGTAGAGTTGATGCTGTCTAATATGGGACAGGGAGTTAAGTTCTACAGGAATTTATATGGATTTAAGACTACTGAGAGCGCCTTGGCTTGCATCCTCTTCTGGCTTCAGTTGTAAAGGAGGTTGGTAGCCTTAGTTACAAGGTGGGGTTTTAGCCATAGAGGGGGATGGTGTTATTCTGTGACATACAGTATATTCTATGCAAAGAAACAAATAAAGGGTCATTGACTTCTGAGACATATAGAAATGGTTTGGTCTCTTATTTTGATCCTGATGGCTGCAATACTGATCCTATCTCCACCCTGCAAGTAACTTGTCCTGGTCACTACCACAGGAAAGTTACTGACACTCCTGGAAGTGCTGATTCATGATGGAGATACCCTAACTGATACAGAAGCCAGATATCAGGGTGCTGGTGCAGAGATTTCCAAGAACACAACGGTCCTTGTGGGTAGTTAACCTATAGTCTATAGCAGGTGGCCCTGGGCAGTGATAGCCCCTACCCCCAGATCGTCACACTAGCATGTCTGCAACTCAGCATAGAGACCAAAAAAGAATCATATTTTAACATAGGTGTTTTGACTCACATTACATCTGTGAATTCAAAATCAGTTTGCTTAATTTCTTCTTTGCTCTCTGCGACTCTGTGCTCTCACTTCTGAAATGCAGACATTTTGAGCAAGATATTTGTGTCTCATAAAGGTTTTACATTTAAACTCACCTATAAGGCCCAGTTATATTTTGGGTTGTATTACTGAACAACATGCCAGTTAGAAAAAAATATAGATTTTACACATATACTTGAACATATTATGTCTCTTGTATATTGGCTGATCTTTGGTAAAAAGTTAATCTGGCCTTTTAATAATGAATGGTTGCTGTCTTCTTTTATTGGATAAAACAATAGTTTATTGTATAACAAGAGACCTCGCAGTTTCATTTGTCTATTAATATACTGGGGGAAAAAATCTCCAGAAAGAGACGTTATGTTAGGAGAAAATAGCCTGGATTAAATTATGCATTTTGCCTGATTTCCTGCATAACTGGGGAATGAGATAACTGTGCGGATAGTGGAGAATTAGAGCAGAGATATTTAAATGGAAAAGTCATAATAATAAATCATTATATAGTGTAATGTATTCTAATGGAGTAACTTCCACATAATCTTGTTCTGCTCACTTCTTGACAAATCTCTTAGAAACAAGTTTTAGAATAAGCAGCTGGAAAGTGAAATTATTAGATATTTTTATTTACTGTTCTTTGGGGTGAGGATTATAATGATTATCAGCTACAATCAGAGACATGTTGAAAGTTTAATACTAAAGTTAGAGCTGGGCTGTGGGAATTAAATACAATGTTCTGATTATTGTCCTTATCTTTCAGAACATACTTACTGTTCTTGTTGACAGTGGGGAACAGCAAAGATAAAACAAGCAGGAATATAATGATGGCCCTGATTCAGAGCTTGTATTGTTTTACAAATATTTCAGCAAAGGAGTCTGATATTATCTGTGTGCTGAGGTGATTTGTCATGCTTTGAAACCATTGTCCAGTTTTTCCAAAATATGGATTGTGATCATTTGTTTTGAAGTACTGATAAAAATATGATTTATTTATATTTAAAAAAAATATCCTTTGCCTTATCTTTGGTGGTAAATTAAGATTTGTTAATCTTACTTTTTGTAATTAATTCACCAATAAAGCATCTCAGTCCCTATTGTAGAGTAATAATAAACATATGAGTTTATTACCTGGATTAACACAATTAAGAAGGTACCACAGGGATCTGCAACCCTTTATAATTAAAGAACCATTGTAGTTGAGGAAAGCATCACATATTTGTGAACTATGTAACAAACTGGACTACATTAGCAGGTCTAAAAGCCATGGCATTCTGTTGTCTATCTTGTCTGATTTCTGCACTTATTGATAGCTTGGAGCATGATTGTCTTGGCTTATGGAGGGAAGGGTAGGGAAGAAGGGAGGTTTTTGCTTTCAGTATGTGACATCAACCCCTTCCCACTTACATGTTCAGGAGCAGGCATCTCACAAGGACAACTGTAAGCGCTGCTTTTGAAGAATGGAAACACTCCTCTCCAACATGCAACCTTCACTAAAATATTATTGATATCTCCAAAGACCAGCAGAGGCCGGAAAGTTTCTTCATTTGGGACGCCAAGCACATTTTGCAACATTTTCTATTCATGTTTAGACACAGGTCCTGTCAACTTATTTGTTTTAGTTATGAAAAATGATATATTATTTTTATTTCGATTTCATGTGCAATGGAAAAGGAGAAATAATAAAGTTAGTAATTAAGTAAACAAATGCTTTTATTTCTTTATTTTGGTATTCTGTACTTTTACTGAAATAAATACAATCAGTGAACGTTTAGCTAACATTCAAAGCCCTGGATCTCCTGGGTGATAATACATTATTTATGTCTGACCAAGATAGGTCAGTCCATATAGGTCAGTGAATGATGAGTGAGCAATGTGAGTTTGGGGGCTTGTTCTTTCCCCTCAGCCTCTGTAATTATACTTCACTGGCATTTGCACGACTTTTATAATGTAGTTAGCAGGCCTTGACATGTTTTTTTTATTAAATCTAGGAGACCGCTTAAATTTAGGAGCCAGTACTGAGTCCTCTAAAAATGGATGTCATTTCTATTTAATGTGTTAGCCGAAGATATCCATGCAATGAATTAAGATACAAGCATTAGCATATTTTATACATACACACACACCCTCAACCATACATACACATATGTAATGCAGGGCTTGACAAAGGAAACATGCAAGAACCCAGTGCGTCTGTGAGCAGAGAAAGCAGACCCTGGAAACATAAAATCAACAAGCTGCACAATCTAGGCCGATCTCACAATGGTGAGGGGTTTTCGCTGAAGGTGGCTGTAACATGAAAAAGGCACCAGCAACAATGAGTGGCAGATACATTTTTTTGTATTTTTTTTTATATTTTTAAAGATTGCTAGCAAAGCAGAGGCTCTGAGAGAGAGAGCCTACAAATTGCAGCTTATGTGAAGAGCTATGAGAGACTTTTGCCTAGCTTGGTGACTACCACTGTCCTTGGAAGAGACAAGGAAACAGAGAACTGGGTGAAGTCTATAAAGACACAGAGAGGCCTGGGACTGCAGACAAGTTAAACCCCCTGGAGTGTGAATAGTGGAGGAGATAGCCCAGTATAAAGTATGTGGAGTTCAGTCTAGTGAGAGCCTTAAAGAAGCTAGGCTTTATTTTCTGTTTATTGTGTTATGCTGACTGGCAAACAATACGTGTAAAGTACTGCAAAGCCTCTTGTGCCTTCCTCCATCTAGAGTGCTGGGAAAACAGGGTTCTAAACCTGCAAGAGACAGTGCTTTGTCACAATATATATATTAGTTTGCAATTTAGCAAGTTTCAATCTTGCTACGTGTGTTTGATTTTAAGCTCAAAGACAGGGCCCGCCATTCATTAGTTAATATTGTTATTGCTTTTGACTTTAACTTACCCTGTATAGCGCTACATAATATGTTGGCGCGTTACAAATAAAGGAATAAAAATATATATATATATATATATATATATATATATATATATATATATATATATAAAATACACACAGCATTTATGTGAGGGATTCAAACACAATTTTAACAATTGCAAAAAGGAACATAACCTTTTCTATATGCCATTCAACCCTTTATCTTGTGATACAGAATGCAAATGCTGACTTCAGTGGCCCTTTACAATTGGCAGTTTAATATTTGCTGTACTGTAATGATAAAGAACTTAATTTCCCACGATGGTGTGCTTCATTTATTTGTAGTTTATCAATAATTGTAGTCTCTTTCAGGTGCAGAAAGTACTTCTGATACCTAGCAATGCAGTTGTTACTTATTTTTAAGGTATGTTTACAATACCTTAAAAGTGTTTGCTTTTGCTTTAATTTACTGGCTATTCTATTTTTAAATGCTTTTGCTAATTCCATGGATTTAACATTTACAACACACACATTGCATAGGCTAAATGCCCTGTCTGCCCACGGCACAAAGCTCACTGACTGACTAATAACCACTATGTACCACACCCACATTTGTCTCACATTTTCTTTTGAACCTCTCAGAAGCAGTATCCGTTTCTATTGTTGTCTCATAGAGGTGAATCCAGTGCTGACACTTTACAAACCAAAGCTTAACAGAAAAAGGAACTCACATAATTGTCTAGAGTACATATAAAATAGCACACTTTAAATATTCGTCTGTTTTACATGAAAGAAGAGTGCTCAAAGGTTAAAAAGTCTTACTACTGAATGCAGCTTCACAATAGTAAGGAACTCCCTCTACCAAATTAGTTTGGGTTATCCACTGCACTTAACCAGTAAAGATGGAGTCAATTATTTCTGCAGAAACTCAGTTGGTGCAGTACTATGACACCTTAGAGCAGTGGTGACAATAGATTGCTTGGGGGCCACATGTGGCCCTCAGTCTCTTTCCATGTGTCCAGCAGCTTGTTCTCTAGATTGAGACAACATGCCCATTTTCATCAACACACATCCTATTATATTTATCTCTCGAAAAAAGGTAATTACTAGCAAATTGTACTCCTAAATATTACTCATCATTCTCAATGCCTATTACCAATTAATTCCTTTCCCACTGCAACTTTTACCTTTTTGCTTTGGGTACCATAAATGCACAGTGAGGCCTTTTCAAGGACTCAGAGTCTACATTTGAGACCCTTCGTTCAAATTAGGCTGCTTATCACTGGTGTAGAGAATACCAAAATAGAGTCCTAGCTCCCAGCTATTAATAATATTATTATTATTATTATTATTATTATTATTGTTATTAATAATAATATCAACATTATTTATCACTTTGTAATATGTAATGTGGTATTTACTAGTCTAGCGGTTCCCAAGCCTCGCCTCAAGACAGGCTATGATTTCGGTTTAACACTGTTTAAACACTGTTGCATGCTAATTGCTTCTCCTGTGTTCACACAGTGTTAAACTGAAATCATGGACTGTATGGTGAGTCCAGAGGGGAGGTTTGAGAACCTCTGTACTAGTTTGTGGTTTTAAAAACACAGGCACAACAAAGCTCATGGATTATTATTATTCTTATATTTTATTTGTAACACGCCAATACATTCCGTAGCACTGAGGAACTCAATTCTTTGCATAGCTCAGAAGGAATTATATATATCTAAAAAAAAAAGATGTAAAACAAGTAATCGTTTTACCTTATTACAAAAGCAGATCACAGAGACATGTTCGTGAACAATTTAATTCTCATGGAGAAACTAGAGGTAACGATTCCAAGGCAGCAAAACAAAAAGTCCCAGATTGAATCAGAAGCTCTCCAGCAAGCTGTAATATTTTTCCTTTTATAGATTTACAGCACAGTGGCAGTAGCTGGAGGCACCGCTCTAAGCAATCCATGCTACATCCATCAGTCTGTGATGACTTTGAATTTAAAGTATTTTAGGGATTGTTGTATTGATGTATAATGTATTATAAAACAGAAAAAAATGCTTAAAGTTCTGTTGAATACATTTTGAGTAGAAAGTTAGTTTTTGAATGGTGTGAATATGTGATGGTCCATACACATAAAGTAGTATAATGCCATGGTTTATAAAAAGTAATCGATTATAAGGTATTATTAAAAAGATAATTTTGTTCTCTGGGCTGCACTCACTAATCTTTGCCGTGAAGAGCTGAGAAAGTAGGACGTTGGTTGTAGAATTTACATTAGGTAGGTCTATGATGCCTTGGATAACTCTCTATTCAGCTTCTTAGTTGACCACAGCAGTTCTTGCAAACGAGCATATGCCAGGAAGCAATATAACAGCAATTATGCAGGAGCACCAACCAATACAAAATGTTAAATATATCCATAGTGCGCTCAATGATTTGTATTATAATAAAACAACGTCTGAAATCAAATTTTATCTTGCCGTTTTAAAGACGTAGTGTTGATAATGGTTAAATATTTGTAGAAATTAAAAAGGCCAATAATTTTACTCCATATACTTATGTTTTAGGATTTTTCAATTATTATGTAATTTACATAAATGCATGCATATTTTTATTATCGGTGGAAAAATATTATTTTTCTATTTTCTAAAAAGCGCAAATATTATTACAGTAATTAGGAGAGGAAACATTATGCTTAGTTTGCTGTAACACAATAATATTTCTAATACATAAATGTAAGCCAGAATGTATTTTTGGCCAGTGCAATACAATATATAATAAAGTATTATGAAACTTGTATATCAAAAATGTATTTTTCAATTAAAAGCTGACATCAAGATGTCAAAATATATAAAAAAAATAATCTTCAAGCTATAAGCTTTAATTCAGAATGTAGTATTTTATACATAGTACAATAAAATACAAACACAAACATGAAAAGGAGACGGCATAGGAATGCATAGCAGTTTTAAATGGTCGAATTTAATTACCCATGTATGATAACCTTACATGGTATCCTCAGGATTTGAACCTAAGACTCAGGGTTTCAAATTAAATCTTAAGGAATATAGTTACTATAAATTGTCCTTGTCTGACAAACTATGCTCAAATACCAATTTAGTATTTACTAATTGGCTGTTGACATGATGGTTCTGCATTAGAAAGGATTTTGTGTTTTTTGGACTTTTTACTATTAATGGGAGAATGTTCTTATACTTTACATTATATTTTCTGTTCTTCATATACAGTTTGTATATAAATGTGTATAATAAAGTATGAGCCTGCTTGGTAAGTAGCCAGTAGCAAGTTAATAAGTTATGATGATTAGCCTTCCATGTACCTGCTGACTATACAAACCTTTGAAGAAGCATGGAAATTGTCTACTTTCTCACCCGAAACTAAATTATAATCTAAGTAGAAATAATTTATATTTGAATGCATCATGCATTTTAGTACAACTGTTTTGCTTACCTTTATTTGTTTTATGTGCCTTTTTTTAAAACAAAAAAATGGGTTACATATTTGTATAAAAAAGACAAGCACTTTATTAGTCTTCTTGTACTTTATAAAAATACTCACTCATTTTACTTAAATTAATTTACATTAAGGAATATTATTTTGAAAAAAAAAATGGTGAACTGTACCACTCTTCATTTGTCTTGTTTTCAGTAAGATTCAGTTGGATTTGCAACAAAAATGAATCCTGATGGTGCAATTTATTGCTGATCATTGGCTCCAATAACCATCTATCAAGCAGTTTTTTTTATGATGATCAGGTTCCTTATATTAATATTGTTTTGCAAAAAAAAAAGAAAAAAGCAACAATATGTTTTTTTATTTTTATATAACCAAAGCTACAATATATAGTAGTAAGAAAAGGCAAAGCTTTAGGCAGAACCGAGGAAAAAGTCAATGCAAGAAAATATTTAGATTTACAGACACACCACTGAGCTAATAAACATCTTTGATTGTAATGGAGGCACAAGATTGGAGAGACTGGTTCTGTACAGCTTTATAAATCAACAGAACTGGCAAGGAACATGAATTCTAGAACACAAGTAACTAAAACAGATAATATATGTTAGTGGATCTGTGTTTCTAAACTGAATTTATTTGAACATTGCATTAGGATATAAAGCATCCCCGGTTTAATAATCAATTGGCAACAAGCATATAAAGGCACCTCATTTCAACAATATACAGACAGTCACTTGGGGCCACATTTACAAGGGTCATCATTGCTTCAAAGACCCCAGACTGCTGGTGTTGGACGAGACATGAGAGCTTTCATATGCACTTCTCAATGGAAAACAAATGACTCCAAGTTCCTGACAATCTGGCCATGAATGGTTTTCCACTCTTTTCTATGTCACCAAATTATTGTTTAATATGGCAATTCTTTATTGGTATAACGCAATACAAATGTAAATAATCATCAGATCTAAAGAGACACTGACAAATAATTCCAAGACCAATACTTAATGTGGCCATATTCTCTAAATAATTATGCAGAAAAACAGATTTTAAGGAATAATCGGTAGGTTACATTCTATTAAATGACCACTGTGGTAAATTATTTGCAGTATGTTATTTTGAACATGATAATAGGCTAAGTGTTTTTAGAAAATAAAAATAAATACAACCTTTATATTCTGCAACTTGATATATATATATATATAAAATATATATATATATATATATAAAATATCTGAAATGTTTTTTACTGCAGGCTTCCATTTTGCTTTATTCACTGCTTCTGCCTGTTATTTTCTCCTGTATGCTCTTGAGCTTCCCTATAGTCCTGCTGATAGCACGGGCAGTTGTCGACACTTTGTGCAGATATAAACTTCCACTGTATTCAAAGTCTCCTCCCACCTTAACTGCTGAAGGCCAAATGACAGATTCCACAGCAGCATAATTGCATATAAAAGATAATAAATTAGAGGCTATTCTAAAATCATGTTGCATATTTATAAATGTAGTTTTTCCAAATAGCACATTTTAAAAATATAAACCTTGTGGTCCTTTACCCACTTAACCTTTATACTGACCACACTTTAGCAGAATATTAACAGACCACTGTCTATATTTAAAATATCTACACTTAACCCATAAACATTTTTGGGAATAAAAAAAGTAATCCTGCAGCCCTTAATTTATTACCTTTTTATACGCAATTATGCTGCAGCAGAAGCTACTATTTGGATTTTTGGTGATCCTTTTCAACATACGTAAGAAAGCTTTGAATGTATGGGTAGCATCTATTTAGACAAATATGGAAGCTTAAACTGGCAATGCTTTCAGTTAGAGCTCATACACTTATAAGAGTACACCCTACTGAGAAATCATATGTACGAAGCAGCTCAGTCAATGAAATGGAACAAGTAAGGAATAACTGCATTTAATAGTTAAGTACATAAAGATTTTTTCCAATTATTAAGGTAGTTAGTCAACGACCATATAGGAAACATGTGACTGCAGTGGTCCTATGCTGACCACATAATAATATGTACGCTTTACAGGTAGCCTGCACAGTTGCCAGTTTTTATATTTAGTTTTATTGAACAATTGGTGTGTAATGCTTCATCTATTGTGCCTGTTTAATGGCAAATCTGACAGCTGTTTTCTGCATTTTACCTAGAGTCTTAAGAATTAACATGTTGAAAATAAAGTTAATTTGTTAGGAAACGACTGGTTTTACCTCCTGATGCTAAAATCAATCGAGAACCCTTAGGCACAAATCAAATGTCGCATTTAGAGCTTTAGCTCAGACATTTTGCACTTGAATCCAAAGTAAATTGCCAACAAGTTGTAAAATCTGAGGAGCTGAACATAAACACAATGCTTTTGATAAAGACAGCATTACCATCTAATGATAAACAGAAATAAAAGTATATGTGTTTACATAGAGAGAGAGAGAGAGAGAGAGAGAGAGAGAGACAGACAGACAGACAGAAAGACAGAAAGACAGGAGACAGAGAGAGAGGAAAGAGAGAGACAGGAAAGAGTGAGAGAGACAGGAAAGAGAGAGAGAGAGAGGACAGGAGAGAGAGAGAGAGAGGACAGAAGAGAAAGAGAGAGAGAGGACAGAAGAGAGAGAGAGGACAGAAGAGAGAGAGAGAGGACAGAAGAGAGAGAGAGGACAGAAGAGAGAGAGAAAGAGATGACAGAAGAGAGAGAGAGAGAGCTCAGAAGAGAGAGAGAGAGGACAGAAGAGAGAGAGAGAGGGCAGAAGAGAAAGAGAGAGAGGACAGAAGAGAGAGAGGACAGAAGAGAGAGAGGGCATAAGAGAGAGAGAGAGAGGACAGAAGAGAGAGAGAGAGAGAGAGAGAGAGGGGACAGAAGAGAGAGAGAGAGGACAGAAGAGAGAGAGAGAGGACAGAAGAGAGAGAGAGAGAGAGAGAGAAAGACAGAGAGAGAGGAAAGAGAGAGACAGGAAAGAGAGAGAGACAGGAAAGAGAGAGAGAGAGAGAGAGAGAGGGAGAGAGAGGACAGGAGAGAGGGAGAAAGAGGACAGAAGAGAGAGAGAGAGAGAGGACAGAAGAGAAAGAGAGAGAGAGGACAGAAGAGAAAGAGAGAGAGAGGACAGCAGAGAGAGAGAGAGAGAGGACAGAAGAGAGAGAGAAAGAGATGACAGAAGAGAGAGAGAGAGATGACAGAAGAGAGAGAGAGAGGACAGAAGAGAGAGAGAGAGGACAGAAGAGAAAGAGAGAGAGAGGACAGAAGAGAGAGAGAGAGGACAGAAGAGAGAGAGAGAGGACAGAAGAGAGAGAGAGAGAGACAGAGAGAGAGAGAGAGAGGACAGAAGATAGAGAGAGAGGACAGCAAAGAGAGAGAGAGAGGACAGAAGAGAGAGAGAGAGGACAGAAGAGAAAGAGAGAGGACAGAAGAGAAAGAGAGAGAGAGAGAGGACAGAAGAGAGAGAGAGAGGACAGAAGAGAGAGAGAGAGAGAGAGAGAGGACAGAAGATAGAGAGAGAGGACAGCAGAGAGAGAGAGAGAGAGGACAGAAGAGAGAAAGAGAGGACAGAAGAGAAAGAGAGAAAGAGGACAGAAGAGAAAGAGAGAGAGAGAGGACAGAAGAGAGAGAGAGAGGACAGGAGAGAGAGAGGACAGAAGAGAGAGAGAGAGAGGACAGAAGAGAAAGAGAGAGAGAGGACAGAAGAGAGAGAGAGAGGACAGAAGAGAGAGAGGACAGAAGAGAGAGAGGGCAGAAGAGAGAGAGAGAGAGGACAGAAGAGAGAGAGAGAGAGAGAGGGGACAGAAGAGAGAGAGAGAGGACAGAAGAGAGAGAGAGAGGACAGAAGAGAGAGAGAGAGAGAGAAAGACAGAGAGAGAGGAAAGAGAGAGACAGGAAAGAGAGAGAGACAGGAAAGAGAGAGAGAGAGAGAGAGAGAGAGAGAGAGAGAGAGAGAGAGGGTGAGAGAGGACAGGAGAGAGAGAGAGAGAGGACAGAAGAGAGAGAGAGAGAGAGGACAGAAGAGAAAGAGAGAGAGAGGACAGAAGAGAAAGAGAGAGAGAGGACAGCAGAGAGAGAGAGAGAGAGAGAGAGAGGGGACAGAAGAGAGAGAGAAAGAGATGACAGAAGAGAGAGAGAGAGATGACAGAAGAGAGAGAGAGAGAGGACAGAAGAGAGAGAGAGAGGACAGAAGAGAAAGAGAGAGAGAGGACAGAAGAGAGAGAGAGAGGACAGAAGAGAGAGAGAGAGGACAGAAGAGAGAGAGAGAGAGAGGGGACAGAAGATAGAGAGAGAGGACAGCAGAGAGAGAGAGAGAGAGGACAGAAGAGAGAGAGAGAGGACAGAAGAGAAAGAGAGAGGACAGAAGAGAAAAAGAGAGAGAGAGAGAGGACAGAAGAGAGAGAGAGAGGACAGAAGAGAGAGAGAGAGAGAGAGGACAGAAGATAGAGAGAGAGGACAGCAGAGAGAGAGAGAGAGGACAGAAGAGAGAAAGAGAGGACAGAAGAGAAAGAGAGAAAGAGGACAGAAGAGAAAGAAAGAGAGAGAGGACAGAAGAGAGAGAGAGAGGACAGGAGAGAGAGAGGACAGAAGAGAGAGAGAGAGGACAGAAGAGAAAGAGAGAGAGAGGACAGAAGAGAAAGAGAGAGAGGACAGAAGAGAAAGAGAGAGAGAGGACAGAAGAGAAAGAGAGAGAGGACAGAAGAGAGAGAGAGAGAGAGAGAGAGGACAGAAGAGAGAGAGAGGACAGAAGAGAGAGAGGACAGAAGAGAGAGAGAGGACAGAAGATAGAGAGAGAGGACAGCAGAGAGAGAGAGGACAGAAGAGAGAGAGAGAGGACAGAAGAGAGAGAGAGGACAGGAGAGAGAGAGGACAGAAGAGAGAGAGAGAGGACAGAAGAGAAAGAGAGAGAGAGGACAGAAGAGAAAGAGAGAGAGGACAGAAGAGAGAGAGAGGACAGAAGAGAGAGAGAGGACAGAAGAGAGAGAGAGGACAGAAGATAGAGAGAGAGGACAGCAGAGAGAGAGAGAGGACAGAAGAGAGAGAGAAAGAGAGGACAGAAGAGAGAGAGAGAGGACAGAAGAGAGAAAGAGAGGACAGAAGAGAGAGAGAGAGAGAGAGGACAGCAGAGAAAGAGAGAGAGAGGACAGAAGAGAGAGAGAGAGAGGACAGAAGAGAGAGAGAGGACAGAAGAGAGAGAGAGAGGACAGAAGATAGAGAGAGAGGACAGCAGAGAGAGAGAGAGAGAAAGAGAGGACAGAAGAGAGAGAGAGAGAGGACAGAAGAGAGAGAGAGGACAGAAGAGAGAGAGAGGACAGAAGAGAGAGAGAGAGAGGACAGAAGAGAGAGAGAGGACAGAAGAGAGAGAGAGAGAGAGAGAGGACAGAAGATAGAGAGAGAGGACAGCAGAGAGAGAGAGAGAGAAAGAGAGGACAGAAGAGAGAGAGAGAGAGGACAGAAGAGAGAGAGAGGACAGAAGAGAGAGAGAGGACAGAAGAGAGAGAGAGAGAGGGGACAGAAGAGAGAGAGAGAGGACAGAAGAGAGAGAGAGATAGGACAGAAGAGAGAGAGAGGGAGGGGACAGAAGAGAGAGAGAGAGAGATAGGACAGAAGAGAGAGAGAGAGGACAGAACACAAGAAATACAAATTTAAAAGGTGTGAGGGAGGGAGGATGAATGAATTAAGGAAGAAAGAAGGAAAACATTAAGAAAGGGAGGGAGGAGGGAAGTAAAGAAGGGAGGAAGGACAAGATGAAGAGAATAAGTAAGTAATTTGGGCAGAGGAAGGAACGAAGAACAAAAGGAGGGAAGGAGAAAGAAAATAAAGGAAAACAAGAGATGGAGCTGAAGAAGTGAAAAGAAGGAGATAAAGGAAAGAATAAGCAGACAAAGGAGAGAATGAAAAATATGAAACAAAGAAAAAGAAGAGGCGATAAAGTAATACAAAAAGAAAAGAGAGTGAGAGGAAGAGGGAGAGCATACATTTATTTATTAGACATAAAAAACTGGTTCACAATATCTATTAATCCTTTAATCTTACCTTCGAAAGTCCACCCACTTCCAAATAAAAGCAGATGATAAAGACATTCCAGGCAACCCAGAAAGCTGTCCAAATTGTGTACTAGACAGGAAGGAAAAAACAATTAGTTTTCCTTGCAACACTTGCAGGTATTTCCTAGATGTCCCACAAATAATCTATTATTGTAAACATCCAGTATGTCGCCATTATAGACTCCATGCTGCTTTTTACAGGACAACACTATACTAAGAGAATTAAGGAACCGAGACTGCTTCATGTGAGTAAAAGGAATTTAACAAGGTTGGCAAAAGAGCTATTTTATAGGCTAAAATAGAAAATTAAAAGTAAATTGCAAAGGAGAGTAAGACTAACCCTACATTTTTTTAATATATTAATAGGAAGAAGACCAGAAAGAAAGCCATGGGAACGTTATACTCATTGATATCCTATATCCATGCTTTGGCAGTCAGAGACTTGCATGAAGGGAAATTATTTTAATATGTCTTCACAATTTCTTGTTAACAGCCAACCCTGTGTCTATCTGTATGTAAATTTAAACCTGCCCGCGAAGGAGCTTATAATATGTTGTGGAATTAGTAATCAGATCAGACCACTGCATATTTTATTTCTTTGATGTAAGCACTGTTCTTCAAGCTTGTAAATAAACAAACTTGATTTGACGCACTAGTTTCATTCCTTGATCAAATGTTGGTTAAAGAAAAGGGAATGAAAAGGCGCGTAAGTGACTGGCTTGACAGGGCCGCAATGAGCGCCGAAGGAGAACAGAGAAGGGAGAGGGGGGAGAAAGACACGAGGGGAGGGAGAGGGTGGAAAGAGACACAAGGGAGGGAGTGGAGGGGGGGGAAGAGACACAGAGGTGAGGGTGGGGTAAGAGAGAAAAAACAGGGGAGGGAGAGGGGGCAAATTAAAGTATACAATAAGCATTTTCTTATATTCTAAGCAGGCTCTCAAGACAATAGTGAGTTCATACAAATATCTAATTTGGATCAGACTGTATAATGATTAGACTATTATTGCTCTAAATTACTAATTTAAACCTTTCTCACTGTGTATAAATACAAAATCATTCATAAGGTGACTGGAACATGCTTAATAAAAGGAGTACAGGTAGGACATTGATTATCCAGCATCCTCCGTTCCAGCGCCTTGTATGATTAACCAATGTAACCAGGCAAAGCAACCTGATCCCTTCACTGCCCACAGTAACCCTGTGAGTTCCTGCAGCCACCTGAGGGCATGATGAGAGCGGGTGAAGCTGTGTGGGGCTGTGTGTGTTGCACTGACTGACAGCAGAAGCAGTGCAGTGGGGAGGAGACTGGTGGATTAAAGGAGGTTCCGGATTATCCAAAGCCGGATAATCAGTGTTGTACCTGTATTATTTATAAGGTGACATCATTTAATTCTTAGGTCTTAATGCCAAGCAGTAAGAGGCAATAAGGAATACCAATATAAAATATTATTAAATGAAAATATTAGTGGTTTTAAAAACTCAATATTATTATTTCATTATTATTATTATTCCTTATTTGAAACTTGCCAATGAAGGGTTTACTTTTGTGTTATTCAGCTTAAAAACTGCTCACTTATCTGGGATGTCTATTCTTTAAACCGTTTTTTACATAGTCCCTGAGAACATTCTAGGACGGTGTATGTACATGATCAACTCTCTGCACCTGGTACTGGAAGAAATGAGACATGTCATGATTGATTGCTTTTTTGTTCTATAAACTCTAACCAAAGTTGAAATAAATGGAGAATCTATTTGGAAAAGCTCTGTGTGTGTGTATATTTCCAGACAGGTCCCCCCTGGACGTCCGGGAGTTCAGGGTTACCTCTGCAGTCAAATAGTGCCACTGGTTTAAGTAAGGCAAAAACAGTTTTAATCTAGCATACAAAGTGCAAAAAGAAGGGCTTCTACTGTCTGTGATTTCATTACTATAAGTATATATATATATATATATATATATATATATATATATATATATATATATATATATATATATATATATATATAAGTGTGAGGTAGCTGTGAGTGCCCAGTAACCTAGATGAATAATCAGAATATTGCAGTATATAGTGATACCTTTTTATTGGACTAACATATTCATTTTTTATGACAAACTTTCAAGCAATAACCTCCCTTTATCAAGTCAGAGGCAGTATTGAAAGGATGCACCAGAAAAAAGGCAAATATTTGTTCATAGTTTAGGATGGGACACAGACAAGAACCATAAATAATGTCCTCTGACTCTGTAGATCAGGTTTAGATAAGAACAAAGCAGAGCCCTAATTAAGGGCCATTAATGTCCTCACAGTTTGAGGATAGGGAAAACATCAATTGAACATGTGGAATGTGTTATAAAACATGAGTCAAAAAACATTTTGTGAATGAGACAAGAATCCTAAATCCATATTTAACCCAGTATGTTTTGAAACAAAAATTGAATAGTTTTTAATTCAAAAGTTTTCTGCTTTTTAATTAGTTTTGAAATGTCCTCTGAGTATTTTGATTTTCAGGTTTTGGATGGAGTTGTTATTCTGGGTGAAATGGTGTCACCCAGACAGATACCGTATTGGTCCGAATATAAGCCGCACCCGCATTTAAGCCACACCCGTAAAGTTCAAGGGGAAAAAATAGAAAAAAGATAGTACTCAAATATAAGCCGCACTCGTAAAATTGGAGAGAAAAAGACTCTCAAAGTGATCAGTCATTGCAAGAAACAGACTTTCTAATTAGCACTGTAGCTTTTTTTGCAGGTTACAGGCTTTACAGGATGTTAGAATCACTAAAACCGTAAATCGCTATTCAATACCGCAGTCTCAAACACGAAATATGCACCCTTAACTTGCAATTGCGCAAATCGGCAGTAATTTTGCATTCGCGAACATAAGCCGCACCTGTAACTTGCAAGCTCAAAAATCGGAAAAAAGGTGCGGCTTATATTCGGACCAATATGGTATGTTGACATAATTTGCAACACATTTTATTGCAAGGTTTGTTGCACCTATTGCAATACAAAACTAAAGAAACAGCACATACGCCGCTGGTTACCACAAATCACCTGCCTCTAGAAGAAATATGCTAAATATTTAAGGATTTACAACCACTACTAGCAGAAGATGCAGACTTGAAACATATATTCCCCAAACCTTCCCTTCTTGTACTTAGACAACCACTGAATCTGAGACAAACATCAGCAGAAGATTGGCCAATGAACAGCACAACAGAGAAAATAGCACCAAACCTTGCAATAAAATTTGCTGCAAATTATGTCAACACATCTGTAAAGAGAACACAGTTACACATAACAACAAGAGCTACAACATCAGAGGGTCATATTCATGTACTCCATCCAATGTAGTCTACAAAATACAATGTACTGTATGTGAAAAGGGCTGTTACACTGGAGAAACCAGTCACAAATTATACCTGAGGATGAATCTGCACAGACGTTCCATTAAGAATTACAATGAAGACAGATACTGTAGCCCAGCTGGACACCATATCACCTAGAATAACCACTCCATCCAAAACCTTAAAATCAAAATGCTCAGAGGACATTTCAAAAGTATTCAACAAATTAAACATTTGAATTAAAGATGATTTCATTTTTTTAATCAAAACATACTGGGTTAAATATGAAGTTAGGATTCTTGTCTCATTATCAAAATGTTTTGTAACTCATGTTTTATAACACAATCCACATGTTCAATTGATGTTTTTCTTATCCTCAAATTGTTAGGACATTTATGAGCCTTAATTATGGCTCTGCTAGGCTCTTATCTAACCCTGGTCTACAGTCTCAAAGGTCATTATTTATGGTTCTTGTCTGTTTCCCACCCTAAACTCTGAACATATATTTTACCTTTTTCTGGTGCATCCTTTCAGTACTGCCTCTGACTTGATAAAGGGAGGTTATTGCTTGAAAGTTTGTTATCAAAAATGAATATGTTAGTTCAATAAAAAGGTATCCCTATATACTGCAATATTCTGATTATTCATCTAGATTACTGGGCACTCACAGCTACCTCACACTTATAGTAATGAAATAACAGTGACTTTATAAAGGAAGATTTTCTCTCAAAAGCTTGTCATAATAAATGAATATGTTGCTCCAATAAAAAAGGTATCACTATATACTGCAATACACAGATTTTTCATATACCGTATATATAACACATTGTAGGCCTGCTCTTCACTCTACTCTTGCTGCTGTGTGTGTGTGCCATTTGGCCAATAAACACATATATGTGTATAAATGACCTTTTCCTACTTATTATCTATTTCAAATTACAAGAACTGTTTTAAATTGTGATGTGATTTAATAAAGAATGGTTTTAACAGTTCATCTTAGGCACTCGCCACTTTATGATTCAGATTGAAGATACATTTGGTGTCAGGCACTGTCTACAATAAGTCAATAAGTGTTTAGTATATTCATATAGTGATTAATATAGCATATATATGTCACATTGCAATATAAAACTACTAATATTACTGAAATGTCCAGTTAATATAGAAACTATATTGAAAAATTGATAAAACACTATGCAAATATGTTCATCTATAAGGAAGTATAATCCCTCAAATTCCTAAATTCCTGATGCCCTGTTAGGAAGCCTCACAAACTGGATATATGCCAAACAGATTAAATAAGTACACCCCCTTACCATAATAAAGCCTAACATTCACTTCACCACTCTTATGGCTTTCTCAAAGGCTATACAGGTTTTTTAACAGTTCATAGTAGGCACTCACCACTTTATGATTCAGATTGACTATATGAATATATAAACACTCTAAAATATTTGTGAAATACTTTCTTGGGTACCTATGTTGCTTTATTAACTGAATGCTGTAAAAATGTTGTAGTTTTCAGTATGAAATGCGAAATCTCAATCTTTTAACAGTTAATGATGGTGGCCATTTTAGTGGTAGTTATTTAAGTGGTGGCCATTTAGTGCTACGTAATATGTTGGTGCTTTATAAATAAATTATAATAATATTATTTATAAAAAATCTAGGTTGGTAGAGCTAAAGACCTAACATGAATGTCAGAAAACCAATCACAAAGAACAGTAAATGGACAGGTTCTGGAAGCTGGAGAGTAGTATGCCTTCTGAGGCCAAAAGACATACATATATGTTTTGTGTATGTATGTATGTATGTATGGCCTTATTGACTGGATCACACATTGCGTTTTATAGGCATGTACATTTTCATTACATATCTGTTGTCCCAAGGAATATTTAATCTGACTCCTCAAGGAATAGATTCTATCAAGGTGAGAATAACCAATGATGCCGTACTCTTCTGGTGTAGTTGATAACCAATTGCAACAATAATTTCTTTGGAAGTCAGACATGCAATAACTTGTTTCCTTAACATATATTTTAGGAAATATTCACTGGGAATTCTTACAAACCCCTTCTGGGTCGCTACCTTGTCGTGGTGATGGGGATTGTGGACTTCAATGAAGTTGTGAGCTATACTATGTAGGGTCACCGAAAACGGACAGGTCATGACAGATGTGATATATATCAAGGTCCACTGGAGATGGAAACTGCAACCCACTCCAGTAACCTTGCTAAGATAACTTTATGAACAAGCAAAACCAGAGGCATAACAATATGTCACCAAAAGATGAGCCCCTCAGATCAGAAGGTGCCTGCCACATTACTGAGGAATCGTAGAGAGCAAGTACAAGTATCAGCCATTCTAATGAAGTGGCTGGGAAAAAGCTGAAGGGACACCCAACTGCGGATGTGTCTGGTGGGAAAGGGAAAGTCAGTTGCTGCAAAGAACATTTTAGCATTGGAACCTGGAATGTTAGAACTATAAACCAAGGCAAACTGTTTATGGTCAAGAATGAGATGACAAGATTAAACATTGATATCCTGGGAATTAGTGAACTTAAATGGATCGGGACATTTCACATCAGACAGCCATCGGATCCTTTACTGTGGTCAAGAATCCTGCAGAAGAAATGGAGCAGCCCTCATAGTCAAAGGGTAGCCAAAGCAGTGCTCGTTTACAACCCAATAAATGACCATTTAACATCACAGTGATCCAAGTCTATGCTCCAACCATGGATGCTGAATAGGCTGAAGTTGTTCAGTTCTACAAAGATATTCAAAACATCATAGATATAACACCAAGAAAAGATGTTACTATCATCATAGGAGATTGGAATGCTAAACTAGGGAACCAAAAGACAACGGGAATAACTGGCAAGTTTGGCCTTGGAGTACGAAATTAAGCAGGTCAGAGATTGGCCAAGATAATTCTCTGGTCATAGCAAACACCCACTTCCAAAAGCCTCAGAGGACACTCTACACATAATGGACAATATAGAAATCAGATTGACTATATACTTTGCAGCCAAAGATGGAGGAGCTCTGTAGAATCAGCAAAAACAAGACCCGGAGCTTACTGAGGCTCAGACCACGAGCTTCTTATTGCACAGTTCATAATTAAAATTAAACATAATAAGAGAGAAAATCATCAGACCAAGTAGATACAAACAAAAAACATCCCTTGTTAATATGCAGTGGAAGTATAGAATAGATTTAAGGGACTAGCCATGGAAGATAGAATGCCTGAAGAACTTTGGACCAAGGTTTGCAACATTATCCAAGAAACAGCAACAGAGAATATCCCTAAACGAAAAAGAAACTAAGAAGGCAACTGGCTGTCTGATGAGGCTTTGATAGTAGCCCTGGAAAGAAGGAAAGATAAAGGTTGTGGAGATAGGAAAAGCTATGTCCAACTGAACGCAGAATTCCAGAGGATAGCAAGAAGAGACAAGGAGACATTTTACAATGAGTGATGTAAAGAGGTAGAAGAAGATAACAGAATCATCATCTCTTCAAGATAACTGGGGATCTGAAATGCACATTTCGTGCCAAAGTGGGTTTGATAAAAGATAAACATTGTAGGGACTTAACAGAAGTAGATAAAGAAGAGGTGTCAGGAATACACTGAAGAAATATACAAGAAGGATCTTAACAGCAGTGATATACTCAATAGTTTGCCCAATGAACTGGAGCCAGACATCTTAGGGAGCGAAGTAAGATGAGAACTAGGATGCCTTGCTAAAGGCTGTAGGAGTTGATGGGATCCAAGTTGAACTATTCAAAATTCTACAAGATATTGCTGTGAAAGTGTTGCTTGCCTTATGCCAACACATTTAGAAAACTCAACAATGGCCAATCGACTAGAAAAGGCCAGTCTACATCCCAATCCCAAAACAAAGCAGTGCCAAAACGTGCTCTAATTATCAAACAATTACACTCATTTCACATGCCAGCAAGGTAATGCTTAAGATTCCACAAGCTTGACTCCAACAATATATGGACCAGGAATTACTAGATGTGCAAGCCGGGTTCCGCAGAGAAAGAGGCACAAGTGATCAAATTGCCAATGTTCAATGGATAATAGAGAAACAAGAGAATTCCAGAAAAAAAACATTTACTTCTACTTCATAGACTATTCTAAAGCCTTTGATTGTGTGGATCACAACAAAATGTGGCATGTTCTTAAAGAGATGGGAGTACCAGACTTTGCTTCTATGAGGAAAGATATATCAAGCTTGGACAAACTTGTAAAAAGTAAAGATATTAAACTATCAACAAAGGTTTGCATAGTTATAACTATGGTAACATACAGATGTGAGAGCTGGACCATAAAGAAGTCTAGGCGTCATAGAATTGAAATCTTTGAATTGGGGTGTTGGCGAAAACGACTTAGAGTCCCTTAGATTGCAAGAAGATCCAATATATCAGTACTTAAAGAAGCTGTTCCTTAGAAGGTATGATCATTAGGCTGAAGGTCAAATATTTTGGCCATATCATGAGATGGCAGGATTCCCTAGAGAAGACTGATACTGGGAAAGATTGAAGGCACAGGAAGAAGGGGATGACAGAGGCGAAGATGGATAGATACAGTCACTGAAGCAATGAACGTGAACTTGATTGAGCCCAGAGGGGTAGTGACTCAAAGATGTACCTTGCATACTGCGGTCCATAGGGTCAAGGAGAGTCAGATGTGACTGAATGACTAAACAATAATTCTTATAATCAGACGTGCCCTGGTGCAACCAGTTATTGAAAGGATAATCTTGTATGAAATGACAGATACTTTTGGACTTTCCGAGTGAACATTGACATGATTTATTATTGTTAAACACCCTCTCCATTTTGTGCACCAAATTAAACTTCATGCATTCATTGCAGTGATATGAAAAAAGTGCAATAACTCTAGCTATATCTGATCTGTGAACACCTCATACCACACAGGTCTCCTAAAAAGAAGGAGCCAACAACTATGAACTACATATGGTGGAGATAATGTGGTATAGTCTAACCCTCTCCTACTTTTTTAAAAACATGATCATTCTTTCAACAAACTATATTTATCAAACAATGTTAAAAATATAGTAAAATACAGTTATTAATGTCATATCCTATGGTTACTGTGGAGATATTTTGTTATCTAACCGTGCAAAAAACTTTATTCAACAATTTACTTACTCATCTTAGCCTTCATGTCTTAGTTTTCTCTACATGTTCCTTGAGGATATTTTATATTTTTGCTTATTTTTCTCATATACATTTTTCCATCACCACTTCAATGCTGTTATCTTGCAGGCTAAGCAAACCAAAGTCCCCATTGTATATAAAATGAATACTCTGCAGTTAAGTTAGTTTGTACTCCGCAGTTAGGCTTCTTATTCATTTATTCATGACTATACCTCAAGTTTCTTTTAGCCGGGATTGGTTTCATATCAGAGATCTAATTGTACTATTTTGTAAAAATGTTTCAGTAAATAATTATAACACTACCTAGGGCTTGTATTTCACAGAGTTAAAACTTTGACAATTCTTCTAAAAATTACCAATAAATGAGCTAGAAAAAAGACAAGATAACATGGATAGATCTATCATTTATTTTCCCAGAAATCACAGCTGTTCCATGTGTACTAAATGAATTATAGTTGTTGATTAACCTTAAATATAAGTTTTCAACATGATATGTTTATAATAGTGGCTTGTGCACATAAAGTTACAGTCATATTATATGAAATTATGCTCCTAGTAATTGCACTTCCCCTCCTAGATCACTACCATGTTGTGGTGAAGGAGCTTGTGAACTTCAATGAAGCTGTGAGCTATACCATGTAGAGTCACTCAAGATGGACAGGTCATAGCAGAGAGGACAGACAAATCATGGTCCACTGGAGATGGAACTGGCAACCTACTCCAGTATATTTGCCAAGATAACCTTATGGATAAGCAGAAGAGACATAACAATTTGGCACAAGAAGATGAGCCGCTCAGGTCAGAAAGTGCCTACCACATTACTGGGGAAAAGAAGAGGGTGAATACTAGTAGCACCAGATCTAATGAAGTAGTTGGGCCAAAATCCGTTGCTGCAAAGAACTCAGCAAAGAAACCTGGAACGTTAGAACTAAGGACCAAGGTAAACTGGACGTGGTCAAAAACGGCATGACAAGATTATACATAGGTATCCTGAGAATTAGTGATCTAAAAGACTGGAATGGGACATTTCATATCAGATAACCACCGATATTCCACTGTGGTCAAGCCATCATAATCAGTCAAAAGGGCAGCCAAAACGGTTACAATTCAATAAATTCAATAAATTACACAATGGTCTCAATTTGAAGGCAATGCAAGCCATTTAACATCCCAGTGATCCAAGTCTTTAACAAAACCATGGATTCTGAAAAGGCTGAAGTTGTCAAATTCTATGAGGCTATTCAACACCTCCTAGATATAACACCAAGAAAAGATGTTACTCTCATCATTGGAGATTGGAATGCTAAAATAGGTAACTCATACATATTTGGAATAACTGGCAAGTTTGGCATTGGAGTACTAAATTAAGCAGGTCTGAAATGAGTAGAATTTTGTCAAGATAATTATCTGGTCATAGTAAACAGCCTATTCCAACAGCCTCAGAGACAGCTCATAGTAAGCAGCCTATTCCAACAGCCTCAGACACATGGACATCTCCAGACGGACATTATAGAAATCAGCTTGACTATTTACTTTTAGCCAAAGACAAAGGTGCTCTATACCAGGGGCGGAGATAGCGCCAGTGCAAGAGGTGCATTGCACCGAAGCCCTTGCATCTAGAGGAGCCTGGTGCTGTCCTGTAGCTACCTTAACTTAGGGTAGTGGAGGAGGACCCAGAAGATAGAGTGGGGGAGGGCCCAAAGGAGGAAGGTAATTCCTTCCTGTCACCCTTGGTAGCACCTTGTTTTGGGCTTGATGTGAGGGGTTGCTAGAGCCCTGCCTGCACCTCTCTGTGGTGCTCACTGAGATGGGAGGAAGAGAGCAGAGCTGCAGCTGCACAGCACATGGAGATACTGCAGCAACAGTATGTATCAATGAATCTATCAGTCAGTGTTGTGTGTGTGTGTATCACACAGGCTACATTGCAGTGACCCTCACAGGTTTCATGATAGTGACCCACACAGCCCAAGACTGCCTCCCTCTACCCCTCACTAACACAAGCTGTGCCTGCCTCTACCTCCTTCTTTCCCAATGCTTCCCACCAATTCCTCCTGAATCCATTGCCTTCCTTTACCCAACTACTTTTTTTCATCTGCCCCCACAGCCATCCCCTTTCATGTGCTACTTCTCTCTACCCACACTGCCTGCCTCTACCCCTAACTAACTCCCTTAGTTACTCCCTCCATCTCCCTCAATGTATCCACTAACCCCACTGCTTTCTCCATCGGATGAATGCATACATATCTTTCTATCTATCTCTATGTATGTATGTATGTATGTATGTATAAATAGATACTGTATATCTCTTGTCCCATGTTCGGTTCTGACCGTGGCTTCTTGGTAGACATACAGATTCTTTAGGAGGAGGATGAGATGATCTGGTACACCCATCTCTAAGGACATGCCACCCTTTTTTGTGATCCACACAGACAAAGCTTTAGAATAGTCTATGAAGCAGAAGTAAATGTTTTTTTGGAACTCTCTTGATTTCTCTAATATCCAGCGGACATTGGCAATTTGATCTCTTGTGCCTCTTCCTCTTTTGAACCCGGCTTGCACATCTGGTAGTTCCTGGTCCATATATTGTTGGAGCCGAACTTGTAGAATATTAAGCATTACCTTGCTGGCATGTGAAGTGAGTGCAATTGTTCGATAAATGGAGCACTCTTTGGCACTGTCTTGTTTTGGGATTGGGATGTAGTCTGACCTTTTCCAGTCTATTGGTCACTGTTGAGTTTTCCAAATGTGTTGGCATAAGGCAAGCAGCACTTTCACAGCATCATCCAGCACCATCACCTCCTATAGCCTTATTATCAGCAAGACATTGTAGGGGCCATACCACTTTACTCTCCAAGATGTCTGGCTCCAGCTCATTGGACAAACTATTGAGGTAATCACTGCTGTTAATATCCTTCCTGTATAGATATTCAGTGTATTCCTGCCACCTCTTTTTTATCTGATCTTCTTCTGTTAAGTCCCTACCATTTTTGTCTTTTAATACGCCCACTTTGGCATGAAAGGTGCCTTTTAGGTTCCCAATTTTACTGAAGAGATCTCTTGATTTACATTCGGTTATCTTCTTCAACCTCTTTACATTGCTCATTGTAGAATGTCTCCTTGTCTCTTCTTGGCACTGGAAAAGTCGGGGGGGGGGGGGGGTGCAAAATTATTTTTGCACCTGGGCCCTCCATTAACTAGCTCTGCCACTGCTCCATACAGTCAATAAAAAAAAAAGACCTGGAGCTGACTGAGGTTTAGATCATGAACTTCTTATTGCAAACTTCAGAATTAAACTAAATAGAAAAGAGGGGAAATTATCAGACAAAGTATATACAAAATAAATAATATCCCCTGTGAATATGCAGTGGCGGAAAATAATAGATTGAAGGGATTAGACATGGAAGACAAAATGGCTGAAGAACTTTGGACAGAAGTTTGTGTTATGAAAAAGGCAAGCTCGCTATCTGATGAGGCTTTAAAAGTAGCTCAGGAAAGAACAAAAGGAAAGGTAGTGTAACTGAGTGCAGAATTCCAGGTAAAAACAATATCAATACCAATTAAACAAATAGAGAGCCTTGTCCTTGAGCTTAGAATCTTGCATATAGAGTACTTTTCAAGCCTTCTATACAAATAAAAACTTGCAAACTTAGAATTTGGGGGATAGCAAGAAGAGACAAAGAGACATTTTGTAATGAGTAATGGAAAGAGAAAGAAGAAGCTAACACAATAGGAAAGACAAGAGATCTCTTCAAGCAAATTGGGAATCTCAAAGGAACCTTTCATGTCAAAGTAGGAGTGACAAAAGACAAAAATTATAGGGATTTAACAGAAGCAGATTAGATTTAGAAGAGGTGGCAGGAATACAAAGTAGACCTATATAGGAAGGACCATAAACACATTGATAACTTTGATAGTTTGCTTAATGAGCTGGAGTCAGACATTTTGGGGAGCGCAGTGAAATGGGCCCTAGGATGCCTTGCTGATAATAAGACCGAAGGAGGTGATGGAATCCCAAATTAACTATTCTACAGGATGATGTTGTGAAAGTGTTACTTGCCTTATGCCAACACATTTGGAAAACTCAACAATGGCAAATAGACTGAAAAAGGTCTGTCTACATCCCAATCCCCAAAAAAGGCAATGCCAAAGAGTTCTCCAATTATCGAACAATGTCACTAATTTCCCATGCCAGCAAGGTAATGCTTAAGATACCGCAAGCTCGGCTCCAACATTATATGGACAGGAAATTACCAGTTCACAAACGCAGAAACACAAGAGATCAAATTGCCAATATCCATTGGATTATGGACTATGCATTGTGTGAAAAAATGGGGTTCCCTCGTTCCTTTGTGTTGTTTCAGATAAGATTATTCTATCAGATATGTGGAGGATCCTCTTTCTGTATCGCTAACTTGTCGTGATGAAGCTGTGAGCTTTACCATGTAGGGTCACCCAAGATGGGCAGGTCATATCAGAGTGGTCAGACAAATTGCAGTCCACTGGAGAAGGCACTGGATACCCAATCCAGTATCTTTGCATCCGCCGAAGGCGCTCCTTGTCAGCAACTGCGGACTTTAGGCCCGCAAATGCAGACCCTCGCAAAGGGAGGGGCCGCATTTGCGGAGGAGGAGGCTCCCACCACGACTGCAAAATTTACGGACTTAGCAACTGCAAATACGAGCCGCGGGACAAAAAAATATTATGACCTTGCAGAAATACGACATTAGTGCCGAAACCCGCGCACATGAAAACATTAAAACCACAAAAAATACACACAACAAACACATAAAAAGCTTACCCACAGCAAGGGGGCACCCAGCACCTCCAAAAAATGAGGTTACACCTCAATTTATGTAGAAATTCAAGAGTTTAGACATCCAAAAATCCCATAAGCAAGAAAAAAAAAAGCAGCCGAAAAAAATGAAAACGAGGCTACAGGACCCTAAACACGCAAAACACCACGAAACACATACAGACTTTTCCAAAAAGCCATACAAGGTCCAAGAACAAGGACGCAAAGTCAGCCACAGCCGTGTACCACATACACATTAGCCGCCATTTTACAACACTTACTTACACAATGCGGAAGTACACAGCTACCCTAACGGATTTTCCTTGCGCATGCACACATTTACACTACACACTGCACACACTGCTGACACTTACACAGCAGCTCCACAACACTGAAAACACACATTGTATGCTGCTCAAAACACCAAAAGAGATTGTCAGCTCTTCAACACAATGCTTCCTGCATATATTCTGGTGAAGCCATTCCTTTGTTTATTTGGATGTATGTAAAAATAGGTAAAGTATATTCATTTATTAATTTCTTAATTATTTCCAACGCTGCTCATAGCACACAAACAAACAGCGAGAGGCTCACAATGAGCACCAAAGGATCTCGGAACACCTACAAAATTAATGTTGCAACCAAACACCATTACCTGCCTTACAATCTTATTGCCGTCTTTTTTGACGGGCAAGTATGTTATATTATGTATTGACACATTTCTCTTTGTCCATTTGAAAACTGACAATATGTTTGTGTCTTCTATACTCAATATCTGCAACATCCTTAAAACCTTTTAATTGCTGCTTTATTTACTATGGTTTGGAAAGTTTTGAATAACATGATTGGTTCTATATAAATATGTACAGAATAAAATACAGGCAAAACTATGCTTATAAAAGTTATATTAATAATAAATATAACAATAGTGAGTTCATTTCCACATATATATTTCCATTTCACCAGGGAATAAAAACTGTATTTTTCCTAAATGGCTTTTTTGAGCTTAATTTGAATCATATATAATATGAAATCGCAACGAGCTATGACTATTACTTATTAATTATACTTTATAGAATGGTTGGTTGATTTCTTATTAAACATAGTAGGTCAGGTTAATTATGTGGATTCATGATCACTAAAATTAATAACATAATCATGGAATTTACTTCAAATAAAATCACTTAGTATTGTTCATACTTCAGTCACTAGGGTAGTGCACATTTGAGAACACAGTGGTTAACTATGTTTATAGTTATACATTATGAATCAAAAAATCTTGTCAATTCCACCTAAAAACATCTCCAACATACATCACTATCTTACATGAGGCACAAGTAACCTCTGTGATCGAGACCCCTGCAAAGCCCAAATCATTAACCCTTGCCACGGAGGTCCCAATCTGGACCCCCAAGGCACCTAAAATTAACACCTATCACCCATGGGGGTCTATACAACCATCTATGAGCCCTTAATTAACACCCTAAGTCCCATAGGGGTCTATATAGATCCTTATGGGCCGATAACTAACCCCCAACATTAACATTATAAGTGCCATGAGGGTCCACCAGGACTCTCATGACACTAAGTACAAGCACTATTCTATACTACACTATTCTACCTCCCAATAAACAAATACATTAAATGAACCCCCCTTTAAAGATCCGCACTACAGGAAGGAGAAAAATGTAGGTGCTAGGGAGTCCCAATCAGCATTCTCTGGCCATGGGGGGTTAATAGGTAGCAGGGAGTGCAGCATGAGTTTTAATGGTAGGAGCAAGGACCCCCCCCCCCTTGCAGGAGTTGGAGTTTTGGGGGCTGGGGTAGTTGGGCAGAGACAGTGTCTCTATAACTGCTGCAGCAGCACCCAATGAAGTCTTTTAATGCCTTTAGTAGTGCTCTTTGGTACTCATAAGTACTTTTTCAGTTTTGGGGATTTAGGGGAGTGCTCTAGTTGGCGAGTGAGGGGAAATTTTTTATTAGCATAGGATTTGGGTGTCAAAGTCTAACAGAGTAACCGGTAATTAATTCTAAGTGCAAAACTTTTTTTTCATAGCTTTTCGGCTTTGTCATGAAGTTTACTCGGAGCAGTGACTCGTAGCAGTTTACTCTCAATGTTTTAGGGGTGGGTGATTAACATAGCTAGGGAGAATTTTTGTGCCACTATGGCACTCTCTATTGTTTTTTCAGGGATTAGCATATAATAATAAACTCATGATATTGAACAACAATACCACATGAATATGCCATTATTAGAGCATTAACAAAAAATAAATGATACTCTGTTAAATGCAAATAACATCTTAAAAATACATTATTGAGACCATACATAAAGATTTATGTAAATTGCTTGAGCATGTTATTTTTAAAAATTAGAAACTTTGTGGAACTGAAGAAAGTGTAGTTTATGTGTTCTGTGATTTTCTCAGAATTTAATGTAAAAAAATAGAACATGGTGAAAGCAAACATGAGCTTTGAGGATTTTATCTTCAGTTTTTCATGTGTATAATATAGATAATATTTGGGTTAATTTTCTAGGGTGCTGTTTATAGAAAGCACATAATATGGAATTTAACCTTAGCAATGTAAAGAAACGAAATAAAAGACATTTAGCTGCAGACGGTAAAATTACTTAGAAAATTATCTACATTTTTCAAATAAAAAAATATTGAACTTACCACCACAATGTATCGAGGTCTGTACTGTATGGTTCCAAATAATCCTAGTATGACAACAATAATATGAAGAAAATTCCCAAGAATTGGCGCCCATTGGTATCCAAGAAAATCAAATATTTGTCTTTCCAATGCTGCCAACTGAAACAGTAAAACAAAGTAGTTAGTTTCTGACTTGTAATGAATAATGCAAACAAATTTGAATGGTAAAGTTTGAATTTCTAACGAGCATACTCTCTAATGAGAAACCGTAAATGTAGCTTTTATAAGACTGTTGATGAGTGATAATGAGGAACTCTTGTCTTTTATGTTTTTTGACTGGTTTTATTCCCAGAATTAGTGAGGGCATTCAACGTGGGCTGTTTTGGGTTCCGGGGTTCTGTCAATAATTTGGATATCAAAAAGAGTCTTATAGGTTAATTAGCTTGGAAACACTGCTCTAGAAATTCATATCTTGCAAATGCGCAATGAAACAGTGGTGTATATATATAACTACCTTTCACAAAAATATGTTTATTCCTGTCTTATCCGTTAGCCTATTCTAAATAAACCGAATACTGCAACTGCATGTTCAATGCTGTATTCATGTTTTAGTATTCAAAATACTTTTAGTAGAATTAAATGATAATGCCCGCTTAGATCAGTCAGAAAATACTTAGTAGTGACAATACACTTTTACCTATAATACATTGCTGAGAAGCGCTATAAAAGAACATTGAAAGATGTTAGATTGGAGCATTTTTATGACATCACAAACAAGAGTCTGTTTTTATAACTGAAAAGTTCTAGCTGATTCAAACGTTTGGAGATGTGATTTTATGGTCAATAAGCCAACTTATAATGGAACTGACCATAGCACATCTGACAATGTGAGGTTGGAGAACATTTATTGTAATTAATATTTATTTCATAAGTGGATAACAATCAAAATGATACCCACATAGTGTTTGTCTGTGAGGCAACATATTGTCAGGCTGTCAGTAGCCACAGCCTTGGGATGTTTTATGATGTCAGCTGTGACATCATAATACAGGCAGAGGTATAAATACCAGAGCTGTGCTGTAAGAGGTATCATTCACTCACCAATATCCACAGAAGAAAGAGCAACAGAAGACAAACAATGGGTTTTAGAAAGAATGGGTAAGTATAATTTATAAGAGCTTACAATTATTTATTTTTTTCAAAAGCTTTATAAAAACTGCTGAATATAGCAAATTCAAATGAGCTCTGATTTGCAGCTACTGATATTGGGTTACAGCAAAGTTATATCATATCATCTTTCAGAGTTTTAGAGCTCACCACAGAGTTTTCAGTAGATTTGAGAACAGGATCCAAACAACATCAATCTTTAGATTAATAGATTGCAAGGAAGAATACAAGGAAGGCCATTTAAATGGTCTGTTTAGTAATAACATAACAAGCTTTGTATTTTGAAAAAGTTACCAGGGGCCTCATTCAATTGCAATTTGGCCAATTGAATAGGGCTCTAAATAAGCACATAGCATATTTTTTTGAAGAAGTTTTTAGTTAGTGAAAATCTTGCTTTTGGATAGATGCTTACTAACTAAAAACTTCTTTAAAAAAAATATGTTATGTGCTTATTTTGAGCCCTATTCAATTGGCCAAATTGCAATTGAATGAGGGCCCATTTGTGTTAGTTATGGATTTTGCAAGTAATCTCCCATTGCTTTGAATTCACAGCTGTAATATGACAAGAATGGTTAATTGTTCAGGCTTCAAGCTTACAGTAGCAATTTACTAAATATATCTAGACTTAGTTCAGAATTTGTGAAACGAATATAAACATTTTTTTGTATTATTCATCTTTTATAAATATTTTGTCTATTACCAAAAAAAAAAAATATTTGGAAAACCATACCAAGCCATTTTTTCAAAGTCTAGTTCTTCGAAAGAGCATACTGTACATATGGTGATTCGTTAACCAAATAAAGGTTGAAAAATACTGATTTAATGTGACACATATTCAACCAATTGAACAGATTTTAGCTTTCTTTGCTGTACAAACATGGCGTGTTTTTTTCTCAAGTATTGAGACATTTACACGAATCCCTTCTGCTGACATGCAAGCAGAAGTACAGGGGGTCCCTGGGTTAAGGATGAGATACATTCCTAAGAACGTCTTTAAACCGGATTTGTATGTAACACATAACCTTAAATTGTTTTGGAAGCCTCCAGGCACAAGCCGAAGCATTAAAAAAAAATGATCATATTAAAAACTAACCTTATGACATTTTCACTACTTAAATACAATGCCCCCAAGAACTAGCACCCTGGTTGTTTATCAACTTGATCTTACCCTGAAAATATAAGAGAAAGCCAAACTTTTGGTGAGGTAAAATTATTCAAAGGAAAATTTTTCTTCTTTTAGGTCAATAAAATACTTTGTGTTATGTAAAACAAAATGAAACACCTATAATCTTCAACTAGATCTCTCTTTAGTTCTAAAAAAACATTGTTATAGGATATTGAGTTCATGGCATAATTCTGAAAAAACTAAAAGTGTTCATTTCACCACCTGCCTTTACAAGAAAGTATACAGCAATCATCAAAAGCTTCATTTCTTTTTACAACTGAGTCTTCTGCGGACAAACAAAACCCCCATAGTTATCAATATGTACTACATACTCTACAGTTTTGCATAGATTGTTTTACTTGTATTGTTTCCTTTGTTCCATTTTGCTGAACTTGAGCCTATATATCCTCAATAAAAAAACTACTGTAATATAAAAAAATAAAAAAAACTTTTTTTTAGAATTCCTCTGTATTCTTAATGTATTTTGATGCTGGGCTTTTAAAAGCTTTAAACACTTAAAAGTTAAGTCTTAACATGTTAAGTGAAAAACGTAAAAACGTTTTAAATTAAAAATAGCATTATACTGTATATATATATATATATATATATATATATATATATATATATATATACCCCCTTGACATCTTCACCAATTTCAATCTCTGCATTCTGATTGGTTATACTTTTAACCAATCAGTAATGTCATGGGAGCAATTCAAATACTGGATTCTTATTGGCTGAAATATGATGGAGCCAATCATAAATCTTAAAAATTGTATATAACCGCGTCCTTGTCTTATTCGGCTAGGAAGCTCTTCAGAGGAGGAGCTCCATTAGTTATTTTCTTTTACTAAGCGTTTTTTTTTTTAGGTGGAGGCCCTTTCTGTTGGCCGAAGATGAGAAAACATGGGGCCTTATTCAATTGCTTGAAATTTGCTACAATTACAGAGAGATTCAATTTAACAAGCCTGCACTTTATGGGGCCAAAACCATAAACTATGCAATCGTATGTAGCATTTCAGAGATCATGATCAATTAAGCAAGGCTGTAACTACTGATTTAGCCAATAGTAAATGAGACCATCATCATTACGTCAGTAAAACATGGCTGTTACACGTCAATCAATTAGCATTTAAAAATCTGATATGCGACCGGACTCGCAATCCAGCAATGCACACAATAAAACAATTGAATGGTGATACTGTTCTAGTCCATGTGGGTGGCCTGATATGTATTAACTCATTGATTCCCAAGATTGATATGACACCAAAATGAAACATAAAGAAAAATTATTTTCTATTGCAGATTTGCGAGCTTGAGACTGTGCAATTAATTCTAAAGTCTTTCATTGTTTTCCCTGTCTTTAAAAGTGCAGTATTGATTTTTTATTTGCATTTACAGCGCTACGAGCAGGTGTCCCATCTAGTACCCGTAGGATTTTCTTCTACAGTTGCCATTTACAGGTGTGAAAACATTTGCGGGCTTGAGGAATTGTAGCAATTGAAAAGTTATTTGTGATTTTAGCTATTGTAACTTTTGCGGAATTGAAAGATCAAAGGCGTAGATGGCTTGTAAGTTACAATTTTGACAACCGCACAGATTTTTCGCCTGTAACTCATAGATCGTTGCGGCCCGCAAAAAGACGCCATTTGAATAGTAAATTAGTTTATGGGCTACATTACAGGCTCCAGTACAACAATTGCTCAATTGAATAGGGGCCCTGATCTGGGGCCCTGGTCTTCAATTTTTTGTGTTTTTACGGTCGATGCAGGTTACACGCCTCTAACATGCCCATAACAAACCACGTTTACTATAAATCTCAATCAGCGGAGCGGAGAAATTTGTTTAACTGGGCTATTGTGGAAGTGTTAGCACCCATGATAAGTAGTAAATTGCCCACGCTGTGCTTATCCTTGCCACAGGGAAATGTTTTTTCTGAGGATGAGATCAGCTCATACTTGCCACATTACAGTGTTCCTTTAACCCTCTAACAAGACAGTGAGATGAAATAATTTGACATTACACATTAATAATATTTCTGTTTACTTAATTTATAACCACAGTATTCAATATTAAAATCATTTTCAAAGATTCGAGTATCAGTCTGACGTTAAGCTGTTGGTCTCCACCCTTACAAGGTCATAAAGGACTTGGCAGTCTGGCTGGGAGTATAAAAACATATTTAAAGGGGCAATATACCATAGTTACTAGTATTGATAGCGTACAAACATACTTTAGGAAGGTAAAAAGAATAAAAACATATAAATGTATTAACTTTGTATGCCATTATATCTGCTCACACACTTCCTCCTCTCAACTAACCAATAACATCCAGTCTTCACCCTTCCCAATCCCAAACCCACTATTGATTCCTTAGACCTTATAACTGAGGATGAAGTCTAAAGTATAATATCAACTTCCCACCTTACAACCTGTTCACAGCTCCTATTCCATCACAGCTATCCCCTTCCCCCCTCTACCACACCTATACCAGCTCTCACACATATATTTAACTTTTCCCTAAACACTGGAAAATTTCCATCATCTTTAAAACATGCTAAAATTACACCCATTCTTACAAAAACATATTCTGATCCAGCTAATTCATCTAATTATCTCCCTATATCCCTTCTTTACCTGGCTTCAAAACTGCTTGAGCAGCTCATCTACAATCCCCTTACCCAATGTATTTCCTCCAATTGTTTTCTTGACACCTTCCAGTACAGTTTCTAGCCCCATCACTCAACAGAGATAGCTCTCTCAAAAGTCACTAATGACTTGCTCATCGCCAAGTCAAAGGGTCATTTCTCTATTCTAATTTTCCTAGATCTCTCTACTGCCTTTGACACAGTTTACCACCTTCTTATAATCCAAATTCCCTATTTTCTTAGCATACATGACACTGACCTTTCATGGTTAACAGCATACCTAAAAGGTCAAACATTTAGTGTCTCCTTTTCTGGCACCACTTCTTCATCTCACCCTCTGTCTGTTGGCGGACTGTACACCAAGGTTCAGTCCTAGGCCCCCTTCTCTTCCCATTTATATATCCTCACTTGGAGCCCTAATTAAATATTTCAGTTTTCAGTATCATAGCTATGCAGATGACACTCTCTTCTAGCACAAGTTTACAACTGCCTCTTAAGCATGGATGTCGGCCCACCAACTCAAACTCAACATGTAAAAAACTGAGCTCCCAATCTTTGGCGCTTATTGCAAGCCTCTCCCACTCGCGGTGCTCATCGTGAGCCCCACAATGAGTGCCTTTGGTGCTCATCTTGTTGCTCACAATGAGCGCATTTGGCACTCATTGCAAGCCTTTCCTCCTGCCTACTGTACGGTCCGCTCATTGCAGGTTTTGTTAACGTGCAAGTTTTGTGCTTGGGAATGTCATGTGTCTCTTTCCACCATCTCCCCCCTGTCCCTTCCCTGTGTGTTTGTCCTCTGTGTGTCTGCTAAATGTTTGTGTGTTATGTGCTGAAGGCCTTTTGTTTTATTTTCAAAGTCCTGCGTGCCTGGCGTTGTTGGTGTAATTGTTACTGTGTTTGCCTTTGTGTATTTTCTAAGTCCCACATGCCTGGCTTTGTTTTCCTGCAGTTTCTGAATTTTTTAAGTTTTTTGGGGGGGATTTAAGGTTTTTTTAGAGTTACACGCTTGGCTCGCAGTTGGGCCCCTCACAATGCAGCCTAAGTCTTGCGTGCTTCAACGGCTCGCCTCGCTTCGTGAGGCTTCGCAGATGAGCGCCTTCGGCGCTCATCCAGCCTAAGTCATGCGCTGTACGCGGCTTGCGGCCCCAACATCGCAAACTTTCCGAGCAGCGTTCTTGGTCCACAACTATATATGCGAATCTCTCATCATATCTCGTCTGGACTACTGCAACTCACTCCTTGCTGGCCTCCCCATGACCCGCTTGTCAGTCCTCCAAGCCAAAATTCATGCCTCTGCTAAATTAATTGCAAAAAGTAATTGCAACCATTATAAGTAATAAGCATGAAATACAAGTTTACTGAAACAATTAAGAGTAGGTTTATTGTGTGTGACAGTATCTCAGTGCATGTGTGCTCTGCAGTACAGCTGATGTACAGGATAGGAAGAGGGCAAATATAGGGCCTCATTCAATTGCGATTTGGTCAATTGAATAGGGCTCTATATATTTTTTACAGAAGTTTTTAGTTAGTGAAAACCTTGCTTTAAATAGAAGTTCACTAACTAAAACTTCTGTAAAAAAATATGCTATGTGCTTTTATAAAAGCCTTATTCAATTGGTCAAATCGCAATTGAATGAGGCCCATAGTCATTAGCACCAAATATGCGGGCACATACAAGCATCCCATTTGCAAAATCAAACATTTTAATCTAACAGTAATGCATGATCTTGTTAACTGACTTTTCTTTAAAGGGGAGTTAAAGGGGAGTTGCAAATGCATTATCATTATGTTTAAAATATCAGATTTTAAACATTACAAAAATTATAAAAAAATGATTTATTTCGCTATTCCTTTTATTACAAACTGCTTTGGGAATAACATGAGGAATGCCTACCTAATTCTAATTAAAGCTAATTATGGAGCTATATTGGAAAACCAATTAAATTACTCTCTTTACTTGCTGAAACTGATACAGTTTACAAAATATGAGGGAAAGTTTCCGACATCCAAGCAGTTTGTGCAGCAATAAAAAGATGTGTTATTCACCCTTAGATTGTAAGTTTGCGAGTTTTCAATCTTGTGTCAGGCCTTGGAAACAAGCTCTATGTACATTTGATTTTATGCTCAAAAACAGGGCCCTCCATTCTTTACAAGGTGTTTAATTTGTTTTCTGCTATGTACTCAACCCCTGTACAGCGCTACGGAATATGTTGGCGCGATATAAATAAAGATAATAAATAATAAATAAAGTAGTTGACATCAATAGGATATATTAACATTCAATAAAAATAACTTTATTAGGAGATATAACTAGGGCTCGTTAGGAATTAAAAACACTATAAAAATAAACTAAGCCCATATATAATATACCAGTCTAGCAGGTTTCTAAATGATGTATAACAATTATTAACTATGATCCTCAAAGGGATTCCTTGTCTATAGAAGGACCACTGTTGCCCCTAATCTTACTGTGCCCTCCACCACTACAAAAGGCTACCGCTACCTCCTGTAATTAACTTAATGTTGAATTTCATGCATTTCAGCATAGACATAGACAGTGACTATCATAGTGCTAGTGGGATTTAAGCATCTACGGAGGGATGTCAGTTTCTACATTAGATGTTCCTGACAAACATTTCGCCACTGTTCAGAGTTTATCAAAGGGGGCAGGTGCTGCCAGGATTAACTAATTAACACTCAAATCTACAATTATAATTATTATAATTAATTAATGGACTCCTTCAGACATAGATTTTGTTCTGAGGTTCACTACAGAATCAATTAATGTTTTAATATATTAATATATTTAAGATAATATTCCAGGTTTACACTTTTATGAGTAAGAAAAAAAGGATAATGTTTAATATATGTCTTTTTAATGCATGATAGTAAATTTGAGACTTAAGTGTCACTTTTGGAAAAAGAGACACAAACAAAGACGCGTGTGTGCAGGTGTTTGAAGCTGGAAAAAGACACCAAGAGACAGCAGCTTGGAGCTGAAGAGCAATTTTGAGCAGAATGGAAACCTGGAGTTATGAAAAATACAAGCCATTGATTGTAAACAAACATTTGGACGGTTTATGGTGTTTTTAATCCATCCAGGTTGTGCTTAGGTAGAAGCTCTGCCTTTTTTCTATTATTTGTTTTGAACTATTATTGTTGTAACACTGGCTAAAATTTTAGTAAAACTTGGAAAAGAATTATAGCCTCCTGTATTGTGATCCTCCATCAAAGTGTCAGAAACACAGAATAAACCCACAAGAGATTTAAAATACTTAAGTGAAAAGTCCTAATTGCTTAAGGTTTTGAGCTTGTCAAAAAGACCTGCTGCATTAAACTTGGAAAATGACACTGTAATTCTATATAGATACCCAATAAATATAATCCAAATGTAACACTTATTGTTTCACCAATTAGTATCTATATTTCACATGGTACCAACTTCAAACCTTATAATATTATTTGTACTTTTATCCCATTGCACTTTCTGTTATTCCTTCGTCTATAAAGAATTATTTGTTTGCATTATGATCAACTGACTTGTCTTTGAAGACTTTACTACACGAGTTGTGCATATGGGGCCTCATTCAATTGCAAGCCCATAACTTGATCGCAGACAGCCGCATGTCTGCGATCGAGTTCCGGGCCCTCGTTGATCTCCGTTTGCGAGGCTATTCAATTGCTCCAGGTCGTGAGCTAAGAGCTTGAAGCCAGCTCCGTAAACCATGCACTGGTTCGAAGCAGTTGTTGGCGGGAACCGTATCAATTCACCAAGCCCGTAACCACCCATTTAGAATTGGCCAATAAAAAACGAGACCGTCATAATTACGGCAGTAAAACATGGAGTTTATGTGTCAAACAATCCGGTTCGGGGGTCCGATATATGATCAGACTTGCACAAATTTGAAAATGAAGAAATATGAAAATGAATGCCAATACTGTTCTAGTCCATATGGGTGGCCTGACATGTATTAACTCATTGATACCCCAAATCATTCAACCCCAAAATGACACATAAAAATATAACTTGTTTCCTGCAGTTGTGCGGGCTTGAGACTGTTGTGCAATTAATTCTAATTCTTTTATCGCTCTAACCGTAACTGGATTTTCTCCTCCATTTGCGGTTTACGAGTGTTGATAAGTTTGCAAGATTGGGAAATTAGAGCAATTAAATAACGATTTGCGATTTTAGCCCTGCGAAAGTGACACATCAAAAGCTTCTGGATGGTGTAATTTACGAGTTGGATGGCCAACATTTTTTCAAGCTCGTAACTGGTAAGCCGATCCGAGCATGCAAAAAAGATGCCAATTGAATAGCAAATTTGAATGCGATCTCACTTACGGGCCACCGTATCTCAAATTCGGCCAATTGAATGAGGCTCATGGTCTTTGATAGTGATACCAATACATTTGTGAGGAGGGAAAAAGTAATATAAAAGTAAATATACTATTTATTAATTTTTGAATGTAACAACAGCCCAGGGTTAAAAAAGTTCTAAAACACTTTAAACTTGAAAAACCCTTTCTAAATTGTTTAAGGGAAGTATGTTGTGCTTATCCAGTTATTTTGCTATTATGATCCCTAAGGAACCATAAATGATATTTATTTTTTATAATATAATTATAATATCACTTCAATTGTTGTGCTTTCTTGATCACTAGTTCAAAGTTCAAATCACTTCTCATTAGCATTATTTCCTTTTAAGGCTTAATGATCTCTCATTAAAAATCAAAATGTCCTCATTTTTTATGGAGCCTGGAGATATTGTATCAAAATCTGTGTGTCTGCGGTAAATGGTTAATTTTCCACTAAATACATACCTTCCATATGATGGTCAAAATAATAATCATTTTATTTACAGTTACTAAGGGATATTTTACTGATGTACTTTTTTTTTTGACAATTGCACCTGTTTTGGATTTCAGTCTCTAGTATTCAGATTATAAATAATTTGTTGTTTAACCTTTTCTTAATATTTTATTTTATCTAGTGCTCTTTATCTTCAATGGTACCTATTATGCCACGTTTTTCCTTTTAAAAGTGGAAGCACTCACTTTTTTAACCCCAGGTTTTAACAACTTATTTTATGTAATGTTAAATATTGACCACCACTTTGAATGAGTCTCTCTGGGTAAACCATTAGTTTTAGTTGTATTTACTATAATGCCATTAATGCATCAAATAGCCAGAATTAATCAACTAATATAATCTTAGATTTCATCCAGACTCTTTTTTATAATATACTGGTTCATGGAAACACCATTATCATCCCCAGATACACTGTTTTATCCATTTCCAAACCCTTAGTCGGGCAATGTCTTCATAAAAGTGATTTCTGTTACTGAATCTACCTAATGCATCTGATTTTTTATTTATGCTTGATAATGACCTCAAAAATCAATCTGGTTCATAATCGCCTCTAAGATCGCCAGCGTGTGACATCACACACTCTGCCTACTTCCTAACATAGGTTTCTCTGCATCTAGGCGTCTTTTTCAAAGGGGAAGTTGATACATTATTTTTGGGAGTATTATCTTCTATGAGTCTATTTTTTCTTTGATAGTGGCCAAAATGTTATGAGAAAACAAATAAATGAAATGCAACCTTTACATTAGAAACTTGTATATGCAATTATTTTTTTGAAAAAATTGGATTAGGTGAACAACAATAATAGGGGTCTCCTTATATAAATTGGGAATGGCTAATATATAGCTTCAATGTCCATGCATATTTAAACATAAGGAATAACTAATGTGATCAGCAGTGTATAATATAACAGAAATGAATATATAGAGGAAAGAACAGACACCTTTAAGTTCCAATCATAAGTTATAAAACCCCGACACTCAGATCTTTAAGAGAAGAGCCCTGGAACTCAAGGACAGATTAAAGGATAGAGGTTATAGTAACATGTCACTGAAAAAGGCATATCAAAGAGCACTTCATACAACAAGAGAACATTTGCTGTGTCCAAAACCTAGAATTAAAAAAGATGGTCCCGTAAGATTCATTGGGACATACAGTGAGGATTCAAGTGACATCACTAAAATATTAAATAAACATATTAATATCTTACATACTGATACAGTCATTAACAAATTCATAGGTGACCAAATTCAAATGGGATGGAGGAGATCTAAAAACATTAAAGATACGTTGGTACAAAGCCATTTTGTTAAAAAGAAGAAAGGATCCACACATTTACCGAATGGAACCTTTGGATGTGGTCGCTGTATGTTTTGCCCCTATATGAGTAAAATCAATAATGTGACTGATAGAATGGGTAGAAGCATACCCTTAAAAGGGCTGTTTAATTGTGGATCACAAGGAGTGGTTTACTGTCTTGAATGCCCTTGCCCTTTTAGATATATTGGGATCACGTCACGCATTCTTAAGAAAAGAGTGGGCGAACATATTCGTAACATCTGTAATAGCTTTAGGGACATCACCAATGGCAAGAAATTAACATCAGTTGCCAGGCATTTCCATGAAGTACATATGTCCAAACCGAAATTACGATGCTGGGTGCTCCAAAAAATATCCTTAGGTATTAGGAGAGGAGATCTTGAACAAGAGCTTTTAAAAGCTGAAACAAAATGGATTTCGATACTTGATACAGTTTCACCCAATGGTCTTAATGAATACAATAATTTTGGGGTATATATCTAGAGTCAGATCATACTGATACATAATTCATAACTGTTCGACATAGAAGACTATTTGGATATAACTCTATTATTTTGACCCTAATATCTGACCCTATGAGGTATTGGGGATATAGTGTTATTTGATTTATATGTACTGTCTAATGGATCTCTTCATTTTTATTCATAAGGATCCAACCTCCTATTCTCAATTCTAATATACAATAACTAGGGGTCTTAGTACCCAAATCACTGTTTTAGAGACATATCTTATATATTCGTACTATGGAAATGTTTGACACTAATCAGAAAAATAGAGTAGACCTGGTACTATATATGTGCTTGAATAAGACCATGATAACTTATCATTTATATAAGATCTAATATTGTTTTTTCATTTATATTGCATTGGCAACTGTTAAATTAAATATATAGTTTATCATTGTGTAGACTATATCATTCATGTATATATTTGATTTTTAGATGTCATGTCTCATATTTAAGTAAGTAATTCTGTATATTTTTGTCATTTTAATGAATAGATTGGTTTAATGATTTATTGTCCTTGCAGGACCTACTGCATTCGCAATGAGTCTCCATTTATGCACATGAACTCGTCTGGGAGCTATAAAAGACCCAGACTATTATCCTAATGTTACTGATCCTGGAGGAAGCGGAAGTACGCGGAACGCGCGCGTCGATCAGCTGTGTTGCGGGTTGCCTGTTGATGACGTCACAAACAGCGTGTACACGCTGTCTCTGAGCCATTTTTGACTGTGCTGTGATGTGCTAGCCTGTAACTAGGACTGGAAGGTAAGTGGAGCAGAGGGGATTAGTTCTAGCTATTTATAGTGTAGGACTTAGATTTCTTTGAGGGATAGGGGATAAATAGTGGGTCCCCATAGATTTCTCATCAGGGCCTTCCACTATAAGTGTTAGACAGGGCCACAGTAATCTAATTTTGTCCCCTCTGTCTCCACTTCAGTCCTTTATGTACATATATACAGATATTTTTTGGCTACCTTATTGATATATTTGGCAACCCCCAATACATATTCAATGGTATATATTTGATAACATCTGTCAGCAATTCATATGATATTAGATTGAGTAATTCACTTATTGATAGATGCCATTGTATATTGAATTAATTAATTGGATCAATTTTCTATTTATATTGTATATACATTTTTTATTGTTTGTAAATAAAAGTTATATTTTAATATATTTCTATAATCAATTCCACCTTTTTTTCAATATGATTACATATATGCCAATTTGCATGGCTGGAGGGGTTTTATAACTTGTGATTGGAACTTAAAGGTGTCTGTTCTTTCCTCTATATATTCATTTTTGCAATTATTTTTTTACTGCAAGTTCTGATTTTCTCTTCTTTCCTGTTACTTCTTAAGATCAATGTATCATTAACTTATGAGGTTCCCTTTGATGCTGCTGTGAGCACTGGTAGCTGTTACTATTCCCATTGTGCAAACAAACTTCCTGTACATTCAAAGCCTCCTCCCACTTCAAGAAGTTGATTGCATAAAGCAAAATGGCTTCCATATAAAAACGCATAAAAAGTAATAATGGTGTTTCTTAATTATGTTCTAAAAACATATTTTCAAGTTAAGTTCTTCAAAAGAATACATTTTAAAACCATATGGTCCTTTAAATGAACCATTTTCCTTCATTTTGTACTTATTGTTTGCTGCATGGGGGGCTTGTAAAAGTCAACTGAATCCACATGGCTTGGATACAGCACAAATGTTTAGATGCAACTGATGTGTTTATTTTTATAGCTAAGTACCCATAATAACAGTTCATCCTCTGTGCTGCAGCAGTGTACATCTCTCTTTATGGGATTACCTATGCCATATGCATTAGTGAGTATACTCTAAAGTGTCACTGCGGTTGATAGGGAGGAACATATCTGATTTTCATAGTTACTGGACCATAACTAGATGTCAGTGACCTATAATTGCTCATTTCCAGACGTGTGGTCTCAAGCTATTTAAGCAGTCTAGATGTTTAATGAGTTGGATTTCTTATTAATAGATGTATTTCAGAGCTACAATAATTTGTTTTACCTGCAGTTCTGGAGAATATATGATAATTAAACATGAAATACAAATATTAATATACATTTTCCAAAGTTGTCAAATATACTTACTGATATTGATATTTTGCACTGTGATAAAGCCAACGGGGCCAAAATAAATGTTATTAAATAGCTCTTCAATTCTTCTTCTCCTTTCGTTTTGGTTTTCAAATTCAAAGGTCAGTACATTTGTATTTAATGGAAAACATACTTTGAAAAGTTATGTTGCTATATTTCATGCCTCTGCCAACAAGGCCCAGGCCTATCAAAGAATGTTTTCTGGGTGAAGAAAAAAGTTTTAATGCTGTCATGCATCATTATGTTAAAGTGGCTAAATATGCGAATACATGTCTATATGCAGAGTGCTTGACATAGAACACAATTCCAACATATGCCCATTGTGAAAACTCACAATGCATCACAAAAAGTAGTAGGACAAATAATATTGTGAATCAGAAGGAAACAAAGAAGGGAATGTGATACCTTTATCTCCAACATCATTGCCCTTCTAATTAATTAAAAACCTTAGTGAATCTTGTTCAAAGTTTTAACTAGTGAAAAAGCTACAATCATACATAATACTGTCACAGAGAGTTTTGTATTTCTAAGTCCAACATGGTAAAGGCCTAGGGCAGAATATTTTCATAGGGCAGCAGGCTGCCTCAAGTTACCAGCTCTGTGCCAGGAATATGTACATGTAGAGGCCTGTGTGCCCTGCCATAAGACAATAGGCAATTTCAAAGTACATATTTGTGCTCCCTACTCTGAAATTCATACAATTTATAACACTGGTTGGCAAGAGGAATCCTGGGGCTATATTAGGCTCTCAGGAGCTTCCTTTGTGGGCCAAAAATAATAAAATAAAAACAGAGGGGGAAAGCATGCCTATTTCCAACAATACAATCAAATATATATCTTCAAAACTAACAGTTACCCACCTCCTAAACACTTCTCATGATCTATACCTTTGTTACCAATTAATTCCATTTCTACAGCGATTTAGCTATTTTGCTTCATGTAATATAAAAAAAAAGTAAAATAACTGTGAGGCAACCTTAGAGGCAACATATGAGGCCCTTCAAGTGAAACAGGTTGCCCATAATTGGATGAAAGGGTGTGGCTGGGAGTGTGAGACAGTAGGGTGTGCTGCTTCAACAAGTTAAGGGTCTAGATAAAATGCCTTCCATTGAGATTTGAAACCTTTTGAACAAAGGGTTCCACAGAGTAGGCACCGCTTGGGAGAAGTCCTCTAGAGCAGGCAACAAAAGTGAAATTATGGAAGTCATGAGTAAAGGAGGAGGCTGTGGGATTTTAAGGGATTTGTATGGATGTGATAAAGCTCATTCCCCATTTTTTTCACTAGTGTGGTCTCTCAAACGGATAACCATCTTTATTGACTGGAATGGAAAAGAGATGAGTTGTTTACTTAACCCACATAACCCCCATAAAAAGCTTAGCACATGTGTATGGTAAAATCAAGATCTTTGTCAGGGTCCACGACCAGGTTTGATCTTATGGTTTAGCAAGTTGTTGTTAAAGCCCTAAACATTCAACCAGCCAATCACACCTTATCTGGTTTTATTTATTGCTGCTCCTGCCTCCCCTCACTGCCTGTTGTAGATTATTGTGACTGGGGATACTTCTAGTTGCTCCTGTGTCTTCCTGCTCTGTTTTGCTACATTTCCTGCTCGCTATCTATTCCATATTGGATTGATCTTTGCAGCTGACCCGGAGTGTTACTGACCTCATTGGATTTCTGCCGGCCACTCATGTTTGAATTATCTGACCATTCTTTTGCCTGTGCCCTTGTACTTGTTAATTTGGAGTTGCCATTCTCTGGTACTACTCCTGAATGGTTTCAATTTCTCTACACCTTTATTCTAGATGTTATGGGAAGCCAGTGGAATGACTGGCAAAGTACATTGAAAGAGATAGATTGACTATCAAATGAATTAATTTGAGTGTAAATATAGGTGATGGGGTGGCCAAAACTGTGAGTTACAGTAGTGTATGTGGATTATAATGAGCGAGGGAGTTAGAATTCACTTTGTCTTGCATGAGAAAGTGACCTATTCTTGAGTTGTTTTTACGTGAAGAAGACATAATTTGGACAGAGTAAAAATCTAGTCCAAAAAGCAGCAGGACTGAAAGCTCAGGATGATTATGGCATTGTCTCCAGTTAGTTGGGTTTGAAGCTGGAGTAGAAGGGTGGAAAGCAGGATTTCAATTTTCGAGATGAAGTGCTTAAATTGATAGGAGAACATCCAGAGGATATGTCTGAGAGTTAGCTTGTGACACGTACTATAAGATTTGAGTGTTATCTACATATAGATGACACCAAAATGCCAAAGTATTCATTAGGATGAAAAGGGAGGAGAGAAATGAAAAGCAGCAATAGGTCTTGGTCTATGAAAAAACAACTTTTGTAAAAAAAATATTTTGTTTAAAACATGCTAATTTAATTGCAAGATAGAATAAAATGTGGTATTTCATCTCCATTGAAATTAAAGCTGTTAACCTCTCAACTGTTATTACATTTATAACATATGGGTAAAATACATGGGGAAATGTGTGATTTTCACATTGTTTATCAAATGGAGATTAAAAGAGAAATTAAAATAGTCATAGAGAAAAAGGCAATGATAATTTTACAGAACAGGAAAAATAATAAAAATACATATTTTACATATTGCATAATATTGTATAGAATGATATCAAATTACATACACATTTTATATCAGAAAATTGATCTCTTTAAATAGGTATATATCATGGCTAATAGTAAAGGAACAAAGTCCTAAGTGTATCAATTAGTTATAAAAACAACTGTGTTTAGTGTTTTAGTGTGTAAATCAAGTTCAAGCCCACAAAGATTACTTGTTATTCTTCATCAAAGGCATGTCTTGAACCTTTTAAAAAGGGAATTCTTCAATCTCTTGAACTACTTAGAAGTGGACCTGGCTCCTCTATACCCATAAGCCAATCAGGATCTATGCTGAACAAAATGAACCCAGTTTTCATAGGATTGTAGAACTGGATACGGTCTGTGCAGCAGGTTAGAAAGTAGGATTATGACACATACTTGTATGCAACAAAATCAATCTTTGTTCACGCTCAGCATTCATAGTCTGTATAGAATCTGAGCATATGACATTAATGATGATGACAATGAATTACACAGCTTATTTTTAAATTACCTGGTCCATATTTGGATGTCAGTGACCCATAATTGCCTCTTTCTAAACATCATTTGTTTTAGTAAAACAGTAACATTTACTTACTCTACATAACAGAATTTAAAGTGATAAATTAATTTAACGGTAATGCTTCACACACATATTGTGAGATAATGCAGGATATATTTCTGTCTGACAAAATGTAGAATGCAACATCCTTCCCATTTTGTAAATTCTTAATTTCTTGGTATAGGTTATTTTCTTTGCTGAGAATTATAAACAACTAGTAAATTGCCCATTAAAATGACGGGAATAAAATTGTAAGGCTGGCAATGCTGTTTGCTACACAATGTGAGGCTTTTGCTCCTCTAAGCACCTTTGGCGCTCATCGCGAGCCCCGCATTGTGAGCTTCTCCCCCATATTCTTCAACTTTCCTGCTTTGCAATGATTACCTTCAGCGCTTATCACAAGCCCCACGATGAGCGCCTTTGGCGCTCATTGCAAGCCTCTCCCGCTCTCGGTGCTCATCGCGAGTAGCAGAGGAGTCCGTTAGTGCAGGAGCCAGTTGGCAAACCTGCAATGGTTGACAATATGTCAATAATGACATATAAAAAGAATCCTGCCGAAATAATAGCAAGTCTGTTCATGGTCAGTTGTCATACATATTAATAAAATACCTATCTAACGGTAACACACTTCCCTATCCCTTTACCCTCTGTGAGTACCAAGTATCCACTGGGACCCCCACTCCATTCCCAGAGGTGGTCATCGGGCTCCCCCTTGTTCATTGTAGTGTGGGCACATTAAGCCCCATAGCAGTCCCGTTATGGACTTCTATGGCACCTAGCATTATGTAACCATGTATACTTACTACCCTTTGATTAACCCTCCTGCAAAGATCCGCAACACCTTTGTCCTCAGTCTTCGTAACTTCTTAACAGACACTACCATGTGGATAGTAGATTTGGACCTCTTCAATCTTGCTTGAAGACCGTGGTCCCTCATCTTTGGCCCATGCAAAATGGCTCTGCATAAAACCCTGGTACTCTCCAAAAAAAAAAAAATGAACTAACAGAACTCCTCCTTTATAAGGAATCCCATGGTTATACTTGGAGGTCTCACTAACAGAACTCCTCCTTCATAAGAACTCCCATGGTTATACTTGGAGGTCTCACAGGGTCTAAAACATTTTACTACCCTTGATGTTGATTTTCACAGCACTCGTCAACACACACTACTCTTTCCCCCTATGAATGGTGAATATCAGAAAAGCTGATTCAATTTAGCATACATTTACTGTGAATAATGCCTTTTATAATAACATTACATTGATAATGCACTGTTATAACCTATAATGTTAAATTGTAACATTTTGGAATCTCTGTTGTGTCTTTTGAAGTTGTTTTTAATTGAATTAAGCCCCTTTTTATTTGAATCCACTGACTCAAGACACTAAACCTTTGTGGTAATACATGTCCTTTTATATTTTTTCTTTAATTCAATGAATGTGTATTGTTTACCATGATTTTAGTCCAAATAAAATAAAAATGCAACAAGTTTTGTCATATACAGTATATTTCGTTAATGTTAAAAAACTATAATTTCATTTTATAATAATATTGGTTGATATAACTTTTTACAGTTTAGTACTTTGTGGTCTGTCTGCTCAGACTGATTAATTTCGAATAATCTTGGCAAATGCAGTCTTCTTAATTAAGTCAGAGAATGTAAAAACAATTAACTAGGACAATAATGGGAGAAAGAGGGCTCTATTAACAAATGTTTTATATTTACAACAGTCTGTGAGTAAAGCTTTAGAAAAATGATAATAGCTCCAGAATAAGCAAATAATTATCTGTTTACTGATATCCTATAAAATATTATGTCATAGTATTGCTTGGACCAAACTAATGCTTCTGCTCTTTAACCATCTATTTAATTAGATTTAATGTGATACAGCCGAAGTTCCAACTCTGGAGTGATTTTAAACCTTAGGTAATAATGAGAACTTTGCTCATTAAACCGACATTGATGTATGCAGTTCTAAGCTGTCAGTCAGCATTTCTGATCCACCTACAAACATATTCAAATCTTTTTTCAATGATAGATAAGTTTAAATAATGACTAGGCATGTTCAGATGACCAATGGTGCATCCCCAGTCTTTTGTTCTACTGTTTACTTGCACTGAAGGCAATGGACTCAAAATCTACTTTGTAAATAGCGCTATGGAAATGCTGACACTGATGGAGTAATAATAATAATAAATAACCACAGGAATTACTTGCTAATTATTGTCAATGCTCTTTAATTAACAACAGATATTAATTTTTGTGGGTTGCTAAGAAAGTCTGCCTGGCAGCTAAAAATAGCAAATATTCAATTTTCAATATTCAATTGGTAAGTTACTTTTTTGTACCTATAGTTTTAAATTATACCATATTTGGAAACACTGCTGTCTTTGACTCAATAGTGAGGCACCTGGAGAAATATTTCATAGGTTGTTTCAGTGTTCACATTATTTCTTTATCATTTAAAACTAAATCATCTATTAAACAGTAAGTAAACGTAAAGGCATATCTAAGTTTTATGGATTGTGAATGCATCTGATAGAGGAGAATTAGTAGTGTATGAAAAAAAATTGTATTAAAAAATACCAAAACAAACATTATTAAACTTACCCTAATTAATTTACAGATATATATAGGAATGTGACACAAATGTGATGTATGTGGATGTCCCATAACCCTAACCATTGAAAACACACTAACACGGTGAGAATGGTATAACAAAGCTTTATTTTATACACAGACCACAATCAGAAATGTACAAGACTGTGCATTAATATCATGGATGTGGGCGGATACCGGCAGGCAAGGGGTTGTGCTTGTGAAAAAGGGGAAAACCAAAGGGGGTAATGTCATAGTCTAGAATAAGCATCATTCATAGCACCTACCAGGGTCACATGTGGTCACTACACCACTGCAACCGGAATCTGGTGAGAAAAAGGATCATCAGAATTCACACCATTTAATTGAAGAAACCATTTATGTTCATAGCACTTACAACTTGTCTAGATCTGCTCAATGAAACTGATGAACATAATCATGGATAATGTCATATAGATCTATTCCACACACAGTGTGTTCTCAGATATGAAGGAATAATCTGAAATTGGTTAACAGAATATGTGACACAGAAAGAGAAGGTGGAGGAACATGTGTTCATGACATTGTGAGATTGGGCTATTAACACCTACAGCGACAATAAGAAGATATCAATCAGAACACTATTTGGATTGACTTCAACATCTCATCTCATCTCATCTCCACATTAAACATCAATTGCAGAAATATTCAACATAACCATACATGTACACACTCTGTATCCAGCCAATACAGAGTGATTTGTCCCCTGACCCTCTGATCCTACACCTTGGACTTGAGGCTTTGGCTCATAACTTGTGCCCTTGCTCAATTGAATAGCATCGTAATCGGAGACCAACGGGAACCCACAAACCACCCGCAGACATACGGCTGTCTGCGATTGGAGGGCTTGGAATTGAATGTGGCTTTTAGTTCCCAAAACAACACCTCTCTTTCCTCACTTTAATGATGCAACTCACCAGTGCTGCTTTAGCTTTGTGCTGTTGGATTGAAGGTTAGTATAGGGATAAAAATGTACTTGAATGTAGTGTTTCTATTGTTTAGTACACAGTGCCTATGTAGGCAGCTCCTGGGGTTATCTTCTTAATGTGTATAAAATGACTCAATGTGTGTTTCTGATATAAGCAGCATGTGTTAGATGGGAAAAAGTTAAAAACATGGAAGCTAAGATATACCTTTTAAACTCCTAATTTTAAAAGCCAAACAGAATTTAACCCTAATGTTCAAACTATTAATGGTGGAACGGAAAAGAGTTCCATGTCTGGTGAATCTGCAAATTATACACTTGAGTTATATGTTAATCTGTTTTTTTATCTCAAAGTATGCTGTGTTCAGTAATATTAAAAAAATATGGTTGCAAAGCTTACCAACATTCCCTATTACCCCTTAAAGGTCATATGTAAATTTCATGTCCTAATAAATCCATGATCTCTAATATAATGTAAGCCATAAGAACCTCAAATATTTTATTTGTACACCATAATAAATGTACATCTAACATATAGCACAGATATATATGTCCTATTCTTGTGTACCCCTTCCGGATTGCTAACTTGTCGTGGGGAAGGTCACCTAAGATGGCAGGTTATAGATGAGAGGTCAGACAATTTTGGAGAAGGAACTGGCAACCCACTCCAGCATCTTTGAAAGGAAAACCTTACGGATAAGCACAACCAGACACCAGATGTATCTGGCGTTCTACGGTCAATAGGGTCACGAATAGTCTGACACAACTGAATGACTCAACAACAAATCTGTTTTGGCATTGGAGGTGTGCTGCTTCTGTTTTTCCCATTACTAGTGATCGGGTAGTCAGACAATCAAAAAATGCACAAATGTACATTCATATGTTTTATTGATGCAAGCTTGTTGCCATTAGTTATTGAAGCATGGGGTTTATTATCATCACTATAGTCGCTTGCACAAAAAAAACCACTAGATCTGCTCGATCTGTTGGTGACTGCAGTCAAAACAATGGACCCAATGACTCAGGGCTTATCAGTAATTAATTTCTATGATCTCTCATTAACGAAAGATATGAATCTCGGTTTGTGGTTGGATCAAAAGGACTGACTGAAAGCCCAACAACTTCAAAATTAGTTTACCATAAGAAAATGCAATTTTTTAAACAACATTTAATTGACAAAATACTTGTAATTACCTATGTTTTAAAGTTAGACCATATTTGGAAACTCCGCTGTATAATTTTAAAATGTGAAAGGGGTAGAAATACTTCACTACATACTCAAGCTATATAATGTTGATAGACAAATCTTGTAGGTGGATGTACTGAGGGATAGAAATGTACACCAAGAAAACCTTATAAAATGCTTTATCGTCTTTAGTAAACAATAAATATAAGAAAGCGACATAAAGAATGTGCTGCCTCAGCAATTATATCACAGTGTCATAAAGAGGTCATTCTTATACTGAACTAAAAAAGTGGCATTCCGCTATTTCTACAGCGTACAACGATAAATGCTGAATATTATTTTAATTCTTCATTTTTACTTTATCTTATATAGGTGCTTTATCGCTTAAGTAATCACAGAATATGTCTGGCAAAATACTATGAAAATTCAAACTTGTTCACTTCAGTTTTGCAGCGTTAGGATTTTACTGTTGACTTATTTTAAATTATCTTGAATAAAATATTTATAAATGTGTTATTGAAAACTGGAACTGTGCAGTTGCATATGTAGCATAAAGACATATCATTATATAAAGATGCACTGGAAATGTTATGCACTATAGGAAACCAATATTGTACATTACATTTGAGTATAAGTCTGCAAACAGATATAACTGTTCTCACCATTTTTTTTATATAACTAAAAAAGTATATTGAATACTGCCGCAGAGACTGTTCCGTGATTAGTGATATGACAATCTTCCATTTCATTCAATATCTACAGTAAGTAATACATCTCTATTTCACCTACATAGCCATAGTATATCTCATATTTAACCATGGAAGGCTACCATTAGTGGTGTAAATGAAACTATAAATATAAACCAAAGAAGCAAGGACGCCTTTCAAACCAATGGCAGCACACAAGTCTCAAAAGGATATATATACACAATTATGCCACGGCCAATTCGATCAGAGCAATGCATTTGTAAAACTTAACTTTTATTGCAGGTTATAAAAAATGGTATAATAAAATATAAAGATTAAAAAAACACAAAATTACATACAGTTCCTTCAGTTGTGCCCAATCCAAGGGCTAACAATACTTGCCAAGTATTGTAAATCACAGTGTTATCTCAGAGCCTTCAAACAATTGTATTGGCATAATAAGTAACATGATCAATAACCACAGTATGACACAAGGTAAGAGTTCATCTGACAGAGCTACACAATCCAAAATCAAATCTCTATTCTAAAGATGTAGTGGAGTTTGAATTAGGACCCACTACTTTCCCTCTAACTCACGTGAGTGATCTAAGTACACTATGCTAATTCTCTAGCCACAATTTATATTGTATATCCTATGTAAGTGGTTCTAGTACAAAGAAGAATAACCAATTCTTCCAAATAGGCTAGCATACAATCCACCTTAACCAAGTCAATTGTCTTAGCCCTCTTCCAAAGAACATATGGGTGATCCATGATAGCTAAAAAGTAATTGTAGTCTAGAATTACATAAAAGACTCATAGATCCAATTATATACAATGTCCAGTGTTGGCAATATGTAAATCAGGTCAATATAACTAACCTATATATATACTGTACATGTCAAAGACTCAAGTATAGCATATTCAATAAACATGGAGTAACCCGTCACATCTTACATCTTAAACAAATACTATATCAGATCAGACCTATCATAGTGTTAATATAGAGATCACTACCTACATATCATACATATCACCTTGACCCTGACGGGCACGTTTCACGGCTTCCTTAGAAGCAACCGTGAAACACGCTTGTCAGGCTGCCAATGGCAGTCTCCCTCTGATGAAGTCACTTGGTGGGTCCACATTGGAACCTATGCTGGCATTTGTTTTTTGTGTACTTATGAATATGATGTAAAGTACTGATGCCTTCTAAGTACTATAAGTATGATATGTATGTATTTGTTTAAGATTTAAGATGCGACTGGTTAATCCATGTGTATTGAATATGCTATACTTGAATCTTTGACATGCATATATATATATATATATTACAGTTGACCTGTTTTACATATTGCTGAACATTGTATATAATTGGATAGATGATTGAGTATTTTATGTAATTCTATCTAGCAATTAGTTTACAATTACTTTTTAGCTCTTGTGGATCACCCATATGTTGTTTGGAAGAACGCTAAGACTATTGACTTGGACACAGTGGATTGCATGCTAGCCTATATGGAAGACTAGTTTGTTCTTCTTTGTACTAGAACCACTTACATAGGATACACAAGATAAATTGTGGGTAGAGAATTATAATAGTGTAGTTAGATCACTCATACGAGCTAGAGGGCAAGTAGTGGGTCCTAATCCAAACTCCACTACATCTTTAGAATAGAGATTTGGTTTTGGATTATGTAGCTCTCTGTGAGATGAATTATTTCCTTGTGTCATACTGTGGTTATTGATCATGTTATTTATTATTCTAATACAATTTTTTTAAGACTCTGAGATAACAGTGTGATCAAAAAGCTTTGCAATTATTGTTAGCCCAAGGATTGGGCACAATTATATGTAATTATTGTCCATATATTTTTCTCTCTTCAGAGCGAACTTTATTTAAATTTGTGTTTTTTTAATTCATATTTTATTATCAATTTCTTTTTATAATCTGCAATAAAAGTTAAGTTTTACAAATGCATTGCTCTGAATGAATTGGCCACGGTATAATTGTGTATATATATCCCTTTGAGACTTGTGTACTGCCATTGGTTTGAAAGGTGTCGCTGCTTCTTTGGCTTATATTGTATATATTTTGTATTTACAGCTTCTATCATTTTGCACAAAGTAATGTGGAAATTACCCCCGCCCACCTTTAATGCACCTAGTAATGCCATCCCCTTCTTCATCCCCTTCTTCAATCTTTCCCAGCATCAGAGTCTTCTCTTGATTTCCTGTAGTATTGATTGATTGGATCTTCTTGCAGTTCAAGGAGCTCTAAGCAGTGTTCTCCAACAACACACTTCCAATTCGTCAATTATTTGGTGCACAGCCTTCATTATTGTCCAGCTCTCACATCCATATGTTACCACTGGACCATTGCTAATAGTGTAATATCTTTACATTTAAATAGCTTGTCCAGACTTGCCGTTGCTGTCTTCCCCAAAAGCAAACATTTCTTTAATACCATGGCTGCAGTCACCATCTGCAGAGATCTTAGAGCCCAGGAAAATAAAATCTGTTGCTGCCTTGACCTTTGTCTTTTTTACGGTGAGCAGTAGGCCAGCTTTTACACACTCACCCTCATCAATAGGTCCTTTAGTTTCTTTTCACTTTCAGCCATCTGAATAGTATCATCCGTGTATCTGAGTTTGTTGATATTTCTACAGGCAATATTGATTCCTGCTTTGGAATCATCCCGCCCAGCCACATATAAATTGAATAAATAAGGTGACAATGTACAACCATGTCATACTCCTTTCCTAAACGTGAATCATTTAGTTGTTACATATTCAGATCTGTTCGTGCCTTCAAGGTCCACATACAAATTTCTCAGGAGGCAGATAATACATCAGTCTGCTACATCTATCTCTTTAAGAACTTGCCACATTTTGTTGAATCCACACAGTCAAAGGCTTTAGAAAAATACAAGAAGCAGAGGTGAAATCTATTCTTTACCTCGACCAAATACTCAGAAAGGATATTATTTATTTTGTATTTGCTAGGTCTGATGATTTCCCCTCTTTTCCTCGGTTTAATTCTGAACTTTGCAATAAGAAGCTCATGGTCTGAGCCGCAGTCAGCTCCAGGTCTTGTTTTTGCTGACTGTATAGAGCTCCTCTAAATTTGGCTGCAAAGTATAGAGTCAATCTGATTTCTATGTTGTCCAACTGGTGATGTCCATGTGAAATCGTCTCGGAGGCTGTTTGGAAGAGGGTATTTGCTACAACCAGAGAATTATCTTTATAGAATTCTAAATTTCTGACCGGCTTCATTTTTCACTCAAAGGCCAAACTTACAAATTATTCAGGTATCTTTTGGCTCTCTACTTTAGCCTTCCAATTTCCTATGATGAGAGTAACATGTTTTCTTGATGTTATATTTATGAGGTGTTAAATATCATTGAGGAATTAGACAACTTCAGCCTCCTCAGTACCCATGGTTGGAGAATAGATTTTGATCAATGTGATGTTAAATGGCTTGCCTTGAATTTGAATTGAAATAATTCTGTAATGTATTCGGTTGTAACTGACCACTGCTTTGGCCCCGCTTTGATTGATTTTGTGAGCTAACCAGTTTCTTATGCTGGATTCTTGGCCAAAGTAAAAGATCTGGTGGTTGTCTGATATGAATTGCCCCATTCCAGTCCGTTTGAGTTAATTAATTCCTAGGATATCAATGTTTAATATTGTCATCTCATATTTGACCACATTCAGTTTCCCCTGGTTCATAGTTCTAATGTAACAGTCTCCTATGCTAAATAGTTTTTTGCATCCCCCAGTAAACCACTCAAGTAACTTTGTCAAGATAACCTTATGGATAAGCACAACTAGAGACAAAATGATATGCACCGGAAGATGAGCCCCTCAGGTCAGAAGGTGCCTACCACATTACTGGAGAAGAGCAGAAAGAGAAAGTACAAAGAGCACCAGATCTAATGAAGTGGTTGGACCAAAGTCGAGAGGAGCAGAGTACACACTGGTTATAAGACTGTAAACCCTCCCTTTCAAAGTCAAATATTACTCACTGGGTGTAAAGTATGTAATTCATGTACTTATTATCTGGTCTTACAGGAGGTATAAGTTGGGACTAATACTGCAAGTTCAGATTTTGAAAGAAACCTCATATTTAATTTTTCATTAGCTCACTTTTTAAATTAAACCTATTTTTAGTTCACCATTAACTAACATTAAAAATACATGTACAAACCAGTAAGGTAAACCTTTAGCCAGAATATATAATTTAAAAACACAGTTTACCTCTTTAAGGTTTAATGTTTACCTCTTTTATTTTCCTGAGCACTACTGAAAGGAAGTGCAACAGAGCGTTTAACATTGATTAGGCCTTGCTAAGGCTGGAATAATGTAATCTTTCACATCCCTTCAGTAGTAGTATTCAGGACAATGAGAGAGATGGGGTGGGGTACAACAGTGGCCATTATTTAGAAACACTCCATTTTTAAGTTATATTTCTCGCTAAATATTTGGTTATCTGCTGTAAATGAATTTTTAATTTAGTTTATAATTAATGGAAACTCTAGTAGGTTTACATAAAAATCGCTTACACAAACCCTTGTATGTTGTAGATTCATTTAGCTATTGTAGGGGCAAAAAGGGTAGTATATTTTTGTGATGGCCATTGAATTAATTAATTTAATTTAATCTTTAAAAGAATCTTAAATATAAAGTAACCAGTGCACTAAACCATTGCATGCTTAAAGGGACACTATCATCCCAAAATCAAGTTGTTGTTTTTTGGTTATTGTTAAAGAGTACGAAACACTAGCTATACATTGTATTAGCCATTTTGTTTCTAAAGTGGGCCATTTTTGAGAAATTCACTATTATTTGTGCTGCATTTTTATTCAAAAATGCTAATAAGTTAATTAAAAGTATTCATTAGTATCACTTTCTTATCTGTCCCTTTGGTGTCCAAAACAACGATCTTCAAGAAATAAAACAAAAAAGGTAAAGAAAAAAAGGGCCAGTCCAATGTATAGACAGTTTTTTATGCTCTTTAAAAGGGACAGAGAATGTTTCTGGATTTAAGTAGGAATATAATATACATATGTATCTCTTTTCTTTTATGTACTTATTATATGAAGATGTTTTTAAACACTTTGATTTTTCTGCCTAAAATCTAAAAAATAATTGGTTTCTGCAGCTCATGAAGACAGTGCAGTAAGTACAGGATGTGCAGTGTCTCATAGTAACAAATCAGTGGCAACATTCTGCAACATGCTACTGAGAGATGGTCACTAATTGGTCAAATTGAAACACTGCACAGCCTGTGCATTCATGTGCTGCGGGAGCTACAGTGGGCAGACCAAAGCAGACCCAAATTTGTAAAATAGTAATATTTGGGCACTTCTTAATAAAATAAATTACATAAAAGTAAATTAATACATAGATATGTTATATCCTAGAGAAATCCAGAAACATTCCCTATCCCTTTATTCTTCTATTTTTCCAGTCTAAGAAGATCATGGAAAAAATACACATCCCAGGATTTACTGTATGTAACTGGGACTGGAAGAGATGGCTGCTGTAAAGGAGAACTGGCAAGTTTTGGAACAACAGATTCCTTGTGGGGCAAAGATTGGATTTAGATTCCTTGTGGGGCAAATATTGGATTTAGATTCCATGTGGGGCAAAGTTAAGTTTACACTATCTTTTATTAAAGATCTTTAGTTTTTTTGTAAACATTGTATATTGATTAGGGAAGGTCTTTTTAAGTTTTACAACATATTTATGGTTTCAAAATTTTGTTTATTAGTGTTGAAGCTTCTATAACAAGGTGTGATTGCCACAACATAGTTTTGCATTAATGGGTTGTCCCTTTTGGAAACCAAATATTTAAAATAATACGCTCATTTGCATGTAATAAACTCCCTTGCTACATCCAAAAGTGATAAATAGCCATGTGTCCTGATAGGAAAATATGTGCACAAAGGTGGTGTTGTAAACAGAGATAAATGATATGCAGGTAGTGCATAATAAAATGGAGTTTATGGTAAGTTATGTGCTGCTTTGTCTGCAGAAGCACATTCACGCAATTCCCTTGCCATCCAGATGTTAATGAGGCAGTCAAAGAGTGCCAGAAAAACATCTGACTCTCTGTATTAACAGATGGCATTAAAGGGTGTTCATAAGTTCTCTTAGTAACTGACAACAGTGGCAGCAGATAAGAGAATTTACTATTCTGCTAGCTTTAAATATCCTAGATGGTAAAACATATTGGTATTAATGCTTTTAGTACACAAAACTAATGCACTCTTACATTATTGTTATAAAGAACATGTACCAAAGAGAAAGAAAATCTCCCAATCAACCAGCTCTTTCACTCATATTGCTAATTGATGGTTCCAATTGCTAGATTTGGTTTTAGTGAATTCAAATATAATACTTTATTTTTTTAGAATTGATTGACTTCAAAACTAAAAAAAAAGAACAATGGTTAAAATTGATAAAATGTTATTACCAGGAATAATGCATGAAAGGTGAACAAAGTTCCTGGGAACTCCAAAATAATAGTAATTAAATCAAATGTAAAGGTGCAACAGCACTAAGCATATCCATAACCCTATACAATGTATCTGCTTCTGACAATTGAGGCACTTTGTAAAGTTGTGTTGCTCAGTTGTGTCCAATTCTCCGTGACCTCATGAGCCGCAATACACCATGCTGATTTATTTGGTATTCATGGCAGAGATACTGGAGTGGGTTGCCGGTTCCTTCTCCAGTGGGCCACAGCATACAGCTCCTGGTATTCCTAGGTGGTCTCCCATCCAAGTACTGACCAGGCCCAACCCTGCATAGCTTCAGGGTGGTGTGACCTCTTGGTTCCCTGACTAAAATCAAACCCAGGTTGCAGCGGTGAATGCACCAAATCCTAACCACTGGACCACCAGGTAATCCTAAAGTAAAGTACATAAAAGTAGAAAAATGTATAGGTATATTATATTCTTTGTGAAATCCAGAAACCTTCTGTGGACATTTAAGAAGAAACCAGCTACCTGTTTGGGTGACAGTGTCCCTTTAAGATTTTGAAAACTAATGCTCAAACTCCTGTTGAAGAAAGCAAAGTTCACATTATTTCTCCATACCCTGTTTATTCTCCTCTATAGAGAGAATACTACAGTATTTTGCCAGTTTCAGTAGATCATGTAAAAACACATCCTAGGATGTACTGTATGTAAATGGGACTGAGAGTTTCTTGCTGTGAGGACTTAGCACTTGAACCTAGATTCAATATCATATCTAGGACATTAATGCAGGACAGGGTGGCTTGGGTTGGGCAACTATACATTAAGTGTATTGTTTAATTTCACCTCTCTTGTCCTACTAAGATTCTTAGGGCCTCATTCTATTGCTACGTTTCTGAGATCCAGGCTCACAAGTGGAGTTCGCAAGTTACTTCCTTATTCAAATGCCTCCTACTTGCAGGCTCCGATCAGGTTACTTGCTGCGCGATACGATCCCTTAATTCGTTCAAAGTTGCAAGTTAATTGCTTCAAAACCTTTGATCTTTCCTGGCTGCAAGAGTTACGGCCGCAAAATTCACAAATCGATATTCAATTGCTCCAATTTTCCCTTACGTCAAGCCCGTAAATGGCTAAACTTGAACCACAGTTTACTGGTACCAAGGAGGTGTAGCAAAGGGCTTACTTACAAATCGTAGAATTTTAAAAGCAAATAATAAAGCAATCCTGTACTTTTTTAGAAGTGAAAGTGATGTTAGGTCTTAGAATTAATAGCACAGCATTCTCAAAGCTCGCAAATCGGCCCCCAAAAATACTTTATTTCATGTTCAATTTTCATCATAAAGTCCTATGGGCTTCAACCCCCAAGCCTGTATGACTTTGGAATCCAACCTCCATATTTCATTGAAGTCCCATGGGCTTGAATAATGAGTTACGGGCTTGGAGCTCATTCAAGCCCGTAGGACTTTGAATGGAAATTAAACATGAAATAAAGTATTCTATTTTGGAGATGTGCAAGCTTGAGAATGTTGTGCTTTTCATTCTAATGTCTCCCATTGTGTCCCCCATCATTTACAGTGCTTTACAGTGCTGGATTGATTTTATATTTGCATTTACAGTCCTCCGAGTTTGCAGCCTTGAACCACGAGTTACGGGCTTGCATCCACGATCATGTTCAAGCCCACAAATGCTTACTGCCAATAGCATGGTTTCTGATTCTCGAGAAGGCGGACTAACTTGTGGGCACGGCCAATTGAATAGCTAAGTAAAAGTAGAGATAGTCAAGCAAAAGTAGCAAATCAGGAATTTACTTGCAAGTAACCATCCCGAATAGAATGAGGCCCTTAGTTTAGGTACCTTGTTGATAACATACGTGAAATACTATTCTTGGGAAAGGCTTTTGCTACTTTGATGTATTCTGACTTAATAACAACTTACAAAGTGTCTCAGTTGTCATAAGTGGATACTTTGTGTTGTGCTATGTATTGATATTATGCTTAGTCTCTCTAAAATTTAATCTAGCAATTGGTACCCTCAGTTAGCAATGTGAGGGAAAGTGCTGATTGATTAGTTGCTTTTCTTTCTCTTCAATTTGGTATAAGTTTATATTTGCAATGATCAAACCCTATACTCGTAGAATATATAGAGATGTCTTAAAATGACTAACAGTCAAACATTTTTAGTGGATTGTTCCCTCTTTTTGGAACAGATTATATTGCTGTACAAGGTTCTGGTTGATTAAGCCCTTGATATGCTACGCACTATTGCCTATGGGGAAACCTAAAACCACAGCCCTCCTCACCTCAAATAAGGTTAGATGCTTAGTAAATACCCCCTATAGATTTGATGCCACATAATAAAAAGTCATCTAGACTCTTTATTCTATATACTCCAAACAAGTTTTGCTTAATTAATCTATCAGGATATGTGTGTGTGTGGGTATGGGTGAGTGTATGAGTATGGGTGTGTATGTTTATGGGTGTTTGTGTATGTATGTGTGGGGGTGTATTTGGGTGGGGGAGTGTATGTGCGTCTGTGTATGTGCATGGCTGTATCTACCTTTTTAAAGCCACTAGGCAGTGAAGTGGAGGAGCCCCTGCGAGTGAGTATGCAATGTATGCATGGACCCATTTTTGCCTTTTCTGTGTGTGTAAGTTCCTTTTCCTGTTGTAACTGTCTTGTCCTAGGTAGTTACCCCCTAGTAGACAGTCTATGAACTGCAACATTTCCTTTTTTTTAAGCCAGGAACCATTTTTTGTTAATTAAATGGCGTCCCTCACAGGGAAGTGCCCCTGAGCGGCTGCCTAATTGGCCTAATGGGTAATCCGGCCATGTATATGTGATAGTTGTGTGCCTGAGATAGTCATACAACAACAGAAATGACATACTGAGACACACACCTCTAGAGATTTGAACTAATAGGTGAGTTGACAAAATTACTGAATGTTAGTAATAGCCCATATTTTCAGGAGGCATGAAAAGGCACTTTATGTTGCTGATGCCTTTAAACACAGCTTCATTCATCTCTGCATTCACCTGTGTCAGTATATCATACACATTTTATGCACATATTTAACATATTATGAATATACACATACTCAATACTTTCTGAAGCCATACACATGAGATAATTGTTTTGTGTGTGCCTCTGTGATAGCTGCAGTGCAAAGAGCTGATTTCCTTACAATATCTCAGTCTTGCCTATTACTTGCGGGCTGTCTGTGCTGCCATGCATTGTAATACAGAGCCTTACTTACAAGCAATAATTCCTGCAGCAGCAGTTTTCACTAACTCTCCCTTTCCTTCCCTTACTCATATATGATTTTCTGTAGGAACAGGACTATGTCTCTGCAGTGCAATATAACCCAATATCTAATATACTACGCTTATGATGGACGCTCGCTATATCCTGGACTGCTGTTTTGGCTTTCTCTATAGCTTTGTTGCATTGTATGCATACTTTTAAATCATCCAGTATAATAACTTCCAAGTCTCTCTCCTCTTCTGTTGCAGCCATCAACTAACATTACATATTACATATACTCAAAGGGCCATTTTCCTCACTATAAGTGCTCTTGATGGTGTGAAACAACACAAGATTTATGTTAAAATGATCTATTGTTTTTTTAAATTACGCTAATAGTTAAAATTCTTCTTAGGACTATTTACAAACACAGTCCTGACTGTTCCATGGTTAACAACACATGTTGACTCAGAGCAATACAGGCTCAGTGAGCACAAAGATTTATAATTCTTTACTGAACTTCAGGAATGCAGCAGGGCATGTTAACCTCCAACTGTTCTCTTTAGCTGATCCCAGCAGTCCTTTATCTGCACAGATGATGAATTTGTGAAGGGCTAACTCTCTTTCTGCTTATGCTCTCTGCAGGTAGCTGTTGCTGTGAGTCTGTCTGGGGGCACTGCCAGTGACTCATGTAAATAGAAACTTCATTTATGATTTTTTTTTCAGTAAAAAAGCCTCCTATTTTAAAAATTCAAAAAGTATTTCAACATGTGTTTAGGAGAACTTTACAGTGGTGTGGTCTAAACTGTGCTGACTTAACTGGCCCTTTAAGCATGTATTCAAAGCATGCCACTTTAACTTTTTTGTTTATTATTTAAAAAAAAACAACAATATACTTATTTTGCACCTGTATCACCGGACTAGCACAGCTTCTCCAATCATTATTTTTTTCTGCAACTTGCTGACTGAGATATATTTTGTAACATTCTCTGTAGGTAGTGAGAGCTAAATAGCTGGAGGTAGAACATGTCAAGTGTGATATTAAACAGATATATCAAAAATAAAAGGATAGTGTGGATGTAACAGAGTAACAGCTGTTATTCTAAAGAAGAGGATTTTTCTCACATTTCTTAGCAAATGTTCCTTTATTACAAGCTAGAGACTGACTTTTTCCCTTATCAGTTATGCAATACAACAAAACATAAAAACACTTCGTAAGGAAACATAACTGTTCCTTCAGATATCTGTGCACTAATCAGAGGTCTGAGACTCTACTGAGTCTCAACAAGCGGGTTTATATAGCTCTCTAATTAAAGGGACATGGAAGAGTTGTGGATTTCACTAGTGATATATTATACCTATGTATTTATTTACTTGTATGTACTTTATTTTATTAAGAATGGCTTACAATCTCTGTTTTATCTGCTTAAAATCATACAATTGGTACATGATTGGATCTGCCCACTGTAGTGCATGCAGATCATGAATACACAGACAAGTGTAGTGCTTCAAATTAGCCTGTCTGTGATCTCACTCAAATAGCATATTACAGAATGTTGCCACTGGCTACTATGAAATAGTGCAACCCTGTAAATATACTGTCTTCATGAGTTGCAGAGGGGACAAACCAGTTAGGAAGTATTTGTAAGATTTTCGACAGAGAAATAAAAGTACACAAATAAAGTACAGAAAAGTAACAAGATACATTGTTATTTTATATTCCTAGTGAAATTCAGTAAGACAGTGTAGTTTTAAGTACCGGGTGTGCTGTGTCTCATAGTAACCAATCAGTGGCAACATTCTGTACATGCTGCAGAGATATGGTCACTGATTGCCTAATCTGAAATACTGCACTGCACAGTCTGTGTATTCATGAGCTGCAGGACCTAAACAGGTAGATAGTACGATTTTAGGTGGAAAACTGAGTTTTTAAGAATTTCTTAATAAATAAAGAGATACATTGTATTATATTATATATTATATTCCTAGTGAAATCCAGAAACCTTCCATGTCCATTTAAAGGAGGTGCTGGCCTGATTAGTTTCTTGTTTGTCTGGGTAAAGGGTGTTCCCAGTATAGGTAGAGCATGAGTGACAGGTCCATTCCCTCACTGGGGGGACATGGAAATAAAGACATATTATAGCCTCTAAGTTATTATCTTTTATTTGCTGTTATGCTGCTTATGGAATCTACTATCTTGGCTTCAGCAGATCAACTTCCTGAGGTGAGAGGAGATTGTGAATACACTGGCTATTTCTGTCTGCACAATAGGAATGTGGCATCTGCCAGTGCTCTCAGCAGGAATAATCATTGATCACAGTGGTTCCTTAAATAAAGATTTGAGATTTCTGGTCCATTATTAAAATTGCAAAGATATTTTTATTCCCTTTTACAATATCATTGATGCATTTTCAAGGAATATCTTTCTGCGCTGTGTATTAATGAGATTTAAACTTGAAAGTCCCAGGTAATTCTAACAACTCATACATACAATTAATTTTGATATAATTTTAATAATGCACATTTAGTGAAACTTTAAAACAGAATACACTGCTTAAATTTAAATTATTGCTTATGAGCTATCAATAGAAAAAAAAACTGCTATACTCTCATGTACCAAGCACTGAGGCTACATCTGGATAAAAGAAGCTCTGTTCTATAGCCTCACAGTCTTTTCCAATGTTGGAGGTTTTCAAATCATTTTGTTCATATTGTTTTGGATAATGCTGAAAAAATGATCAAAGCCATCTACAGATTTGTTAAACAACTCCAGCAAAGTTTCATAGACCATGAATTCTAAGGAGTACATATAATACATAACTGGAGACCTCAAAAAGCTGTATTTAAATTCTATTTTTCCAAGAATAAAAAGGGAAAGAAATCTACTTGTATAGCTGATAACTTATATGGGATAATCAAATGTTCTGATACTGGAATATTATTATTATTATTATTATTATTATTATTATTATTATCATTATCAACATATTCCATAGCTCTATAGAGGGGTATGTATATATTATAATATATTGCTGTTGTTGTTATTATTAATAATATTAATAATAACAATAATATATTATTATTATTATTATTATTTTTGGTGTGTGTGGAAAATTTGGTAGGGTATACAGATTTTGCATGTTAAGGCTATAGGTGACAGACTTCTTAAAACATATGCACTTTTATTGAGCTTTTGAAGCTTTTGGAAGAGCAAGGAAAGGAGTTCCACAGAATAGATACAGCTTGAAAAAAGTCCTAAAGGAAGGAGTGAGAGGAGGTAACAAGACAAAAGGAAAGATGCAGGTAATTTGCCATGTGAAGGAGCAGTTGGGGAGTATTTGGAGATAAGAGCAGACAAAGACCTCTGGGTTATGTAGATATTCAGTGACTAGTAAGTATTGGTTGTGTTGTTGTGTGATTAGTCTGCTAAAATGTGAATGTAATAAGTGAATTGTATTATAGTGCAAGGTATGTCTATGGGCCTACTATTAACAGTAAAATGTATTTTGTGGTAGACCTGTGAGTTTGCAATATGCCTTCAAAGCTGTTATCCGTACATGGTGATTATAAGCAGTATTTTCTGTTCTCAATGGACAACTAAGAAAATGGATGGGATGTTGGAGAGAGCTTGACAACTCTTCTCTCTTAATATAAAGATCTCTGCAATGGATAGAGACATTTTATTATGAGAGAACCTTGATGAGTGTGGCCCATTGAGTTCAAAGTGTTATGCAGTTACTCAGATTAAAAATTATATGAAGGATGAAGATGCTTCATGGGATAAATATATTATTATGTTGCATCATCTCTAACATACTTACTAGTATTGTATCATTAAGGCCATTTGTAATTTTTAAACATTGTGATGGACAATCACAGATGATATACAAGGTCTAAAAAAAACTCATAGTTTTGTGATGTGAATTGCCATTTTGCTGTGCCTTTGCAAGATGGTGGTACATTATAAATTAATGATGATAACAATAAAACTAATTGCATAATTGTGACACAACCAGCTTTTCAGCTTTTGTTTTACAAGTACCAATGCAGGAACAAACACTTTGAGAAACAGTCAACCATCTGCTAAACCCCAGGCATTCAAAGAAGATAAAGTGAAAACCAGTTATTCAAACTAATTAAAAGTATCAAACAGTCAGGAACAATTGAATATTTATTATGCACATTTTATATCTCTTTTGAAGCTTCTCTACCTTAAACATCTACTTATTTTACTGATCTTTCAATTCTGTAGTTAGTTAGCATTCAATTTTTATGATTTGTTATTGCATTTTTAATATTTGAGAACTCAGGAAAACATTATATTAAGAGTTCAAACAAAAGTGTAGGCATGTAGGAACAGATACAGTGCCCTATTAAATTGTCAAAATCACAATTACTGAAGCCCGTAATGTAGCCCACAAAAGTTACTGATATTCAATTGGCCTCCTCTAGCTACCCGTGATCTATTTGCGAGCTGCAGGCTGAAAATTCCTGCAGTTGTCAAAATTGTGACTCCGACCCATTTAAGCCTTCGAACTTTCAAGTCTGCAAATGTTACAATCGCTAAAATCGCAAATTGTGATTTAATTGCAATACTTCCACTTGCCCACAAATGCCTTCAAACCTGTAAATAGCAAATGTAGCTAAAAATTGTACGAGTACTAGAGAGTACTTGCAAAGGAGGTTAAACACCTGTTCTTAACACTATAAAAGCCAATAAAAACACAATACTGGACTTTAAAATACGGGGAAAGCAATGAAAGACATTAGAATTAATTGCACAACAGTCTCAAGCTCACAAAACTGCAAAAAAAAAATGATTTTTTATGTTTATTTTCTGTGTAATATCATGGGAATCAAAGAGTTAATACATATTAGGCCACCCACATGGACTATAACAATTTTTTCATTCATTTTTATTGATTTTTAAATCGCTGGATTGTGAGCCCGCATATTGGATGCATTCAATTAAATCGATCTGTAACTGTTGCAATTTTCAAGCCTGTATGAGTATGAAGGCAACGACGAGCTTGAAAATTTTAACTGTTGCAGATCGATTTAATTGAACAAGCCCGCAATTAAATGGAATTTAATAGGGCCCACAATCTTAATCATTACATATTCTCCATTCAGTTCTTGAATGGCCCACTGCAAAATTGCACATACTCTGAGTATTTTAAATGCATGGCAACTAAAATGCTGAGCATTAGCAATGATCAGTCCCTAACACAGAGAAGTCTCAACAGGGAATCTTATCATATTTCACTTGAAATTAGATAATGAATACTCTGAGTATTCTATACAACTCACTCAGGTTACTAATATATAACAATAGCAACATATTTCTCCACCCAACCACTAATGTACTAATAAAAAATCAACAACAAGTAGGCTTATACATGTACAGCCTTATTAAATTGCGATTCAGTAAATTTAAAAGGGCTCTATTTAAGCACACAGCATATTTTATTTACAGAAGTTTTTAGTTAGTGAAGACCTTGCTTTTGGATAGAAGTTCACTAACTAAAAACTTCTGTAAAAAAATATGCTGTGTGATTAAATAAAGCCCTTTTAAATTTACCGAATCGCAACTTAATAAGGCTTATAATAGTTTAGAGCAGGGGTAATGTGTAAGTATATTTTTTCTATCTAGCGACAATATTTGGCAGAAGTTCTTCTATCTTCTGTTTTCCTTAGATATTAGTATTAGGTATGCAGCTTTCCTAAGTATTCCATTGGAAAAACATATACTTTTAATGGTACTAAAATAAATAAAAGAGATACATTGTGTCAACCACGGAAAAACAGGGAATAAGTTATGAATAGTTTATAATGACCGAGTAAGATTAAAATCAATCTTTCAAACCCTTTTAAGGTGTCAGTAGCATTAGAGATTCCATGTGGGTGGCCAGCACCATATAGAAAAGAAAATGTTACTTTCATTTGAAAGTCAATAACACTATCATGGTAGTGGGAATGTTATTTGTTCTCAGTTGGGTTCCAGGCTGCGTATTCAACTTGCTTCACCATTGGAGGAGCAATGAATATACCCAAAAGAAAGAAAACTCAGAGGCAAACTGGCTGTCTGACGAGGCTTTGAAACCAGTCCAGGAAGGAAGGAAAGTGAAAGGTAGTGGAAGTAGGAAAATATTTGTCCAACTGAATGCAGAATTCTGGAGAATAGCAAGAAGAGACAAGGAGACATTCTACAATGAGCAATGTGAAGAGATCGAAGAAGATAACAGAATGAGAAAGTCAAGAGATCTCTTCAAGAAAACTGGGGATCTCAAAGGCACCTTAAGTGCCAAAGTGGGAATGATAAAAGACAAAAATGGTAGATGCTCAACAGAAGCAGATCAGATAAAGAAGAAGTTGAAGGAATATACAGAAGATCTACTGGAAGGATATTAACAGCACTGATAACCTCAATAGTTTGTCCAATGAGATGGAACCAGACTTTTCAGAGAGTGAAGTGAGATTGACTGCAGAGGTTGATGGAATCTAATATGTACTGTTCAAACTCCTAAAAGATGATGCTGTGAAAGTGTTGCTTGCATTTTGTCAACAAATTTGGAAATCTCAAAGCTGAAAGTAGAATGGAGAGGAGATCTTAAAAGGTTGATCTACTAGAAGTCTTTTTTTAACATCAAATACTATGTAACTATGTAAAAGGTTAATATATATCCCCAAAAAAGGCATGACCAAAAACTGCTAATTTCTCAGGCTAGCAATGTAATGCTTGAAATACTGCAAGCTCGTCGCTGTGTGGTCATAACAAAATGTGTCAAGTTTTTAAGAGATGAGGATACTAGACCGTCTCATCTGCCTTCTGAGGAAAACTGCTAACAGTTCCATGGACTGAAAGAAGAGCCAATTAATCAACACTGCAGGAAATCAAGCCAAACTCTTCACTGGAAGGTATGATCATGAGGCTATTGCTCAAATATTTTTGCCATTACAAGAGAAGAAAGGATTCCCTAGAGAAGACTCTGATGCTGGGAAATATTGAAGGTACACAGAGAAGGGGATGGCAGAGGCAAAGATGGATTGATGACGATATTGAAGCAAAGAGCATGAGCTTGATGCAGTTCAGAGGGGCAGTGGCTGGCGTCCTCTGGTCGATAGGGTAATGGAGAGTTGGATGTGACTGTTATATTGTTTGGAAGAAATTATTTCTAGCTAAATATCAGACCTTAACAAAATGTTGTCACCTCTGTGTAACCACCCATACTGTACCTGACTTTTTTAAAGCCACCCTACATAACTTGCTAAGACCTCCTCCTTCTCATATGTCTTATTTCTTGTTTATCTCTACAACTGCTTTCTCTCTCACTCCTTTCTCTTTCTGCTGTATCCTGTATCATCTCAACTTTCACTTCCTTCCTGACCTAGCCAAATCCTTATCTATTATTCTTGCCCAGGTTTCTGCCTCTCCCATTAGATTTAGATTTTAAGTTTGTGAGTTTAAGCTCAAAGTTTATGATTTTAAGCTCAAAGAAAGGCTCCTCCATTTTTGTGACATGTATTAATACTGTATTTTTCTTTGTACTTAACTCCTGTATGGCACTACAGAATATGTTGACATGTTACAAATAAAGGATAATATTAACAGTAATAATAATAATATTGTTTAATTGGGCAGCCAGTTGGGTGTTGTACTGTTTCTGAAAATGATTTTTTTTTATGAGAGTTGTAGTGGACAACTTGGTCTTATAAAGGCCACCAATAGTCTATCATTTATGGATCTGCTTGTATATCATATCCCCTCGGCATTTGCACACCAAATTTAATTTATTCTAATTGATTCACCTGAATTAAAGTAGAGAGATATTCAAATACTGGACTGTTGGCAAAAAGTTGGGAAAAAGACAGATATGGGTCACTGTTCTTAGAGAGGCAATAACACCTTCCTGAAGCAAATTTGTTGTTGCTGAGGCTTACTTCTAGTATTTGTACTGGTTCCTTTGTGCAGAGGAGGCTTGCCTGGCATTTCTGAGATGACATGTTGTTAGAGTCACTTTAATGAGTTGTAGGAAATTTATCACAAGTGAACTACAACTGGAAACTGCACTTTAGTGTGTGTGTGTATCCCATAGATCACACAATTAGGTGTTCATTTTTATGTGTCCATGTCTTATTTTGACATTCTATTATTTGCAAATATGTTTAATTTGAAACATACAATATTTCCACTTTCATATTAAAATACTAATGCAACAGGTAGGAATCCGGCCGCCAGTATCTGGGGTCAGGAAGGATTTTTTTTTTCCCCTTTTGGGACAATTGACAAAGTTTTGCATTTTTTTTTTTCCTGTTTGCCCTTCTCTGGATCAATTAACAATTAATCCGCATATTGCAGCTCAGAGATCTTAAAGGGTTGAAAAAAAAGTATTTTTTCAGCCTCAATTACTATGTAACAATGAAAATCCTCAATTATGAACAGTAAACAATAAAGAGTGAAATTAGTAACCTATCCAGGCACATCACAGCTCCACAGACTCGTATGTGGCATTTAAAGAGCTGAGCTATCTGGTTCACTTGACATCTTTGTTAAGAAGCTGTCTTGACCAATCAACATATGACAGACTCTAGAGAGATTGGCTTGTGGAACTACAATTACCTTTACTGCAACAGACATGGAAGTGCTATTGATCCTGGCTTATCTAATAATATGTCAAGATGTGAAACAGGGGAAAAAGCAAAGAAAAAAAACGTCTAAATATTTTCTGAAGACTTACTTAGCACAGTTACTGTGGTAACTAGTATATTTTCCAGTCAAATTACTGAAATAGCTCACAAACGTAACTGTAAGACATTCTGTCTACTAGTGCAGGATGATAAATTGATATAAAGCAGAGTAGACATGGATTTTAATTTACTATAAAATACTAAACTTAGACAGGATCTGTTTTTCATCCAATTATAGATAATAAAATACACCTGAGAATTTTGAATTAGCACCAACACAAAGGGATTTTATATAATTCCAGAAATAAGCTTTTTGAAATTATACTGTTAGTAATAAAAATGTCAATGCTAAGATGGCACATTTTTTTTAGATAAATAACTACATTTTTAAGGCAAACATATGTGGATGGGAATATTGCTTTTTGAGTGCATTTTGTATTAAAATATTGCTTGAAGTTTAATGCATTACAAATGCTAACTGTACATGCTATTTTGATAATCACACATGAAGGTGCCCTCATTGATGGGGTGGGGGTCTTCCATACTAGGGGATCACTGATGTGATAAGCTATTTTCTTATTAGCATTAATTGAACCCTTGTAGGTCGTAAAAATATTTTTATACCTGATATCAGGGTATCCAGAAGCAATGTTTTCTAATAACATTCTTTTTAGAAACTTTATATTATAGTTTTTTTGATATACCTACTTCTGGATAGCTGGGAGATTTTTAATTTAGCTCGTCCCAGTCTATGAGTGCAGTTTTTTATGATGTATTAATATTCTTTAAGTTGGTTGGATAGAATAAAGACAACATTCCAGCACATCTAAGAAAGTAATCGTTTTGCTCACGCTTTTTTTTATTTCTAACTAATGGACAATTTTAAACACTTAAAATATATGATATGTTTTATAGCAAAATTGGTATCATGAGTGCATGATAAGAATTTGTAACCGCTTCAATTCAAAATGATGACAATATGTACCAGCTGTGTACTAAGTAGGTACTAGTTGGCCAAAAAAATAATAAGTATATGTTGAATTACTGTACATAAAGAAACACTTTTGCCTTTGTAAAACACATAGAAAGGTCCCAGTTTTCTGTAATAATACTTGATAAAATTGTCCTTTCTTCCAGGACAAAAATAACAGATGGGTAGTCTACAGCTTCACAACAAAATGTGGCATGTCCTTAAAGACATGTGAGTACCAGATCACCTCATCTTCCTCCTAAAGAATCTCGACCAAGAAGCTCCGGTCAGAACTGAACATGGTACAGCAGAATGGTTCAATATGGGAAAAGGAATGTGACAAGGTTGTATATTGTCACCTTATTTATTCAACTTATATGCAGAGTACATCATGCGTAAGGCTGAACTGGATGAATCCAAAGCCGGAATCAATATTGCTGGAAGGAATCAACAACCTCAGATAAGCTGATGATACTACTTTGGTGGCTGAAAGTGAGTAGGAACTAAAGGACTTATTGATGAAGGTAAAAGAAGAGAGTGCAAAAGAAGGCCTACAGCTCAACGTTAAAAATATGAAGATCATGGCAAACAGCAATCTCACTTCCTGTCAAATAGACGGAGAAGAAGTGGAAGCAGTGACAGATTTTATTTTCCTTGGATCCAAGATCTCTGCAGATGGTGACTGTAGTCATGAAATTGAAAGACGTTTGCTTCTGGGGAGGAAAGCTGTGGTAAGCTTGGACAAGCTAGTTAAAAGTAAAGATATTAAACTATCAACAAAGGTCTGCATAGTTCGAACTATGATATTCCCAGTAGTAACACACGGATGTGAGAGCTGGACCATAAAGATGTCTGAGCGCCGTAGAATTGACACCTTTGAATTGTGGTGTTGGAGCAGACAGCTTAGAGTCCGTTGAACTGCAAGAAGATCCAATAAATCAATACTTCAGAAAATCAAGACAAATTGTTCACTAGAAGGTATGATCATGAGGCTGAAGCTCAAATTTTTTGGCCATATCATGAGACAGCAGAATTCCCTAGAAAAGACTCTGATGCTGGGAAAGATTGAAGGCAAAAGAAGACGGGGACGACAGAGGCAGAGATGGATAGAGGAGGTCACTGAAGCAATGAATATGAACTTGATGTAGCTAAGAAGGGCAGTGACTGAGAGATGCACCTGGCGTGCTGTGTTCCATGGAGTCACAGAGAGTCGGATGCAAATGAACAACTAACCAACAAGAAGTCTACAGCTCTGCCTTCTTGGGAAAATACTGGTAACAAAACATACCGATGTATGTTTTGTTAATCTGGATAAAATGTGTAGCTAAAAGTATATCTAAATTTCCCTGGTTTTCCTTTTCTCTAATCTAACACCTGCTGCGTAAATCAGACACACACACATTGCATTGATTCATTCTATACAAGTACAGAATTAATTTATTTAAAAATAAAACTTGTTTACCACACCCCAGAGAAACTTACATAGGCACAGTGTACCTACCAATAGAAACACTTAATTTGGTACATGTGTTAACCTTTTACTAGCAGGAGCAGCTCAATTCAGAGATCTTACACAGCTCTGCACTTTCTTCTGCAGAGGACTTCATATCCCATGATTCCTTCCTGCACAAGCTGCTATTACAGATTGCTATAATGTATTAAAATGTATAGCTGCCTGGGATTGGCCAAAACAATTTATGAATTTTATGCTAATTTTGGCTTGGATATGCTGGGGTGTTAACTCTGAAAAACAACTGCTTGCAAACTAAAGAGATTTAGCAAACATCATAGTGAGTTTGTTAATGTTTATCTTCATGCAAAAAATGTTTTCATACACGACTGATTCTTCTCTATCAAATTCATGGAACTTTAATATGCTTTTAAGGGGAGGTAATCAGGGTTAATTTGGGTTGACTATTTAAATGAGCACTGAAGTGATATATTTATAGTGGACTTTTTTGAAGAACTTGACTTGATGATGTATAAAATGTTTTGAAGAGTTTAAAATAATTAAATACAGCTTTCAGGTTTAACTATTGTATCCAATTTTGCTTTAACAATGAAAGACGTTTTGTTTTGTTCATAACAGGAATTGACACCTGGGAAGAGAGGGATAAACAGTTGATTCAGAAAAGATCTCTATTTAGTTTTGTTTAAATAACATTTACTTATATAGTCACTTAATAGAAATCAAGGCAACAGTAAGTCACCATAGGATAACCGTGCCCCTCAAGGCACAGACTACAATAGATTCCCCTATGACACTACCAGTCATCTAAATATAATATTTTCTATGATATTGCTTTTATTTTCCTATCTTGCATCTTCAAAAACATTTTTGCCAGACTACAGTGGTCCTTTAGGTGGAGATAGAGTCAAAAAAAAATAAACGGAAGTAACAGCTATAAGAGTAGAAGTAGGGTTAAAGGGGACATGCAGATATAAGCAGGAGGTGTTACTGTAAGTGAAGTCAAATATAGAATATTTTACTCCACTTACTTTTTTTTCTATGGAGTCTGTTTATCAAACAAGGATAAGCTTTAACTTTATAAATAGAAAACAAAGGACATGGGGAAATTTGAATGAGGCTCTATATAAAAATTGGGTTAAAAGACCATGGGGAAAAAAATGATTTTTCAAGCAAAAGAACATTACAAAAATAGTTTTTTGCATGAAATGTTTGAAGTTTAGTCTGTCAATCTCACTAGCAAGCCCTATCTAACAGCAGCTAAAATTCTGTAAGCTTTTGTGCTCTTAGACCCTCTATCTGATGCAACAAATAAAAAAAAATATTAACATTAACTATCCCCACCTAATTTGTTTTTATATAGAGTATGGATGAGTGATGCAAGAGATTTGCATGAGCCTCCTTTCCCCAGGAGGTCTAAAAGTGTTAAATTGCCTAAGCAGTTTGATTAGACCCACCTGATCAGACCTGACAAAAAAACGTAAGCAGGGAACGGAGCATGACCATTTTAGGCCTGCAAGAACTGTGAAAGGAGTGTTTTGTGTAAAAGCTGAAAGAAAAAAAACACAGAAGTATGTACTGGTGTGAGTTGGGAAAATACACCGACAGAGATACAGAAACTTGGAGTTGATGTTCATTTTGAAGAAGAGTAGAAACTTGGAGGTTGGATGTTGTTGTTTTTTAATCTTTCAGTCAAGTCCAACTCTCTGTGACCTTAAGGACTGCAGCACTGCCTCTTTGAGCTTCGTCAAACTTATGTTCATTGCTTCTATCCACTTCAGTCACTGCCTCCCCATTCTTTGAGTGCCTTCAATCTTTCCAAGCATCAATGTCTTCTCTAGGGAATCCGGTCTTGTTATGATATGGCCAAAATATTTGAACTTCAGTCTCATGATCATACCCTCAAGTAAACAGCTTGTCTTGATTTCCTGTAGTAGTATTGATTTATTGCATCTTCTTATAGTCCAAGGGACTTTAAGCAGTGTTCGCCAACACCACAATTCAAAGGCATCAATTCTAAGGCACTAAGCCTTCTTTATGGTCCACTCTCACATCAGTACATTATTACTAAAAATACCATACTTTTTACTATGTGGACCTTTGTTGATTACATAACATCTTTACTTTTTACTAGCTTGTCCAAGCTTGCAATTGCTTTACTCCCGAGAAGCAAATGTCTTTTAATTTCATGGCTACAGTCACCATCTGCAGAGATCTTGGATCCCAGGAAAATAAAATCTGTCACTGTCTCCACTTCTCCTGAGATTGCTGTTTGCCATGATCTTTGTTTTTTTAATGTTGAGCAGCAGCCAGATATTGCACTCTCTTCTTTTACCCTCATCAGGTCCTTTAGTTCCTCCTCACTTCCAGCCATCAAAGTAGTATTAAATATTATTTCTTCCAGCAATATCGATTCCTGCTTTGGATTCAGTTAAGCCTAGCCTTACGCATGATGTACTCTGCATATAAGTTGAATAATTAAGGTGACAATATACCTTGTCGCACTCCTTTCCCGATCTTGAACCATTCTGTTCTCTTATGTCCAGCTCTGACCATGTCTTCTCTGTCCACATCCAAATTCCTCAGCAGGCAGATGAGATGATCTGGTACTCCCATCTCTTTAAAGACTTGCCACATTTTGTTGTTATCTGCACAGTTAAAGGCTTTAGAATAAAAATCTAAGAAGCAGAGGTAAATGTTTTTCTGGAACGCTCTTGCTTTCTCTATTATCCAGCAGACATTTGCAATTTGATCTCTTGTGCCTCTGGGGAACCCAGCTTGCACATCTGGTAGTTTCCAGGACATATATTGTTGGAGCCGAGCTTGTCCTTCCTGTATAGATATTCAGTGTATTCCTTCCACTTCTTCTTTATCTGATCTCCTTCAGTTAGGTCCCTGTCATTGTAGTCTTTTATCACGCCCACTTTGGCATTAAAGATTCCTTTAAGATCCCAAATTTTCTTGAAGAGATCTCTTGACTTTCCTATTCTGTTATCTTCTTATATCACTTTACATCACTCATTGTAGAATGTCTCCTTTTCTCTTGTTCATATCATCTGGAATTCTGCATTCAGTTGGACAAATATTTGCCTGTTTTAACTACCTTTTGCTTTCCATTTTTCCTGGGCTACTTTCAAAGCCTCATCAGACAGACAGTTTGTCTTCTTAGTTTTCTTTCTTTTGGGGATAATCTTTGTGGCTCTTTCCTAAATAAGGATACAGGCCAGTAATTGTGAATTAACTATTGACCTTTTTTTTTGCTCCACACAGGTTTAACTGGATGAGAGCAGATGGTTAGGGAACTGTCAAGGCAAACAGGTAGTGCACCGGTGGGAGCTAGGTCTGTTTTTCTTTGAATTGTTTTGGTGTATTTTTTTGTTGCACTGGTAAATATTTTATAGTAAAATAGAGAAAAGCATTAAAGCCTCCTGTAATTATGTTCCTCCATCACAAGTGCCGGAAACAAGGGCACAAACCCAGCGGAGACTGGTAAGTTACTATATATAAATATGTATATATATAGTTAGCCTCCTGGCTTGTGCATAATCCATCCTGTGTTACTTGAAGCTGTGTAATACAGAAAGCATTTGCTTCAAAATTAGCCATATCTAAAATGTTTTTTTAGATTTAAGAGTGACAATACATTGTGGGTACATTTGCATGTCCCGCCCACCTTCCCAGAGTGTCATGCAGTAACTGTATTTCTGCGTGTTTATTTTTAAACATTCAAATGTGAATATATATATATATATATATATATATATATATATATACCTGTAGGAAATATCATTTGTAAACAGCTGATAATTTTATAATTTTAAACTAAATTGTATCATGTATCTGTGCATAATATTACAAGCATATTGAAACACTGCAACGTCAATAATATGGATTCAGCATTCTCAAATATACATATAATTACTTTTGGGCAAGTACATCTCTATTTACTAAAAATCAATGTGGCCTAATCCACCTAGCGCAACAATATTGAAGGACATTTTTGGGACATGTGATCAGAGGCACTCAATATACTTGTCAAGAAAGTTCTCCTGGGGACAACTGATGGATTTGTGATAAATTATTAACATTCCACAGCACAGGTTTTCTCTACATAGTGCAACTAGAAAAGCTTGTTAAAGACAAATATTACAGGAAAACACAGAAAGTGTCAAAGAATATAGCTTATATCTTTGCTGTATTTCACAGTCTTTAAAGGGTTAAACAGCCCAAGTAAAATCACAACATTGATTCTGTGGAATTTAAAAGCATTAGTCTGAGGTTCGTATTGAGGAACTTAAAACAAAGAATGTATCATGATTATTCTGTAATACTATCACTTTTGAAGATAGAAAATTGAGCCATTGCTATCACAAACATGCTCAGTCCCCAATGGTAGCCTAAATTTAAACCCTAATGTGCCATGGGTGTCCTCAAGATCCCCACTTTTAACCCCGCTTGATACATATACCCTATCATTTAAGAAAACAAGAAAACAACTGCCTGTTTTCCTCCAAGTTTAGACATTCTGTTTACAAGTGACGTAGCCTTCCCCCTGTGGTGCCAATAATATATATATATATATATATATATATATATATATATATATATATATATATATATATATACAGTACACTCCTGATTATCCGGCACTCAACTAACTGGGACTCTTCCCTTCCCTCTCTCTCCCTTCTCCTTTCCTCTCCCTTTCCATTCTCCCTCTCCCTCTTCTCCATTCTCTCTCTCTAGTCTTTCTCTCTCTCCTCTCTCCTCCTCTCTCTCTCTCCCTTTTCTCTCCCTCCCTCACTTCTCTCTCTTTCTCTCTCCCTACCTTCCATCTTCCACTTTCTCTCCCTCCTCTTCTCCCTCTCCCATCCTCTTTCTCTATCCTTTTTCCCTTCCTCTCTTTCCCTTCTCCTTCTCCCTCTTCATTCACCCTTCTCCCTCTTCTTCATTCTCCCTCTCCATTGTCCCTTTTCCAGCATCACCCCCCCCCCTTCCTCTCCTTCTCCCTTCATGTACTTCTCCCTTCCTTGTTCTCTTCCTCCTCTCCCTTCTCCCACTCCTCCCTCTCTCTTCTCCCTATCCTTTCTCACTCTCTCTTTCTCTCTCTCTTTTCTGTCTCACTTCTCTCCCTCTATTCTCCCTCTCCATTCTCTTTTCTCCCTCTCCCTTCTCCCCCTTCTCCCTCTCTCTCTTCTCTCCCTCTTCTTTCTTTCCTTCTCTCCCTCTCTCTCCCTTGTCTCTCTCTCCCTTCTCTCCCTCTACATTCTCCCTCTCCCTTCTTTCTCTCACTCACACTTCTCTCCTTGTCCCTTCTCTCCCTTCTCCCTCTCTCCTTTCTCCATCTCTCTCCCTTCTCTCTCTTTCCCTTGTCTCCCTTCTCCATCTCTCTTCTCTCCTTCTCACCATCTCCCTTCTCTCTCTCCCTTCTGCCTCTAACTCTCTCCCTTCCTCCCTTGTCTTTCCCCCACACTTGTCTCCCCAAGGCCATCAATTTATATGGCACTTTATACCAATAACCCACTGATAGCAGCCCTGAGGCTATCATTCTCATTAATACAAGTTTTTAGAACATACAATCAGAAACTTTTAAGATATGCAAGGAATAAATTATAGTGCATCTATAAATATAGCCTGGATTTTTAATTGCAATTACGATTTGTAATTTAATTTACCATTTAATTTTTTTTTTTTGTAATAGAAAACAGCTAAACAAGTTTCTAAATTTTAATGTGAACAGGCAGGAATTTAAACATACTAGGAATTGTATTTTTATACATGACTTTTTTTAATAAATGCCAAAACTGTTGCATACATTGACTTGCAAATACACAGAAAAAACAAACTAGACAAAATATACACAAAATAGAAAATGTGAACAAATGTACTGTCTCTATTGAAAAACTAAGCAGCCTAATTATATATACAGAAGTTTCACGAAGGGATTCAAACACTCTACAACACACTACTATAATTGCCCCTAACTCCATCAGTTCAGCGCAAATTGCAGAAACAAAAACATATTTTGTATGTGTCTTTGAAATCTCTAGAGTACTGAGTTTGATGTCATCAAAACTTTCTTGTAGAAACGTTTTTGTTTTTTTTAGTCACTACTTTTTGGCCTAGTTTATATTTTTAATCTTTTAAATAAAACTTACATTTGATAAAAGTGACATGGGCTTTCTACACGCAAGGTTATTGGGTACAAAAACATGAATAATCTTTCAATGCTCTTCCTTTTCTCCCTAAATAATGCAAATGTATGTTTAACTTGTATTTTTATAAACTGGAATATCATAGGCAACGTCCATCAGATTTTTTTCAAACAGGTAAAAATGTATTTCTTTAACGTACAAAACTGAGCAAGCACTTTGGAAACATGGGCCTCCGTGCTCTAACTTAGGGCGCTGCTGTAAATTGGCTGTGGGAGCTTTTTTTCTGAAAAAGAACAACTTTATGTAAATCTTTAGCTCTCCAACATTAGGGCACTCAGCCCATATCAGTAAATCCTTGCTTTGTTTTAGTTTTCAGTGTAGGAGTTACCCAAACGGATGAGAAAAGGCTCTAGGAGACAATAAAAAATGATAATGTCATGCCATGGGGATTCTTTCCATTTAAATACCTGCTGGAGGAAATCCCCCTAACCTCGCTTACTGCCCAATTGCCCCATGCTCCTACCAGGTCACACTATGCAGACCCTCATAGCAACTAAACAGTTAACCCCTGCAAGGATTTGGGATGCCCTGGCACCTAGAATTAAACCCCATGGTGCAGGGAGTCATGTTAAGGACTTAATAAAGGTTTGTTTTAGGTGCAAAGGAGGTCCTTGCAGGGGTTAACGTTTTAGTGGCCAGAGTAGTTGGGTAGAGAACCTTCACGAGTGGTCTTTGGTACCCATAATATGTTCTTCATTTTTTTGCAGCTAGGGCACTGCCCTAATTTGCAAGTATTCCCAAAATTTTTATTAGCATATGGTTTGGGTATCAAAGTCAAACTGAGTAACAGGTAACTTTTTATAAGTGAAAAATGTAATGGAGATTGTTGCCTTGCTTTTCGGCTTTGTCGTGCAGTTCACTCATAGCAGTGACTAGTAGCAGACCTCTCACAATGTTTTAGGGATAGGGGATTAACATAGCTAGGTAGGATTTACTATGCGCTACAGCACTCGTAATTGCTTTTGCCAGGATTAGCCTAGGGCCCATGAGTGTCTGTTGGGTTCGGTTAATATTTTCCTTCCTTTTGGTATGATACAATATCTCTTTTTTTGTAGCTGCAGGTTCTATTTTTGATAGAGTGAGCTTTAGATCAGGTTTCAGTTTGGGAATTAACTTTTTCTGCAAGCTCCAGAAGACAATATTTTACTGTATATTTCCTCCTGGGTTTGAGAGAGACTTTTGTTAAAGTGCATAGTGTTTTTGTGTGTGAAGATGGCTTTGTATTCTAGCAGTCTGTGCACAGGGTTTCTTTCAATGTTTAATATTAGAAATATATTTCAACTTTTTCTTAAGGTACATTTTCACTTCCAAATTATTGTAATATAGCCTTCTTTTGTTTGTTATTTTTTTTTGTCCTGGCAAATAATTTGCTGTTATATGTGGAATAATTGTTCGATTGCTACAGCTCAATTGACATATATTATTATTATAATTATTATGTTTTATAATCCATAATTTCTAAAGCAGCAACATATGTTTATACATAATATACAGTATATAGAGCCCTATTCTATTAAACCATAAAACCAAACATTTGGCTGCAAGTGCTTTTTTTCTAAACTTCTAGATGTTTTATCTCAAACCCGCAACTTAAGTCTCTCAGCCTCCATACGTAAACCATGCCTTCGTAAGTACGTTTTTAGGGGGAGTGGTTTTATCAGCTTGAAATATTTAACAATGACCGTAATTTACATTTTAGACATAGCCAGTAGAAAATGAGAACGTCATTATGATATCAGTAAATAACAGAAGATAGATGTAATCTGCAATTGGAGACTAAGCATTAATGAGAGCCAATAAGTAATGTTTGCCCATCGGGCTAGCACTCTAGCACTCTAGACAATGCATTAGAGCATCTGGTTTAGTCCATGTGGGTTTCATGATATGCATTAACCCTTTGAATACTAGGATCAATATGACACATAAAAAACAATAAAAAAATATTTTTTTAACTGCATATTTGTGAGTTTGAGACTGTTGTGCAATTAATTATAATGTCTTTCCATGCTTTTGGGGTGTGTTTAATTGCTGATACAGTTATCAGAACTGGTGTTAAAACACTTTGTGAGTCCTATTTAGTACTCATAATATTTTTGTCAGAAGTTTGATACTTTTACTAGTGTGGCTCTGATTTAATTTGGGAGCTAGAAGTTAAAGGGATAGTAAACTCACCGTATATAGAGAAAGGTTGTATGTATAGGGAAAATCAAGTGTTGTTGTTAAACGGACTGCAGAAGCTGCGTGACAACTTTAAGTGTGTGTTACATTATGATATGGGCAATAGATTAGGGCCCATATCTGGGGTAATTGCAGCATCTGTAAATACTGAATACAAGATGCTGTAAGACCATGCTATTGTTAGCTTGTTACCTAAGGGCAATGGTGGAGGCACACATGTAATATATTGTAGGTAACACACAATAACAGCTAGTCATTTAGCTGGTCCTGTAAGTGGAGTAATTATTTCATTATAGACAAGAGTTCCTTGCTTGATTATCAATATTGCAAAAGTTGTAGAAAAAGTACAAATGGAGAAGGGGGCAAAGCTACTGTAGGTGCAAAGTATCAGGGGCCACCTCAGGGTAAAGGCTCACTGACACCGATAAAAGCCTGTGTAAAGGTCGTAATTTATACATATAATTTTCATATCTTGAGAGGGTGCCCACAAATTATTTGGCTCTGGAGCCCTCTATTCACTAGTTCTGCCACTGTGGAGGGTAGATGCTGGAGAGATGTAACGGAGTGAGCCTTACTTTTCAATTTTGGAGTGCCATGTGAAATCATGAGGTTGTTGGCTGGGAGAGCATAAGAGAGCGAACACTATTATACACAGTAAGGGCCTCATTCTATTACCGGCCGTAGGAGATGCGGGGCCGCAAGGACCGGCCGCAAGCTATTCAGCTATTCTATTCCCCTCCGGCCGGGGATTCCGGCCGGGGATTCCGGCAGGCTTGCGGCTGGCGCCTTGCTATCCCTTGCGGCCGCTCGCCCCGGAGGAAAGCCTTTGATCTTAAACGGCCGCAAGAGAATCGCCCGCAAGAAAATCCTATTTGCAATTCAATTGCTCCGGGAACCCTCTCTGCAAGGCTAAAAGCGAGCCACAGCTTACTTGCAGGAAAAAGGTCCCGCTAGCACCAATTAAGCACAAAATATAGCCCAAATAAAGCCATCATGCACTCTGAGGAGACTATAAAGTGATTTTAGATGTTAGCAAAAATCGCACAACATTCCCCTATACTTAAATCCGTAAATAAATTATTTTTTAATATATGTCAAATATCCATGTAAAAAGTCCAGAGTGCTTGGAGCACCTCAGACCCGGCCGCGCTGCGGCCGGAAAATAAACAGTTAATGTAAACTCGGATTTGGGCTGATGTGCAAGCTAGAGAGTGGGTTACTATTAATCCTCATGTCCCCCAATATGATCCCTAGCATTTACAGAGCTTTACAGTGTATTCTTCAATTTATATTTGACTTTAAAAATTTTGGAGCTTACGGCCGGTTCCAAGATATTGTTTTTTATGTGATAAGGGGAGATCCTTGCGGGGCCGTATAATAGAATTGCGAGGTAACAGAACCCCGCAAGGAATCGCAGCCTTACGGCCGATTTACGGCCGGTAATAGAATGAGGGCCTAAGAAAGGTAAAGCTCTGATTGGAAAATTTAGATGGAAAAACTCTCAATGCATGAAGCCATATAGTGTGTAACTGTAGAGTTTGTTAGAGAGATATATATTTTTTCATTTAATATTATTCCTTTTTAGTAAGTGATTCAATGTTCATCAGTATGCAACTAATTATTGATTTTCAGTAAAAAAAAAAAAATAGAAAATACTGGGAATCACATGAAAACAACATTTTGTTACATTTTGGAAGGAAAATATAAATTGTCTTACATTAGCCTTTCGTCATACATCACATATAATAGTTGTCAAACTGTGAATCGTCGTCACGCTTTGCGAGCAAAGCGAGGGATGCAGTTCTGGCCGCAAATGCGAACCCTCGCGAAGCAAGGGGGGCGCATTTACGGAGGTGGAGGCTCCAACGTCGGCTGCAATGAGCCGAACGGGCCGCATTCACTCCCGGGACAAATAAACCCCAGAAAAGCGTGACTTTCCAAAAAACACCATGCCGTGGGACTTAGAAAAAAATAAATACGACCCGCAGAACAATACGAGGTCACAAAGATACGAACTTAACGGCCGAAACACGTACAGAAAAAAACACCAAAAACAATGATAGTTCTAAAAAAAAAAAAATTACAAAAACATCACACACAGCACAGGGGGACAGCCAGTACCTCTGGGGGTGAGGTTGCATGTGCGATTTTATGCAGTTTCAACATTTGAAAATCAACTAAGCGAGAAAAAAAATAGTGGCGGAAAAAAATGAAAACGAGGCTCAATGACCCCAAAGCACAGAAAACACTAACAAGGAAGTGCGACTTTTAATTACGGCCCGCAGAACTTATAAAAAATAAAACGAGGTCGCAAAAATATGAGGTTAACGGACGAAAGGTGTACATTCAAAAACCACACTAAACAATACGAAATACAACATAAAAAAAACACACAGAGCATGGGCGGACAGCCATGACATGTGCCACAAAGGTTGCACGCTAATTAAAGTCCAATTTAACTAGTTTAAAATCACCTAAGCGAGAAAAAAATGGAGGATGAAAAAAATGAAAACGAGGCTACACAACCCACGAAATGCGCCACACACCGCCAGCCACGTACGACTTTTGCAAGGGATGTATGTGGTACTAAAGTACACACTTAGGCAGCACAGAAAATGGGCCACACCCGCGTAGCACATAGACAAACTACGCCATTTCACAACACTAACACTACGAATCTAAAATGGCGATTTACACAACTAAAGCAACGGTTTGCCCTTGTGCACCCACCATATTTCTAATGCACAGCTGGGACATTGATGACACTTTCTCCTCACAGCAGCAACAGTCCAACTGTACATTGTATGCTGCAGGAAAATAAAAATAGATACTTAGCTCTTCAGCCTATTCATTGCTGGATATATCAATTACAAATAGGTAAAGTATATTAATTTATTAAGTAAATAATTAATTTATAATTGTACTAACAAAATTGACATATATATCTGTCTTTGTCATGAGAGCCGAAGGCGTTCATACGAACAAAAGTAAACAAGAGGAGCGGATCGCTATGAGCGCCGTATGAAACATCATTGCCATGGCTTAAAATCGAGCGGATCGCTATGAGCGCCGAAAGGTCCTCAGAGTAGAAAAAGCTTTATATTGTGTGTCAAACAGCTTTGCCGTGGCTTAAAATGTTATTGCCCCGTCATTTTTGACGGGCATGTGGCTAGTATGTAAATAAAGGCTCTACGAAGCCCATTCATTACACACAGACTGGAATCAATCTACAAGTTATTAACTTCTAAATCTTATGTGCCAATTAAAAATAGAAACTGCAAAGTTGGGGTGTCTAGAGTACAAATGGCTTATGACGACATAACTAATTGGATAAAGATAGTTTTATTATAAAGGTAGCCCACGGTTACCTCCTTACTGACATTAAATACAAGCTCATGTTAGGGTTAGGTCTTATAATATAAAAATGGAGATGGCCAGGTCTACATATCAATTCATATAATAGGTAATACATTTTTTGTACATTTTAAAAACATTTGCCCATTTTTAAGTCTGGTTCTCCAAAAACAATACTAAAATATAGGACTTCAGTGTCCCATTGATGGAGAAAGGCTTTCATTTATAAAGGGTGTGATGTTTTAGGAGCATACTTAAGACAATGAAAATATTTTTTTCTAAAAGATGGTAACTAATAATGTTTCACAGTCTGCTGCTTTTTTATATGAAAACTCTTGAACATAATACACTGATTTGAATCCATATTTTGCACTTGGGCTTTGTCCTTGTCGGTCAATGTAACAACCATATTTGCTGCCAATGAAATCTACAGACACATGTGCTCTCTATTCAAACATATCCTTTTAGTTTGAAGAAAGTTTAAAGGGACCCTGGAATATTTTCCCAGATTTCAGATAATTTTTTTAAAAACAGTTACAGGCTGTACAAGGGAGTGGTCGCATGCAGCTTCAGCTCCACAGTACACATATAGAAAACAGCCCATATTTATAGCCAACATCTACATATTTGGCTAAATTATATATAGTTTGGCTCCTGAAGAAAGTTAAATATATTTTTTGGAGTGAAACTGGTACTACAAAAGCAGTGGTCTAACCCTGCCTGTGCTCCCCCCGGACAGGCAAGCCTCCCACAACCCAGTGGACTTACCGTGAGAGGCCCGGGACTGCACTCCAAGCTGATTACGTGCCGAAGATAAGGTGCAATCCGACCGGCACTGAAGCAAGCAAGCCCAAGGCCCAAGCAATCAAGATCATCCCAAGAGGTGCAGAGGGCCCGGGTGGAGACGCAGAAGCCAGGCAGAGAGCGGTGCCTGCGCCGCATGGGGCCTGGATCTGCCTGAGAACACTGGAGATCGGACAGTTATGCAGAGGAGCTTCAGCAGCTGCCCCAGGTCATGGGGAATACATCAGGAGACAGAAGACACCTCTGGCGGCACCCAAGCAAGTCCACCAAGGTCCTGGTAGGCAACAGCAGCCTCAGAAGCACAGAGGGCCCAGGTGGAGACGCAGGCAAATCTGGAGTTGGCCTGGTACTTAATAGAGGCACAGCAGCTGCCCCAGGATGTGTTGAATACAGTGGGGACCTCAGGGAGGACCCTGAAAGATGGCTTCACACAGTGAGGGGAGCAGCAGCAAGGACAACTCAGCGCCGCCACCACTGCATGCAAGCAGGGTCAAGCCTCAGAGAGACAGGCCCACACTGGCTCACAGCAAGTATACAACATTCATAAAAGCAGGGGGCCAGGGTGGGGGAGATATTTCTTTGTACCCAAGGAGTGGAACCAATACCAACAGGGTGTGCAACTTGGGGATCCCCTGAACCTGCTATACATTTAGTGCCATATTGTTAAGGACTGCCTTAATTACAGAAAGCTCCCAAGAGGATTGTACACCTCTATGCAACCTTATAAATTCTGGGGTTTGGAAAGCCTAATACTGCTTTTAGCACTCATGGAAAGGGCTACTGAAGCCTGCCTTTATCACATTTAGATTTGGTTAAAGACTGGTTCTGGACTGTAACCGTGGGCTTTAAAAAGCAAGGACTGTTTTTCTATAAATCCTGTAGGGTGCATCCAGGAGGAACTCAAGGCCACCATCTTTTTTACTGTATAGGATATGCAAGTCGGCTATTATTTGTATATTCTTGTTTCCTAAGCTTTAATTCTGAGAGGTGGCCCGGTTATTACAAATACAGTTCCACTTATAGGGTGGGGTCTCTGACACAACAAATGGCCATTTTGTGGTATGCAGACACACCCTTGAGAGTTTATGAACATCAACAAGCTAACTACAAGTACTAGGGTAGAACAGAGCAAAACTCCCATGCAGTGGTGACTTTTATAAAGCACATGTTTAAAATAAGTGACTTATTTTACTGGATAAAGGCCTGTGATGTTTATACCAGCCATAGAATAACATTGGAATTCTTGGTTATATTTGCAATAAGGTCCAATATTAGACATGAGGCCTATGAGCTTCTCAGCCCACTCACTCCTCCCTCAAATGGAACAAAAATCTTGAGAAGGCTCTGGCCAGGGGGCCCAGGCCCTAAAAGGAAAGCGTTTTTTAATAATCTTAATATGCTAATCTGAGCTAAATAGAATCCGAGAGTAAAAGTATACAGCAATTCCCTGAAAGCTATTCAATATTTCTATACTGGGAGACATCCCTAGCTGATATTAGCTCATTTATATATATTTCTCATTATGGGCAAAACAAAGAGAAAGGACCCGCAGTATAACGGAACATTTTCCCTCAACTGCCAGACGCTCCCCTCCTTCTGAGTCTATGTCAGGAACTTCAGATATCTCAGACGCTGACGGCCTACAACAAGGCAAGCTTAAAGACACTAATGTTTCCCAATACTCCAAAGCCTTGTGTGAATCCATACTCAAAGCTCAGCTCTCCTAAGCGGTTAATGTTCTTCAAAAAGATATCCATGACCTAGGCCAAAGAACACATCTACTAGAAACAACCATGGATGAGGTTGTAGAAACGCAGGCCCAGGATAGAATTGACATAGATACTAATGCTCATAAAATTGTAGCCCTTGAGCTAAAGCTAGAAGACATGGAAAATAGGTCCCGGAGATATAACATTAGATTTAGGGGAATCCCACAAGCTATAACTGACTTTATTCCATATCTGACATTGGTCATCAAGACCATTATGCCCGACATGCCAGAAACCAAGGTTTTCATAGAAAGGGCGCACAGAGCACTAGTGGCTACCGCAAACCCCAACACCCCAAAAGATATTATAGTTCGCTTTTTAAGGCAACAAACAAAGGACAAATTATTATACGTCTCTAGAAGCCTAAATAGAATCCAAGGCTCAGGTGGGGCTGTTATACAAATATATGCGGACCTGGCTCCATCCACATTGTCAAAGCACAGAGAGATGAGACCTGCTTTGGACATTCTTATCCAGCATAAGATCCCATATAGGTAGGGATTTCCATTTAGTCTTCAATTTTCTGTTAAAGGAAAAAGATATGTAGCACATGACTTAGAAGAATGTCAATGTTTTCTTTGCTCACTCAACCTAATATCTGAGGGAGTACAGCTACAACCCCCTGATCCAAATACTAGAAGCAGGCCAGTAAAACAATGGACTAGTGTGCCCACTCATAAACGGCGTAAGGACACGTCTGATCCACCGGTTTTGACAGCGGACAACTGAAGACTTTTTACAATGGCTGTAACAGTTCAATAACAGTTTCAGGGTGGTAGATTGGCAAGTTGTGAAGCTGGCCTTCACGATATGGGACTTGGAAAGAGGGGAGAGATCCCCTGTGCAGTCTATTATACCAACCAGTGATCGAATCTGTTGAACTACCTCAAAAACTAAGAACTACTTTTACCCTTAAGTACTGTATATTCTGTTATAGATGTAACATGGAAGCTGATATACTGTTATTATGCATATTGTTAGGTGAATGCATCCATCTTCTTGCGGGGGGCTAGGGCCCCAAGGCTATGTAGCCGTTAAGAGAGTTTAGAACTTCATTAAGTAATGTTATATTGCTTTTTTTTTGCTTCCTCATTCTAGGGGTCTTTCTGTAAAGGACATGGATCCTTTACCCCCTAGGCACGTACGTGCGTTAAGTTTATTTGTGAGGATAGGGCAGAATATGTTAAATTATGTTACAATTTATGTGTTGCTTTTCTACTTTCACTGTCATCAGGTCATTAAAATGCACTCTCTATTTTTCAGGATTATAAAATATCAGGCAGCGTGCTTGCCCTCTTCATGGGTCATCCTAGGATGGTCCTCATCACTAGTCCTCAGGTCTCCGTTCATGGCTCTTTCTAATGTTCTAATGTTCTGGTAGCAGTAAGTTATAATATTCATGGCCCCCTATCCCAATGAATGATTCTGAGTTTTTCCTAGTTTCAAGAGACGCAAGGCATTTCTCACATATAGAGACCAACGCCCATCGGTCATTTTTATTCAGGAAACCCTGCAAATTTTGTGCTCAATAGGATCCCAACATTTTTACATAAGTACTATCCAATGGTATATGCCACAGGCCAAGATACTAAGAGGGAAGGGGCAGCAATACTCTTACATAATGATTTTCCATTTATCATAGAAGAAAAAAAATAGATCCACAGGGAAATTACATTATATTGACAGGGAAAATCCTAGAAACCAAGCTAACCTTAGTCTCTATCTATGCCCCAACCGAAAATCCCCACAATATATTTTTGGGTCTCTTCAAAATACTGGAACAGTATGTCAAAATTATTTTAGGAGGGGATCTTAATCTAATATTAGACCCGGAACATGATAGGTCAAAGGGAGGTAAATCATTTCAGTTTGCAAACAAACTAAAACAAATCAAGAGTCACCTTGCCACTTTAAAATTAGTAGACACATGGAGGGAGCAACACCCTAAGGACCGAGAGTATTCATTTTATTCACATCCTCACGACTCATACACAAGGATAGATTACATATTTCTGGACTCTTCCTTATTGGAACAATCAAAAAAACAATGAGATAATCCCTTGTACTTGGTCGGACCACTCAATCGTGAAAACTGTGTTAGATTTACAGATATAAAATAAAACCCTATATTCCTGACGTATAAATGAAATTTTGTTGGCTAACCCACCAATGAGGGATTTATTATTGCAAGAACTGCAATTGTGCTTTGATATTAATCTGGAACAAGACACGGGGACAGGATGGGTATGGGTGGCGCATAAATCCTATATTAGGGGCACCTGTATAAAATTAGCTTCAGAACATATAAAAAAGCGTAAATTGCAAGAAGCTAACTCTTAATGCGGAATTGAAGAGGTTAGAGCGGGATAACCAACAGCACCCCACCCCTTCAAATAGGACCAGGATTGATAAGATAAGAGCAGAGATAGACATCACACTTTCTGAAAGAACGGAAAAAGCTCTCCGTTGGACGCAGCATAAATTTTACCACAAGGCAAACAAGCCAGATTCACTTTTAGCTAAAAAGCTCAAATCTAATCAGTCACAATACCAATTAAAATTCCCCCAGGGGGGTAATTACATCCAACCCATCAAAAATACAAGAGATATTCATTGTGTTTTATGAAAAATTGTACGCGTCATCAAAAACCGTGGATTCCCATGGAATAAACGGGTTTTTAGGCTCTTTAGATCTTTCACACTTGAAGGAGGAGAATCTGACACATTTAAATAAGGCGATTACCTTAGATGAAGTCCAAAAAAACATTCTTAGTTTGAAAGTTGGCAAGGCCCCAGGTTCAGATGGGTTCAAAAATCTTTATTGTAAAAAATGTGTTGATCAATTAGCCCCTCATCCTACTACCCTTTACAATGCAATATTGGATGGGCAGCAGCTAAATTTTGCTGAGATTGTTGTTTTTCCAAAAACGGTAGGGACCCCTTGAAGCAAAAAACTACAGGCCAATTTCACTATTGAATTGTGATATTAAATTCCTGGCCAAAATTATGGCCGACAGGATTGCAGACTTTCTTCCATCCCTAATTCATAATGATCAAGTGGGGTTCATACCAGGAAGGCAGGCGGGGGATAATATTCGCAAGATTCTGAATCTGATGCACCATGTGAAGCATAACAAACTGTCAGCCTGTTTGCTCGCGCTGGATGTGGAGAAAGCATTCGACTCAGTGGAATGGCCCTACCTTTTAGCGACACTTAAAAAATTTGGCTTTAAACGAAGATTTATTAATCTGATCCAAAATTATTATAAAGCTCCTAAAGCTAATCTAAAAATTCCAGGCTGTGCTGGGCCGGCTCTTCACATCCAGCGTGGGACTAGACAGGGGTGCCCTCTGTCCCCACTCCTCTTTGCCCTGGCTATAGAGCCACTCGCTCAGATGATAAGAGTAACGTCAGAAATTAAAGATATGGAGGAAGCAGGACTTTAACAGTTTAAAGACTCTGTTTTCACAGATGATTTGTTATGTTCTATCTCGGACCCAGTGAGGTCAGTCCCAACTCTGATGCAAATTTTGGATAGTTTTGGAGTCATTTCGGGCTTAAATATTAACATAGAAAAAACAGAAGCTCTTGCTTTAAACATGACAGCAACCGAGAAGGACATTTTAACACAATCGTATAAATTCACATGAGCTATGAAACACATTAAGTACTTGGGGACAAATTTAACACACAATATAGCAGACTTATATAACGCCAATTATAATTGTTTATATAGCTTACTTAAAAAAGATCTGATTAGTTGGTCTAAAGCTCACATTTCATGGCTGGGCAGGATTAATACAGTGAAGATCAATATCTTACCTAGGCTGATGTACCTCTTTATAACACTTCCTATACCTATTAATATGAGAGAATTGTCAAGTTTGTAAATGTTAGTTTTTCATTTTATCTGCCAAGGTGGCTCTGACAGGGTTCCCAAATCAATCATGTATAGACACAAAACAAAAGTGGGATTATCATGCCCTAACTTCAAACTCTACTATAGGGCATCACAACTAGCTTTTGACCCCCTGGCACACGCAGTATCATCTCATCCCGCTTGGATGTTCATTGAGAATTGGGGCATGCGCCCATTCTCATGGGACACAGCAGTGTGGTTGGCGACCACACCAGCCCTGTTAAGAAAGTCGCCAAACCCAATGGTTAAACACTCAATTTCGTGTGTAACCTGGGCACATGGCCATTCTACACTTTTCCCCAAATCACCCTATCTAACATCATGGGAGAATCCTGTCCCAGTGAGTAAGAGTGCTTATTGTTGAGAATTTTCAGGATGTATAGATATGACCAAGATGACACTTTTTACAGTTCTTAATTTAAATTGTTTAAGTTAAGTTATTAATTTTGCTTTCCCCCATTATTACGGGGGACCCCCTTCAAGGTAATAAGTGATTCCTAGGGTTATATTTGTAAATCTTTACAAAGACCAAGAAAACTATTAACTTTAGCATAGGGGACATTACCTATAATCTATGGTTAATTTGTCAAGTTTTATGATTAAATAATGATTAAGGTTTACATTTTAAAATTAGCCAAGAGGAAAATATGGAAAACTGGAGGAGGCAGATGATCTAGTAATTATTATGGGTATAGTGTTATAGGCCATTTGTATTTCAAACCAGCTTTTCACAAAAAATCTTGGAAATCTACAGGTCTGGGCTAAAGATGTTTGTGTTTGATTAAGACTGTTATATTGTACCTTTGCTATCTTGTTTTACATCTGTCTCTAATAATAAAAAACTATTTAGAAAAGTAAAAGTTGGAATTGAGGAAAATGTTTTTAGAATGTTAAAAAATAAAAATAGCCTTTAATTTACTACCTTTTCTATGGAAGTATATGAAGTCTTGCCATCACCATTATTGTCTTATAAAAAACCACCCCCTTTCTATTATTTGTCAACCACCAAATCTCACCTCCCACCTTGAATGGAAGTTATGTCCATTGCCTGTGGTATAAATGTACAAATAGCAAATTACAGAATCCAATGAGCTACTCTCAGCCTAAACAGGTCCCATCTACTTAAAAATAAATATGTACATGGATAGGATACTCAGTCTGTGTTTAATCCAACCTTGGCTTTGCATTAAAGCTGTGTAATACAGCATGCATAAGCTTAAAGGAAGCCATGTTTGATAATGGCTATGGATTGAAGAGTGAGACATTTGTGGGTATAATTGCATGTCCCAGCTCAGCTTCCCAGAATGCAGTGTAATAACTGTTTTTCTCAGAATTCTGAGCTGGAAGCAGGTTTTTTTAACTTGTTTTAGACATTCAAATGTAAACACAGATGTACTATTTATTTACTATATATATATATATATATAAGATTTTTTTCAAGACTGCAATGGAAATGGCATCAACAGCATCCAATTGTATAATCATATACAGTAATAGTATTATACAATGTTTTTCTTGTTTTTACCTTTCTAAAAATAAATCCAAATTATTTGTACTGTAATAAAAATATGAGACTGTAATGTTCCATAAACAGCAAGAGTTAATTTAAATGACTGATTTAACAAAATGCATTCCATGTCCCTTTGCCAGTGTATATTGTCATGGCAAAATAAAATATTGCAAATTATCTGATGTCTTTGGTCTTCTAAACAATTATAAACCTTGCTTTGAAATAAAAAATCTCTGCACAAACTATACACCAATATGCATATAAAATAATTTCCTTTTACAAGCACAATTTAAAACAAAATTAAGGTAAGAAATGCTGTTAAAAACAACTGAGAAGGCAGCCAAGGACACATCTGACTTCTTGACTTTTAATCACTTGCTAATTATTGTAATTCTATATTAATCAACTGAGATGAGTTTATAAGTGAATGAGGAACTGAAATTCAAACACCAAAGTCATTTTTCTAGTGAGGCTCTTGTGAGGTGTCCCATCAAAAATACTGAATAAATAATGTTTATGACATGTTTTTGTCGACTAATTTTAAAAGTAAGAAGCTAATTTAAAGAGTTTCTTACAAGCTGTTGAAATTGTTGTGATAAAGTACTATATATAAAGGGGGGAATATACTAATCACTTTCTCATCTGAGATGAGGTCAGAAGAACTGAGATAACGTGAGGACTGTTTTTGATGCATAGTAAATCAGGAGACAACGTGAGATGCACTTGGTATGCCTTGTAAATTCCCCCCTAACTTATGAAGGCAGAGGCAATTACTACAGACACCATAGTAGGCATAGGAAACATTCTCGCTTTACTACTACTAGCTCTTCTTCCCAGTCCTTTATTCATGCTAGTCATAGGGGGCATAGGTCTTGCTCTAGTCATAGATGTCATCAAAGACATGGGTCTCATTTCAGTTGGAGGCATGCACCAGGAAAGTTGCAAGTACATGTTAGCAACTGCCCACACAAGGACTACTAGCAGCAACTGGTGAGTATGATGGCATTGGATCACTGGGTCAGATTATGGCTGCTGGGAAGGTTTTTAAAGGGTAAACATATTCCTCCATACATACTACACTTACTGGTCAGATTGATATTTAATTAGCTCAAGCCGAAGGGTCTTTCAGTGGAAATGAGTTAGCAGGGGAAGTGATATCGCCAGTGGGTGTGTGGGTTCCTCCTCAATGTTTGTGTCATCAATAGTTAGTTCCCCTTAGGGCTAGCTGGATTGCTCCATTTGAGTTATTCAGGAAGCACGACCATTAAGGTAGCAGACAAGGCACAAGCATTCTTCTTTTTCTGCTCCACAGGTGGGTTGGCTAACAATTTAGCATCTGATGTTAAACAGCATATTTGTAACAGAGAATTTATTGAGTTGTTTTCTCTTCTTCCGGCTTCTCATTATTCGAAGATTAAAGAGGATCACTGTTGGTGGGGCATTGTATGCCGTTTTTAACACATCTGCTCTTTCTGTTCTGGCATGTGGCCAGTAAGTGTTTTAAGAAAAAAGCCTCGGGAGGAACTAGTGAATATCACTGACACCAACACTGCTATACAGGCTATTGAATTGGCTCGACAGGTACATTAGGTTGAGGGGCCATGCAGCGGAGGCTGAAAGCAGAGGTTTGGCTTTTGAGATGGTTTTATCATCACTGCTGAGAGTGCTGCTTAGTGTCCTACTCTAAAAAAACTTGCTATTTGCCCTTCATTTCCCAAGGGTGGTTCGAACAAAACGTTTCGAAAAACTAAAGCTTTGCTGGATTGCAGGTTTGTTTTCTTTCTCTCCTATTCAGTAATTAATTATTTTCTCTTGTTTTGGTGCCTCCTGGGCAGTTTCGTTGTATCCATCACAATTTTTTTTCCCCTAGGGATCATCAGTTAATAATGCTATTAGTAAAGAGCTAACTTTGCAGCTGGTGAAATCTGCAGGTTCTCATGCTAAGTCTGACTTCTCTTAGGCATCTTCCCATTTATAGGTCCTGCCAGAGATTCCTGGTTCACTTTGACAATTCCATTTGCCCATGTGTTGTTCTGTTTCATGTTCTTTATTTAAATCTTTTAGCTCTTTTTTAGAATGGTACATTGTGGAGTTGTCAGGTGTCTATCTGTGCTGCATTATTTAGATGATTTACTCTTTGTCCTGATGATTCTCTCATTTGTAAAATACTCATGGCCCCTATTTCCACTTTGGTGGCTTCCTTAGGAGTGCCATCAGCAGCTGGGAAGCCTGAGGCCCTAGTACTTGTATACAACTATTGGGAATATTCATTGATTTTCTTGCTAAGGAGTGCAGATCAATTCAAGGCAAGGTACAGGATCTGCTTAAGGACATGTCTGTCATTGGTAAGCTGTAATTCGCTTGCCAGATCATTCTAGCGGGGATGATATTTTGTAGCCACATCTCGGGTTTCCATGCCTTTTCTTAAAAAAGAAAAGTGTGCAATCAACAAAACATTTTTAAGAGGGAAGTGGTCTTTTGCGATTTTATCTTAACTAAGGCCACACCTCTAATCTTGTGTTCCTTGAGTTGTTTCCTATAGTAGCTGCACTTTTCTCAATTCTCAGCCTGCTTCATCTCTACCTGTGGTTAGACTGCCTTGGCATATGATGACTGGTTTCCTAAAATTCAATATCTTTTTTAAAGCTAAAAACATTCCTATGATGCTCAACTCTAATACTGACTCTTTATCTTGTTTTCCGTTTTCGAGGCTCAGAGAGATGGTTCCAGATGCAGAAGAAGTTGAGACTGCATTCCCAGATCACTTGTGGGAGATAGGCTGAATTAAGTAGCGGGACTTAGCCCCTTCCACTTGGTCTTCTATTGGAAAGAGTGGTGGAAGTTAGAGGAAATTGCATGATATCCGGTCTCTTCTTATAAAATGCTTGACATGATGCTGCATTTTGTCTTGCAATGCAGAGAAAGGGGTATTTTTATATCTGCTATTAAACATGCAGTTAAGAGCCTGCAGGGGGGCCATTGACTCCAGAAAGCTCAGTTTGTTTAATATGTTACTAATGTTCTTGGATGCTCTGTTTTGACGAGTTTGAACGTTCCTTGTTTCGGACAGCTTTTGCCTTGGCTTTCTTCAGCGCTCTTCATATAGCCCTATTAAGTCAAAGATTTGAGAGTCTATTGTATAAGGATATTTTTGACCCAGGTGACCTTTTTTCTTTTCTTATTAGCAAATAAAAAAACAATCAAGAAGTCAGGGGAAAGCATGTCTTTCTTTACCCCATTCAGAGTAGTGCATTCCACTGCTCATTGTTGAGGGAGTTTATGAGCTTACGTCCATGTGTGGAGGGTCCTCTACTCATTTAGACACTGACAGATCTTATCTGTCTAAATTTACCTTTTGTTTAGGTGTAAAAAAACTCATTAGCAGTCTGGGCTTACAGAACTGGGCAGAATGGAGCACCATGAATTGGTCTTCCTGATGAAATTGTTAAACAGGAGATTGTAGTTGCAGTATTTTTGTTATTTTTATTCGTCCTCACTGGGTGGCTTCCATTTAAAAATGTTATCTGTTCTCCAGGGGCAAAATGAAATAGATTTGTTCCCTGCCATTTGTTCATTTATTAGGCTCAGACATTGGCAATGGAGAATCAGAAATGGGTTCACTTGGGCCTGGATGAATTGAGATGTTTTAGATACATATTCAAAAACAGTATAAAATAACAATCCCTCCCATCAATGGCCTCTAATGCCCAGTGTGGTGAGCCAGAGGATTTTGTCTTTCATGCAGGGACATCTGCAGATGCAAGTTTTTCTCTTTTATACACATGTATTCATTGCTGCTCACTGGAAACTTTCATGACAAAATGGTAGGGACTTAACAGAAGCAGATCAGATAAAGAAGAGATGGCAGGAACACACAGAAGTTCTATACATGAAAGATCTTAACAACGCTGATGATCTCAATAGTTTGTCCAATGAGCTGGAGCCAGACATCTTGAAGAGGGAAGTGAGATGGGCCCTAGGCTGTTGAAAGTGCTACTTGCCTTATGCCAACAAATTTGGAAAACTCAACAATGGCCAGATTGGAAAAGGTCAGTTTACATCCCAATACCAAAAAAGTGATAAAGAGTGCTGCAGTTATCGAATAATATCACTTTCAAATATAAATCACCTATGACAGCTGAATAATAGTAAACACTTAAAAGTTACATGATGTCAAATGGATTCATTTTTTTTAACATAACATTGACAAACTCTTAGCAGTATGAAAAAATAGTCCCTTGACAGTGGAGGCTATAAATCAATTGCATCATTACAGCCAAAACATATCTCTAACATTTTAAAGAAAGAAAAGCAACTAGGAAATACAGATAACACCTATCTTTTCAATTTTAGACAGTGCACATTCAGAACAAAACTATTGATTTAAAAAGAGTTTTAGAACATAAATTGGCCCCATCACCACATAAGGCTGTAGTAAAGAACACATAATAACATTAAAACACATTTGAATGAACATTTTTGCAGTAGAGACAAGCGTTTCAGTATAATACATCTGTCTGTTGCATGTTGTATGTAGTATGCAGTGTTACATTGATATACATTCAGCTGTTCTGAGGCTAATCAGATAAAAATCCAAACATAGTCAAGAGTAACCCTACAAAGTACCCTATGTATCCTTAAGGCATCTCATTAGGGGGAAAAAGAGTGGGTAAAAGATGAAGAAGATGTAAAAATTCAAATATAAAAATAATGTCAAGGTGTTCCCATGCATGATTACACCATAAAAGGAAGATTGAGCTGTACATGAAAAGAGGACGTAAAAATAATGATGTGAAAACTGTCACAAGTATAGATTCTATTTCAGAGACTTATGTAAATGTTTCTACATTGTCACAATCAATTTGCGAATATGTTAAGAACGCGCTACAGTTGGGCTATTAAGAGGTTCCATATTCCTGTTCATTTTCTGTTTTCTGGAACTCAAAATGATGTAGACTTTTTAGAACTATTGTTATTATGATATATCAGCCGATTCTATCCACCTTCAAGATTGGCATAACTGAGCCTCAGGATAGTCTTGTGCTTATCTCTGGCATGCTTAAAAAATGAAAAGTTAAAACCTGAAATAGAAGAACAGCTCTTTGCCTTGCTTATTGGATCAAAATATATGTGCAACCAGCTGAGTGCTTGGCCATTCCTTTGTATATTCCTAATAATCCATCTGACAAACTGGTAACTATAAACAATAAATACTACATTGTATGTTTCTATCCCTATTAAAATAGTCTTTACTCAGATTTGTCTTTGTGCTCAACTACATTGTATGTTTTTATCCCTATTAAAATACTCTTTCATTAAATTTGTCTTTGTACTTTAAGAACTACACATTACCAGAGAGGTGTGTTATAATTGATAGAGCACAGAGAGAGAGACAGCGCAGATATAGACAGCACAGAGAGCGATTGAAACAGCCCAGAGAGAGACAGCACAGATAATTGAAGATAAAATGATATGATGTACCTCTTTAGACGGGCAAATTACTAGTATCACATATAATAGTTGTCAAACTGCGATTTGTTGTCACGCTTGCTAGCCTTGTGAAGCGAGGTGAGCCGTTGTGGCATTGAAGCCTTCCAAGCTCGGAGGACTTAGGCAATGAGCGCCCGAAGGCCCTCATTGCCCGCGAGCCTCGCAAAGCATGGCAAGCAGTTGAGGCACGCTGGACTTAGGCTGCAAGCAGTTGAGGAACGAGGGACTTTGAAAAAAAATTCCGAGCTTGGCATCTCTGGGGCAAAAAAAATACGACCTTGGAAAAAGATGAATTAAACGGCCGGACCGCGGAAATAATAACAAAATAATAAAAAATAAATTAAAAGACACTCAAACACAGCACAAGGTGAGAGCCAGGATGGCTGGGAGCGAGGTTGCAATTGAAATTGAGCCAAATTTGCCATGTTTCGACACTCGAAAATTGGCTAAGCGAGAAAATGGCAAAAAAATATTAATCTGAAACTGGATGAAAACGAGCAAAGCCAGGCATGCTGGACTTAGAAAATACACGACAGTAACACTTACACCAACAAAATCCAACCTCGGAAAAAATACGACTTTAACGTCCGAATCGCGGAAATCGGAAAACACGAGAAACACGAAAATAATAAAAAAGAAATTAAAACACACTCACACACGGCACAGGGGGAGAGCCAGGATGCCTGGGAGTGAGGTTGTAAGCGAACTTGAGCCGAATTTGCAGTGTTTCATCACTCGAAAATCAGCTAAGCGAGAAAAAAAATAGTGGACGAAAAACGCAATAAAAGTCTGAAACTAGATGAAAACAAGGCTGAGCAAAGCCAGGCACATGGGGCTTAGATAATACACAACGGCAAAGACGGCAACACGAACAAAACGACAGGCACGCCGGACTTAGAAAATATACAACGACAAAAATGCCGGACTTAGAAAATACACAACCCCAAAGAGAGTACGACGCTAGGCACATGGGACTTTGAAAATAAAACCAACGCCAGTCAGCGCACACCATACAAACATTCAGCAGACACATAGAGGAGAAACACACAGGGAAGGGACAGGGGGGGGAGGGGGTTGCTGGAAATAGACACATGCCATTCCCAAGCACAAACGTTGCAGGTTAATGAACCCTGCAATGAGTGGCCCATACAGTAGGCGGAAGGAAAGGTTTACAATGAACGCCGAAGGAGCTCATTGCGAGCCAGGTGATGAGCGCCGAAGGTGCTTAGCAAAGCAAAAGCCTCACATTGTGTGGCAAACAGCATTGCCTAGCTTACACTTTTATGCCCGTCATTTTTTGACGGGCAATTTGCTAGTATATAATATAATAGAAATACACCATAATTGTTATGGTGTATAATTGATGTTTAGTGGGGTCAATACATAGTAAACTGTCCAATACTATACAGCTTTACTAATTTACTTTCTTATGCTCAGGTTTACGACTACAAATGTTGTTGATTTCTCCAACAGATCATTCCAATTCCAACAGACCATTAAATATTCTCACAGCTGCCTAAATTATATGCAGCTTCTTAGAAGCCCCATGTTGGCATTTCTACAAAACTGCATACTGTAAACTGCTGACGTCTCCCACATATTTCATGGTGGAAAAGCTTTTAATCTGCTGACAAATTTAAACCACTTCTAGTAATACAGCTGAAGCTAAACACTAGAAAGGGCAAAAAAGTCAGATTCCATTTTCCTTCATCTGTTGTGCACTCCTTTCTTTCAAAGTAATGAAACAAAAATAATTGCAGGTTTGTTGCTCCCTGCTGAACAGAGATGTAACTTTACATTACCAGTACTTCTGAAGGTGAAGACACTACGTTAAAGCCTTGCCAGTCAGAAACAATTCTAATGCAAGGACAAATGTATTGAATTAAACAAAGCAATTGCAAAGAGAAAGAAATCCATTCACTAAGAAGTATGAACATTAAAATACTCCAAGTATTCCCAAGACAGTGCCTAAAATATTGACAATGAAGAACTGTTAGCTTAATAGTCTACTACATCTGTCTTCCTTTAATAATATACTTATATTGTTGCTTATACTTTAACTTTTTATTTATTTCCATTGTAATTCATTTATATTAATTTATATGCCAATTGTTCTAGATGCCAAACAATATAGATTGTCTATAGTCTTACTAGCTTTGGTTAATACATAAGGTGCAAAAACTATCACAGTGTGCAATTAACCTAAAAAAAAACATATTTACAAAAAAAGTGTTGATGAGAGAATTCATTACATTTTTTTAACAAATTTGAGCATGAGCATAGAAGCTATTTGTTTTTTTTTTTTTCAGTAGGCTCCCAAGATGCAACAGAGGTCTATTCTCAATGATAAAATGAGACCCAGGAGCACACATCTTCTCAAAACATAGCTATTTTAAACTCTAAAAAATAAATTGGGAATGCCATGCATCATAGACACATACAATTTCATACTAAATAAGGTCCTCATTCAATTGCAATTTGGCCAATTGAATAGGGCTGTAAATAAGCACATAACATAGTTTTTTAAAGAAGTTTTTAGTTAGTAAGCATCTGTCCAAAAGCAAGGTTTTCACTAACTAAAAACTTCTTTTTAAAAAATATGCTATGTGCTTATTTAGAGCCCTATTCAATTGGCCAAATCACAATTGAATGAGGGCCTAAGTCTGTAGAAGGGCTAAATACCACTGAATAGGTAATTACCATTTCAAATTTAGCCCAAATGATTTTTTAGAGCCACTGGGTAAGAGACAGTGGTAGTGGCATGGCGAAACACATTTAAGTAATTTACTTATGCCTGATATTAGCATAAGACTTAAGACTTAATCAAGCTTTTAAATGGCAGGTCAGACCAGGTTTGCCTTTTTTGTTCTTATCTGCTGTCAGATCTATCTTTCTATGTAAATGGTTAAGCACTTTAGAGGTTTTAAATATAGATACCGTACTTCAAAATAAATACTTATGTGCCAGATGCTCCTAGCTTTCCAATATAAAACATACAATGTGATAATTCCCAGTTTTCTGAAATACAGAGCTCCCATTTGATGATATTGGAACTACTTTGAAAGCAAAACAAAAGTCCTTTCATTTTTAGCTTTATTTTCACCCAACCTAGAAAAAAACATTTGACGTTTATGCATATGTGATTACTTGCATCAACTACAGTTACATATCAGTTTTTGAAGGTTTTTGAAGGCTTTTGTACTAGCGACTTGGTTGTTTGTGTGCTATAAGCAGCGTTGTTTTTTGTTTTTGGTATGGCAATGAATAATTAATAAAATAAGAAATTAATATACTTTACCTATTGTGAAGTAATATATGCAGCATTGTGTTGAAGAGCTGGCAATCTGTTTTTATGTTGCTGCATCATCAGTGCTGTGGAGCTGCTGTGTAAGTGTCATGAATGTGTTCAGTGTGTAGTGTAAATAGTGTGCGTGCACGAGGCAAATCCGTTAGGGTAGCTATGTACTTCCCGATTGTGTAAATTAGTGTTCTAAAATGGCGCCTAATGTGTGGTATGCGGCTGTGGCTGATTTTGCGTCCTTGTAGCCTCGTTTTATTTTTTTTCGGCTGACATTTTTTTTCTCGCTTTGGGGATTTTCGGGGTGTCTAAACTCTTTTATTTTGAGTGAAATTAAGGTGTAAATTCAGTTTTAGAGGTCCTGGCTGCCTCTCCTTTCTGTAGGTAACCTTTTTATGTATTTGTTGTGTGTATTTATTGTGTTTTTAATGTTTTCATGTGCGCAGGTTTCGGGCGGTAAAGTCGTATTTTTGCGAGGTCATAATGGGTCGTAACTCGTTTTGTATTTTTGTGTCGTAAGTCCGTAAAATTTGCGAGGTCCGCAGTTGCTGGCAAGGAGCGCCTTCGGCTTTGCTACGTGAGCCTGCAGCGTTAGTAACAACCCGCATGCTCACAACTATATATGTGATTGTAGAATGCTAGGCACTAAATAATTCCTCAGCTGAAAACGTAACTTGCTAAAGAAGCCTTTATTATTTTCAGGGCTACATTATAGAATACCAGGTATGGATGTATGCTGTCAGCACATACAGGAGAGAGAAGGGATCTTAAACACACAATAATAAATGAGTATGTCTAAATGGACCAGGTCAACTATTAAAATTGTGAACTTGCAAACAAAACAGATGGTAGCGGTTTCATTCAACACAGTTTTGAATAAGATAAACAATTGTAAGCATTTTAGTGATTAATGGTGAACAACTGTACTGTAAGTGTAAATATGTATTACATTAGCTGTTCTACTTGACATTGTTGAAATAGCTATGTCTTTATTGTTATCTGCTAATGGCCCAATGGGGTACATTTTGTACCTGGGTCATACAAATGCCTAACATTCAAAGGTAATCTTGTAAATTTCCTCTTTGGATTCTTTTTTTGTATGATGAGTACAGGAGAGAATAAAAACAGAGAATCAGGTAAGTGATTATGTATAACTTCAGGAAAGAAGTGATCCATTAGGTAATACAATAATCCTTATTTGTATATCCACCCAGTCCAGAGAAAGGATGTGTGAAGCAGAATCGAGTGCTACACTTCTAACAAAGCTGACTGTAATAGTGGGAAAAGGAAGGTTTCTAAAGAATCATTGGTTTTGAGGAGTGAAATGGTTAAAGATAAGGGACTTTATTATTTTGCAATCTAAATTATAATTTGAGTTGAAATATACCAATGTTTGGTGCGATTGAGACATGCTTGTTTTTCTTTTACTCACATACACACACTTGTCCCTATTCTATTGCATGTGTATTGGGTTTTGAACAGACCCAGTAGTCCGGTCCCTTAACATTATCTTGCATCTCTGATTAAACTTGTATGTTTTATATCCCTTAGGGCACTGGGTTATGTTCATGCTTTATAGGTAAAAGATAATAACAGAAATGATAATTACATTCCCTACTTTCCTACATTGGTAAATTTCATTGTTTTTTTTTTAAATATTACATTTTAATTTTGGTATTCTAAAATCAACTTTATAAATTGAAAAAGGATCCACAACAGTATCTGACATTCACATTTCCTCAATTTAATTTGGCAATGAGTAATTATAAAAGTTCCCACAATTAGAAATGTCATTCTTACGTAGTAGTTAAGCTTGAAAACAGATGTTTCCATTAAATCACACTTACATATTTTAATACCACAACACAAATCAATATTCATTCTAATAAATTTGTGCGAATCAATAGATAGTTCAACAGTGCATGTAATTGACAGAAAAGGTTGTCACCGTATGTTATTCATACAGAAAACTGCTAAATAGCTAAGAAAAAAATTATTTAAGGTTATTTTAAAAATGTAATGTGAATTAAAATACTTTAAGGCCCTCATTCAATTGCAATTTGGCCAATTGAATAGGGGTCTAAATAAGCACATAACATATTTTTTTAAAGAAGTTTTTAGTTAGTATACATCTATCCAAAAACAAGGTTTTCACTAACTAAAATTTTTTAAAAAAAAATATGTTATGTGCTTATTTAGACCCCTATTCAATTGGCTAAATTGCAATTGAATGAGGGCCTTAATATCTATGTGAAAAAGTCAGAAATAGTAATTTAGTGTATCAGCAAAGAATCCAGTCACGCTCTCACAGTGGCATTTCTGGAGTACATTTCAGACACCTGTCCACAATTTTAAATGGATTGGTTATTCCCATATGTGTGGCCACAAACTGCTGCAGAAAGAAAACAAGGGACCCTAATGATTAAAGGGCAAAAAAAAGGGTAATTACTTTCTTAGGAACCATATATATATAACAACACCATTAGCTGTTGAAGAGCCAATAGATGATACTCTTCATTTTTCAATGGAGGAAAATAATGAAGCATGCAAAGAAAACACACTAGAAGAACATTTACTAATCATGGAAATCTCATATGAGAATCTAAATTTCATGGCAAATTTATCATTTTGTTTGGCAGTCAGTGCAGAGGGAGGTTCCAGGTAGGGAAATAATCCATCAGTAAATGTTTTGCCAACAATGGACATACCCTTGCCATGACAGACAGGAAACTAATAAGACCAGTACTTGCTATAATTAGAGGTCGTTATGAAGCAGTCTGCTGAGGCTCAGGGAGATTCAGTGGAGTCTTAGGCAAGGTGACAGGCCTCTGTGCAGAGATCCTGTGAAGAAGTACTTACTTGTTGCTACTATGTGTTGTGTTTTTGTTGTATTGCACAACTGTTAAAGGGAAGAAGCTATTCCCTATCTTGGAATAAAGGAACATTTATAAAGCATCTTATTATGCAGAATAACCAGTGTTACTCTGTTACACCTTTCTTGTGTGATGGGGTATGGGGATTAATAAGAGAATAAATGGAGGACCAAATAGGACCCTTCCATCACTGCACCCTGTTTGAAAGGGTGAGCTAACTAAATAAACAAAAGGCCCACATAACAAGCCCACATGGTCCTACTAGCCTATTGATCCAATTGAGAAGCTCCTAACACCCTAATATATTCCCTACCCATAACATCTATCCCCTACTGGACAGTGAGCTATAGAGGTCCCTAGTAAAGCTTTTTACTTTAATTGAAATGATGATTATATATTAGTAAATTATAGTAAGTAAAACATATAACATTTTGTGTCACAAATTTCCCAACCTGTAAAAGCAACAACAAAAAAGAAATCCTAGAGCCATTATTTTAGTTACATAGGGCCTCATTCTATTATCGGCCGCAGCCGTTGCGGGGCCGCAAGGACCGGCCGCAAGCTATTCGGCTATTCTATTCCCTTACGGCCGGAGGCTCCGGCAGGCTTGCGGCCGGTGCCTTGCTATCTCTTGCGGCCGCTCGCGCCTGAGGAAAGCCTTTGATCTAAAACGGCCGCAAGAGATTTGCAATTCAATTGCTCCGGGAAACCTCTCTGCAAGGCTAAAACCGAGCCGCAGTTACTTGCAGGAAAAAGGTCTCGCTAGCACCAATTAAGCACATAAAATAGCTCAAATAAAGCCATCCTGCACTTTGAGAAGACTATAAAGGGATTTTAGGTGTTAGAAAAAATAGCACATAATTATCCTGTACTCAAATCCGTAAAATATTTAATTTTTAATATCCGTAAAATATCCATGTAAAAAGTCCAGAGTGCTTGGAGCACCTCAGACACACCCACGCCGCAGCCGGAAAATAAACAGTTAATTTGAACTCGGGTTTGGGCAGATGTGCAAGCTTGAGAGTGGGTTCCTTTTAATCCTCATGTCCCCCAATATGATCCCTAGCATTTACAGAGCTGTACAGTGCAGGCTTGAATTTATTTTTCGGTTTTTATATTTCACAGATTACGGCCGGTTCCAAGATATGCGGCCGGCCGTAAAAGGAGATCCTTGCGGGGCCGTATAATAGAATCGCGAGTTAACTGAACCCTCGCAAGGAATCGCAGCCTTACGGCCGATTTACGGCCGATAATAGAATGAGGCCCATAGTATTTAAGGTTGAAAAAAGACTTTCAGTCCATCAAGTTCAACCTTTTAAGATCTCCTCTGATCTGCAATATGCGGATTAACTATTAATTCATTAGTTGTTAATTAATTATTAATCAATTATTTAATGTTTTTTTTTTTTTGATAAACCTCTTGCAGTTGGGTAGGCAGAAACAGTTTGAAGTATAAATGTCACGGTCTGCTACTTCAATTGGGCTTGCTCAGAACCTGGTTCAAACCCATCCAGCAGAATTGTGCAGCCATGGACCAGAACCAATTAACACACTCCAGGAGCTTGCTTCAGCAGACCAGGATATCAGGAACACAATAGCCACCAACTGGGACTATTCTCCACCACGGGATACACCATACAATCCCTTAGAATATTGGCATTAATTAAGAGAATGACACTTGCACATTGAATATGTAAGTCCAAACACTACCACACCTTTATTGAGAACTAGGAACATATATACAGTTTTCTGGCCACAGGCTGGCCAATTACAGTAAGCCCCATCCTTCAGTACACAAAGGATCTACCAATGGTGACTGCTCATGCGGTGGGAAACATGTATATCAAATTATGTCATGTTCTCTCTGCAGTCGGTCATGTAGATAACCGCTCAAGAACAAACATCAGGATTGTGTTTATGTCTAGTCCATGTGGCCCAGGGCTAGAGTAGCAAATGTTCAAGAGACAGCAGTTTTTTTCTGAAGATGCATTGCAATACATTGAAATATATTATATGCACAGAAACATCTATATGCAGTGGTATTTCTCTCAGAAAGTGCACTTGTCAATTTCAGATACACAACATATATATGTAAATACACATCAACTGATGATTTGAAATATAGAAGAAAGAAAAGAGGAGCTGTAGGTGGGACATGGAGGGGGGGGGGTCACAAATACGAATGGGCTAAGCTAGCATAAAACCCAAATGTGTCCCTCAGGAGGCTCTACTGGACTTTTTGAAAACTATGGACTGTTACCAGAACACAGCTCCTTCCCTTTTCCATCATGAACAATGCCCAAACCCCTGAATACCTGGAATGTAATTGTCATGTTGGCCCAAGATGCATAATGATACTACAGAAGTTTGTGTATGACAGCCATATTGTGTATTGTGAGCCATGTTTTACTGCCATCCTGTTATGGTTGTGTGGGTAAGCCATGTTGTTTATGAAGAGGGCAACAATATGGGGTTAATCATAGTTATTGTATGTTTGCGTGTTGTACACAGGGCATTGTGTATGTGTGTTATACAAAGGGCAGTGAGTGTGTGTATTATACACAAGATAGTGTATGTGTGTGTGTGTATTATACAGGGCAGTGTGTGTCTGTGGCCTTAACATGCAGAATTAATGTATTATTTGGTATTGAAATGCTGCATTTTACCCAGAGAGTTTAATAAAGTGTATTGTTTTAATTTATAGAGAAGAGGGTAGATATGAAGATGTTAGTAATCAATGTGTTTTATATCTGCTTGTATTCTTTAAATGCTAGATAATTTTACTTTGCTTTTACAGGAAACAATATTTTGAATCTATGCAGATAACCAGATCCTAAATTGATGCAACTCAAAATCAGATCTGTACACATGTGCTAAGCTGTCAGACTGCTGAACCTTTTTAAATTCAGACCATGGATGAGCTCTTAAGGTTGAATGTAAATTGCCATCTGAATTCTGCATGAGCACTGGATGGAGACCTTAATTTACCCTCTTCTCTATGAATTGCTTTTTTGTTTTTGGCTAGTGCATCTGTGTTTTGCAGTATGCAATGCCTGCTGGTGTATGTATCTTAAGCTCAGTAATTTGGGTGGATGAGTTTTTCAACACTATTAAGAGTGGCATATGGATAGAACAACATCATTTATTCAAAATGTTATTCTCATTATCCCCCGGCACAACAAAATGCAAATTGTCATGTGTAATGGGGTATGAACTTAGCACTTTCCAAGTGTTATTTAATGTGTAATTGATCTCATGCTAACTACAGATGGGAAAAGGAATACAAGCAATCAAAAAACATAAGCTTTTTACTGAAAAGGGCAACACTACTGATATTTGCATTTAGCAAGGGAGGTATCAGTGGTAAGGACACTGCAACAAAATGGATCTGTATTACCTTCACAAAATAATTATTAATGCTGAAAAAAAATACAAAAGAAGCATAAAATATACATGTTAATAAAGCACCAGGTCCTGATGGAATACATCCAAGAGTATCAAGGGGACTCTCCACAAATTTGGTACTAGATGGCTATAGAAAAGCAGATGCGATCACGAGCAGAGCTACAGCTGCTGTGCACCGGAGGCATCTATCTTATTTTGGGCCCCAGTGCTATGCACCTGCTACACCAGCAGTAGCTCCACCGCTGGTGAAAGACCTGGAAGACACAACACAGTTGTCTGTGTGTAAGAATCTCTGTTATACATGTTGAACTTTTTTATGGAGTAAAATTGGAATTTTACACGCTGGATTTATCCTATTTGTATCCCCAACACACTATTATTATGCATGATGGGATTGTTTTTATGATATTCTACAAGGAGGTATTATGTGCTTTTTCTTATTATTATATTGTATTTATAAACCATCAGCATATTCAGTATAAATTACAATCTAGAGGTAGTGGAGTTGTACGAGAATCTTAGTAGATAGTGGTTTTTGTAACAGTATTGAGAAAGTGATCATGTGTTAGGGAGAAGTATTATCCACACAGTGAAGCAGATCTCATTTGAAAGTGTATGGGGTTTCTATAAGAGCATATTATCTGCGGGTTCCCAAGAGGAAGTTGTAATTTACTAGTAGACCTCCGAGTTACAGGATTCACACCATGTTCAATCTGCATGGAGACTTTGCTGTGCAGAGAGCACAGCATCCCATTAGCTGGGGATATCTTAGTTCAAGTGTTGAGTAGTAGAAGGACAAATGAATGTGTTGTATATCATGTTGAAATATCATGGGAGGCATATTTGACACCATAATGTTTATTGTTCTCTCATCATAGCAGAGATTAAGTGATTAGGAGATTAGTGTAGGAAATTTAATTTTTGTGTAGAATTATGGGCAGTCATGTGTCATTGGAAGAGTGACGTGGGCAGTTGGAGAGTAGTCAACACAACACTTTGAACAAGTGCTCTTTAAGTTAAAGCCATTTTGAACCTTAACAGCATATCATAGCAGCTGAATCATTTAGCATTCAAATCTTATAATGTTAAAATTTGCTAAAGCTTTACTGTGATCGAATTTATCAAAACATCCATGATCTATTTGGCTATATCACCTTTCAATAAAACCTGATTCTCAATAAACAAAAATTTGGATTACCTATTAACTAATAATAAAAAAAGACCTACAATTCCTGATTTATGTTTATTGTGCCTAATTTGAGGTCATACATGCCTTTCCTCTCATTATAATTCACAAATGTGTAATTGGCCTATAAAAATAGAAAGTACATTACTTTGGACAGTTATCATAAGCTTCCACTTCAACTCACTTGATTAATTCCAGTCTTTGTTAATTACAAAGGCTAGAACTATGCCAATGATTCTGATATTTATTAATAAATACAGCTTGGCACAATTCTTGAAGACAATGGCAAAAGCAATTGGATGGGATCTAGAGTCAGGTTAGGGCTAGAGAGAGGCAGAATTCTCAAAGTGATTGTGATGAGTGTTGTTACTGTTACCGAATACAGAACATCATTTATTGGCTACCATTATTCTTGTGTAGGGAGCAAGCAAACTTTTTGATTATGCCACCCCACTTTCCATGCATGAAAGTACTCAAGTCCCGGTGTTCCACTTTGTCCTCCGCCACCCAAAATTATTTTGTGATTATCTCCATACGCTTGATCCCCCTTTTGCTTATGCTCTTCTCTCTTCTCTCACCTTCAACCCACTTTTACTGGCCTCATTTCCCCTTTTGTCTTCAGCCACACTATTAGCAATCTAGATGAATGGCTCAAACTCTCCCTCTTTAGAACAGGATAGGGCATGAACTGTTTAAAATCCCAAACTGGTTTGTCCTACGTAAAAAGTCTGGGTTCAATGTGGTTCTTTATTGTATTTTATGGAGCCCCCAATTTGTTAAAATTAACAGTGTACTGTATATGTCTATATTTTAGCAATCTTCATAAATGAGGTGCATATCATATGAAGCTCATTGTGCAAGCTGTGCCCCCTCTTTATTTCCCTTCTGCTCCTCTCTTTTTTTTCACTGAAACGTTCCCAATTTCCCTGTAACCCTCATTTAATAACTAAAAAAATATGTAGCAGAACAAACTGAAAATGCATGGCTGTACTGCATTTATACAACCACTTCTATATCAAGTTAGGAGAAAAGGTATTAAAGTTCTGCAACCATGTTTCTACCAATACCATTTCTGGGATTTGATTACTATTTGTTCTTGCGGGGCATAATTCCAGTATGGTCCTTTATGTAGTGAATTTGGGTTTCAGTAAGCTATGACATCAATATATCAGTTACTGGTTGCATCAATTCATGCTTGAGTGTATTGTTTAAAATCTGGTGCTAACCATTTGCAGGTATTTTCCTTAAATTATTACTGTGCAATTAAAAAAGAAACCCTGTTTGAAAATTTTAGAATATCTGAGAGATAACTAGGCAGGGGGAAGTCATAAAGCTAGTTTTTAACAATAAAATATATTTTGATGTATCTGCTGGTCCCTCCGTGCATCCAAAATAATAATAAAAAGGTTGTGAGAAGGGCATCTCTGGCAAAACAAGCTGCCTGCTTATGAGCATGTGTAGGTAAAGGGGTAGGTGTCAAACGCAATAAGATCCAATTATGTAACAGCTTTCCCTCACCTCTCCCACCCCTCCCTCCACTATTAGATACAAAACACACCCCTCGGGTTCCAGCAGTCTGCAAATGATAAAAGCAGACAAGATAGACTCTTCTATACTTAAAGGGAGTCTTTAAAATACTCTGATTTTCTCTAAAAATGTTTTTATGTTCATAGCTTTCATCGGTATGATTTTAATGCATACTCTACAAAAGGAATGTTTTTCATGAAATATAGCGGTCCTTCAACTATACTAAAATTAGATATATTCTGTGTTTAGTTACCGGCCAAGTCACATATTCAAAATTTAATTCCACGTGCAAATATTCCTCTTAAACAGGATAACTTGATTACATTTTATTTGCATGCTTTTAATTTATATTTATAAATTCAGGTTAAGTTTTAAATGAACCATACTGCGCATGGAATAATATAACACAACATTACATTTATAATCTTATGCACAAGTATATATTGCTGTATATTTTATAATAATGACACATTTATACCCATTTATAAAACAGCAAAGCAGGAACTGTAAATCTCTCCAGCACACAGAGATTGCATATCATTATTTGCCTTTCATAAACTGTAGTATCAGCTTTTACATTTTTTTTTCTTGCTGGTTCTGAGAGAATAGAAAATAAACATCAATATCTCCAAAAGATTAAATGTCTTTCTTCGACTTCTTAAATGTTGTAATGGTTCACTTCCACACATATCTAGCATAGTTGCGTATTATCAGTTATCAATAATCTCAGGTTGCAAAGCATAAAATAGGAAAGGGATGCACTTGAATAGATTTTCTGCCAAATTACTTCAGTATAAATGGGGATAGTGTGGTCTGATACATTATTATCTAGTTGGATGAAGGAAAACTGACCTTAAGCTAAATGTCATGGAATATTCAGGTACATTTTGTGCCATGGAATTGGCTAGAAAACATGAACAAAGGACACACCATTGTGCTGAGTCATTACTAGTGGTGGAGGTAATAGTGCAAAATAATTTGTGTTGCCTTCTCTATGTAAGGTAGTTCTATAAGAGTCAAATATATGTAGATGGTCAGATCAACCATAGGATGATCAAATCACCTTTCTGTAAAAACAATGATTTGCCCTTTCCTTTAATAAATTAAGAGACCTCCTGCACTCCAGATAGAAGGGGGAGCTTACAGGGTTGTGGGCCAGGGTGCTTTGTAACTGCTCTACTAGCAGTAGCTCCAGAAGTGCACCACAGATATATACAGCCTTATTAAATTGCGATTCGGACGATTTAAAAAGGCTCTATATAAGCACAGAGCATATTTTTTTTACAGAAGTTTTGAGTTAGTGAAGACCTTGCTTTTGGACAGAAGTTCACTAACTCAAAACCCTATGTAAAAAAATATGCTGTTTGCTTATATAGAGACCTATTCAATTGGCCAAATCGCAATTTAATAAGGCTGATAGTAATCATTTAGAGAAAATATTCACAAGTAAAACATAAAATTGGAAGTCAAAGGACAATGGCAAAAAGAAAAAGAAACAAAACCAATATACTTAAACAATTTTCAATATGGGGATTAAAAAAATTACGGTTGATGGGAAAAGGAGATGATGCATTATATAGTAAAGAAGTATCTGTGTTTCCCAGTAAAACAAACAAAAAAGCATGTGGTCTAGCAAGGACTATACATAATGGTAACCATTTTGTTTATGCGTCTCCATGATTACTGCTCTCTCTGTATTTTCCTTTGCTAATTTCTTGTTTGATGGTTTTCCTGGAGCAAATGTTGAATTGTAACTACAAGCCTATTATCCATCTATTATCCATCTGTACAGATAATTTGAACAAATCTGTCCTATTTTTGCCATGGTATATGGAACTTTTCAATAGGTGAGTAAAATGTTCATATACGTTTCCCTTTGTTAAAGCCAATGGAATACTCATAAGAGTTGTATATATGTATATATGTATTAAACCACTGTATATTGGATGTGGATCCTTATACTGGAACATGTGCCCAATTTTCTTTTATTATTTTTAAATAAGGGCACAATGGGATATTTTCAATAAGTACATATATTTATTTCCATCTACATTTTATACAAATTAGCTTATTACTTAAATGACCATTGTGGTGACCTCACAAAAGTAACTAACTATGGGCCTCATTCTAATGCAATTTGGCCAATTGAATAGGGCTCTATATAAACATATAGCATATTTTTTAAAGAAGTTTTTAGTTAGTGCACATCTATCTAAAAGCAAGGTCTTCACTAACTAAAAACGTCTGTAAAACAATTATGCTCTGTGCTTATATAGAGCCCTATTCAATTGGCTAATAAATGAGGCCCGTAGTTAGTTATTTTGATTGGGAATTGAGCAGAAATAAAATGTATTAATTCATAATAGCAATACTCAATATTAAATACATTTTTACAGATTAGACTATCTGCCTCCAGTTGAGTATTTGTCCTCTGTTTGATGAGCTTATTAAGGGGATTGTGGGGATTGGCTTAGAGATAGGTCTAAAGGGTTTTAAGAACAATGGGATATAATAAGAAAATAAACAATCATTGATAGGCTCTGAATGTATATGATTGTGTTGGGGGTAAACATTATGTCTGAAAATGTAGCATCTTCTGGGTAGCACAAAGCCACCTCCCCCACAATTAACCTTATAATAGATTGATATCAGCAGCTGCTGGGTTTAAACTTTGCAGTAAACTTAATATTGCATATCATTTTTTAAACCACCACTACACTTAAAGAAAGAAACCATATGTAGTTTTACCAAACTAATAATATTAACAGCTATGTAAGCCAATAAAGCAACCAGATTTTTGTACAGAGTTTATGAGACAGGAATCCATTTTGTGCTTATTGCATCACATCCTTAAAGCTAGATGATGGGTGTGTGTTTTTGTAGTTATCTGGCAATTGTGAGGGAAGAGGGAACAGTGTAAGCCCAGAGCCTTTGTTTCATAACTAGAAATTAACCCTTTACCTTCACTGGGCCAGAAGCAGGACTCTGAATCAAAGGATGCAACTATAGTAGACATGTAAACTCTCCTGTCCCATACATATCTTTCATTAATGTATCATGGATCCCACAGGGTCCTGCAGGATTCTAGATAATCACATATATAGTTGTGAGCGTACGAGTTGTTGCTAACGCTGCGGGCTCGCGTAGCGAGCTGCTGCCCTCGCGTAGCGTGGGCCGCGGCTCGCGCAGCGAGCCGAGGCCCTCGCGAAGCGAGGGCACTGCCCGAGGGTCTCAGTTGCTGCAAGGAGCGCCGAAGGCGCTCCTTGCCAGCAACTGAGGACCCTCGCGAAGCGAGGGCCTCAGTTGCTGGCATGGAGCGCCGTAGGCGCTCCATGCCAGCACCTGAGGACCTCGCAAAGCGAGGGCCGCAGTTGCTGGCATGGAGCGCCGAAGGCGCTCCTTGCCAGCAACTGCGACCCTCGCAAACTTCACGTCGCAACCCAAACACTACGACACACACATTACGACACTCGCAAACAACATACGACACACGTTCACACAGATTACGGACTCGCAACACTCGGACGCAACTCGCGAACATTACAAAATGTAAAACACAATACATACACACACCACATACATAAAAAAATTACCTAGACCAAGAGGGAGCACCCAGCACCTCAAAAATACAACTTACACCTCGATTTTACTTCAAATAAAACAGTTTAGAGACTAAAAAAAAAACGAAGCGAGAGAAAAAATGGCCGCCGAACAAAACGAAAACGAGGCTACAGCACTCTAAACTCGCAAAACACCACAAGAAACTCGCAAAACACCACAAAACACCTACGGATATTCCGATACAAACGTATAACACACATTACTCGCCATTTCACGCCAATGCGGAAGTACACGACAACGGTTTCGGCTCGCGCACGCACAGTGTTACACTGCACACATTCAGCACGCTTACACAGCAGATCCACACCACTAATGCTGCAGCAACATCAAAACACATTCACAGCTCTTCCACACAATGCTTTAAAATAGGTAAAGTATATTCATTTATTAATGTATTATATATTTCATTATTGCACACTAAACAGCATTAGCTACTTTACAATTTCATTGCCGTCATTTTTTGACGGGCAATTCGCTAGTTTAATAATAATATCAGTATGACTTTTTCCTGCTGAATTATACAAAGTTTTGAAACATATGTAATTTTTCATTGTTTAGTGGTTCTTTCAATTTTTCACTGTGAACTTTATTATTGATCAATGCCTAACATCTAGCTCATATTGTGTACACATATCGGTGAATGGACTCCAATGAATATAGGAACGTGCACTGTTCCATGATTGGCACTTTCTAGTATTTTATACTCTGTAAGTACCACAGACTGAAACATCACTCTAAACACGGAAAACACCACAACACACTCGCAAAACACCACAAGAAACTCTAAAAACACCTACGGATATTCCGCTAAGACGCATACCCCAGATTACCCGCCATTTTACGCCAATGCGAAAGTACACCACTATGCTAACGGTTTTGTCTCGCGCACGCACAGTATTACACTACACACATTCATCACGCTTACACAGCAGCTCCACACCACTAATGCTGCAGCAACATCAAAACACATTGACAGCTCTTCAACACAATGCTTCAAAATAGGTAAAGTATATTCATTTATTAATGTATTATATATTTCATTATTACACACCAAACAGCATTAGCTACCTTACAATTTCATAGCCGTCATTTTTTGACGGGCAATTCGCTAGTATTTATATAGTGACAAAGTAATTGAGGTCAAGAAAGACTATTAGTTCATCAAGTTCAACCTCTCATCTGTTTTTTTTTTATTGTTAATTGTACCATACAAAGGCAAAACAAAATGTCTCATAAGAGGAAAAAAGCTTCTTGGATCAATACCCCTCCTCCAGCATAATACTGTGTGTGATTTTATTAAAAAATATATCCAACTCCTTTTTCACATTTTCAAGTTCCACAGTCTGTGCCAAGTGGGTTTCATTGGATAAGAGGACAGAGTTCTTCACAGTAAGGGCAGTCAAACAGTTTTCCTGACAAAGCCTTATATTGACCTTGTATGTATTTACAGTGCCTTGCAAAAGTATTCACCCCCTTGGCATTTTTCATGTTTTGTTGCCTCACAACCTGGAATTAACATGGAGTGTTTGAGGATTTGCATCATTTAATTTACAGAACATGCTCACAACTTTAAAGATGTTTTTTTTTATTGTGTAGCAAACAACAAATAGGACAAAATAAGAGAAAAAGTCAATGTGCATAATTATTCACCCCCTAAAGTCAATACTTTGTAGAGCCACCTTTTGTGGCAATCACAGCTCCTAGTCGCTTTGTATAAGTCTCTATGAGCTTGCCACATCTTACCATTAGGATTCTTGCCTTATGGTTTGCGCTTGTGAACAGCAATCTTTAAGTCTGACTACAGATTTTCTATTGGATTGAGGTCTGGGCCATTCCAACACATTTACATGTTTCCCCTTAAACCACTCAAGTGTTGCTTTAGCAGTGTGTTTGGGATCATTGTCCTGCTTAAAGGTGAACCTCCGTCCTAGCCTCAAATCACACACAGAGTGGTACAGGTTTTGCTCAAGAATATCCCTTTATTTAGCACCATCCATCTTTCCCTCAACTCTGACCAATTTCCCATTCCCGGCTGCTGAATGATGGTGATGGTGATGGGGAACTGATGGTGTTCTTTGGGTGATGTGATGTTTTCGGTTTGCGCCCGAAAAGTTCAATTTTAGTCCGAAAAGTTCAATTTTAGTCTCATCAGATCAGAGCACCTCCATAGTCTCCCACATGCCTTTTTGCAAACTCAAAACGTGCCATTTTGTTTTTTGCTGAAAGTAATGGCTTTCTTTTGGCCACTCTGCCATAAAGCCAAACTCTATGGAGCGTACGGCTTATTGTCGTCCTATGTACAGATACGCCAGTCTCTGCTGTGGTTACCTTAGGTCTCTGTGCTGCCTCTGATTAATGCCCTCCTTGCCCGGTCTGTGAGTTTTGGTGGCGGGCCATCTTGGCAGGTTTGTGTTGTGCCACGTTCTTTCCATTTGGTTATGATAGATTTGATGGTGCTCCTGGGGATCATCAAAGATTTGGATATTTTTTTATAACCTAACCCTGACTTGTACTTCTCAACAACATTGTCCCTTACTTGTTTGGAGAGTTCCTTGGTCTTCATGGCAGTGTTTGTTTAGTGGTGCCATTTGCTTAGGTGTTGCAGCCTCTGGGGCCTTTCAAAAAATGGGTGTATATGTAATGATGTGACACTTAGATTTCACACAGGTGGACATAATTTCACTAATTATGTGACTTCTGAAGGTAATTGGTTGCACCAGAGCTTTTTATGGGCTTCATAACAAAGGGGGTGAATAATTACGCACATGCCAATCTTCTGTTTTCTATTTCTAAAAAAATGTTTTATGTATATATTTCTCTAATTTCACTTCACCAACTTAGAGTATTGTGTTCTGATACATCACATAACATTCAGATTAACAAAACATTGAACTTAAAGCTGTAATGTAACAAAATAGGTAAAAAGTCAAGGGGGGTGAAAACTTTTGCAAGGCACTGCATATAAGGTACTCATATCCCCACTTAATTGTTTGATTTTTTGTATAAAAGAATATGATAAATTTGGTTGGTCTGTCTTAATGGCTTAGTCCCTCCACCCCCCTTTATTAATTGTTTTGCCTTCTTTGTATTTTGTCCAGATCTAAAATGCCCTTTTTTTAAAGTGGTGCCGAAAATTGTATTCCAAATGAGGGCGTATTAGGAGTTTATATGGTAGCAAAATTATATTTACTTCCCTTGCTTCTATACCCTGATGCTGTTTGGCATTGAGCACTGTTACCTACTCCCAAATCCATTTCCGTCTCCAATACCTCTAGATTTGTTTCACTTAGATTACATTTTTATTTTTCCTTCCAAAATGCATAACTACACATTTATTATTGTTACAGTGGGGGGAAGGTAGTATGCTGATTTTTAACGTTTGTCCGCTGACAAAGAAATTATCAGTCTATAATTTTAATGGTAGGTGTATTTTAACAGTGAGAGACAGAATAACAAAACAAAACAAAAAAAAAACAAGAGAAACGCATGTCAGAAAAGTTATAAATTGAATTGCAGGTCAGTTAAGGGAAATAAGTATTTGATCAGCAAGATTTCTGGCTCCCAGGTGTCTTTTATACAGGTAACAAGCTGTGATTAAGAGCACTCTCTTAAACGGAGTGCTCCTAATCTCAGCTTGTTACCTGTATAAAAGACACCTGTCCACAAATGCAATCAATCAATCAGATTCCAAACTCTCCACCATGGTCAAGACCAAAGAGCTGTCCAAGGATGTCAGGCACAAGATTATAGACCTACACAAGGCTGGAATGAAAAATAACATAACTTTCTGATTTACATATCTTGCACAGCAACATTACTCACCAGTCCTACCTCTAAATCATTAATTATTATGTTAAAAGCAGAGGACTTAATATTGAACTCAGATGAACCCCTTTAGTACAATATAAATGTTCCATTTACAATAGACCATTTTTTTAAAACTAGTTTTCAAACTATTTGCATATACTTACTACAATTCTAGTATCCCTTACTTTGTTCAACAGCCTTCCATGGGGCACTGTATAAAAAGCCTCTGCACAATGCAAAAAGACTACATCCACTGAGTTGCCTTGGTCCAGGTTCCTACTTACCCCCTCAGAGGAACTAATTAGATTTGTTAGACATGACCTATCATTTATAAATCTGTGTCAACTTCTATTTATACACTTTTTCACATTGATGTATTCCTTTATACTGCCAATTAGCACCACTTCCAACAGCTTAACAACTATGGAATTAAGGCTTTACATGTCTATAAGTTCCCTGGAATTGCTCTTACTCCCTTCTTAGATAAATGTATCACATATGCTTTTCTTCAGTTATCTGGTACTGAGCCTGTGGAGAGCCTTGAACAATTATAATAAACTGTATCAATTACCTACCTTTGTGTATATAAAAAAAAGTGTTCATTCTCCCCATCCCCCACTACTTTGTGGGATATTCAACCAAGTGAACAGAATAAACAAACATGTCCAGTGATATATAGATTTTGCTAGTCAAGGGTGAATGATATCTCAGTCAATGACAAGTAAGTTTGACTTTCTAGCCTGGGTACATAAACTTTAATCTTCTGATGATTTATGAAATTGTATTTGACTTTACCTGCTTTGTAAGTCTAGCATTCCATCACCTTCTAACAACGCAGAGTGATGAATTCTATTTACCAGTAATTCATATGCACAGTACATCCGACCTGCATGAGTTCATGCACTACAGACATGGAAGAAAGTAATGATAGATTGAACCTAAGCCATTTAAAATGATGGAGGGAGACTGGTGTGATCATTTCAGTAAATACCTTAGTCTCTAGAGATACTGAAGGGTTGAAAAGTAAAAAGAGATTTAAATGTGAGCATCTTACAAATTCTTTTATATAGTTTTAGTACTCAATAAAAATATTAATTTAACAATGTAAAATTTTGTAATTGAATAGTATGTATCAAATACAGTAGAAGGATCCCAATTAGGATAAAAGAAATCAGAAAGTCTAAATTAGAATATAAAATAGAATATGTGTTTCAAACATTCTGATTGCAGATTCCATTCAGGAACCAGACTAAACAATTTGACTTGTATGTATCACCACATTTGAAATTAGATTCATTGCATTTATTGTGAGATCATTATCACGATAATAATTTACAATATAATACTACAGAAAATGAATGCATTCCTATATAATGTACATATACATGTACATACATATATAAATATATATATATATATATATGCACACACAAATATATATATATATATATATATATATATATATAAAGTGCCTTGCAAAAGTATTCACCCCCCTTGACTTTTTACCTATTTTGCTACATTACAACCTTAAGATCAATGTTTTGTTAATCTGAATTTTATGGGATGGATCAGAACACAATAGTCTAAGTTGGTGAAGTGAAATGAGAAAAATATATACATAAAACTATTTTTTAGAAATAGAAAACAGAAAATTGGCCTTCAGAAGTCACATAATTAGTGTGCAATCTAAGTGTCACATGATCTGTCATTACATAAACACACCTTTTTTGAAAGTCCCCAGAGGCAGCAACACCTAAGCAAAAGGCACCACTAACCAAAAACACTGCCATGAAGACCAAGGAACTCTACAAACAAGTAAGGGACAATGTTGTTGAGAAGTACAAGTCCGGGTTTGGGTATCATAGAGTTGGGCTTTATGGCAGAGTGGCTAGTAGAAATTACTCCCCAAATTTATGGAGGAAGGTGCTCTGGTCTGATGAGACTAAAATTTAACTTTTCTGCCATCAAAGAAAACTCTATGTCTGGCGCAAACCCAACACATCATATCACACAAAGAACACCATCCCCATAGTGAAACATGGTGGTGGCAGCATCATGCTGTGGGGATGTTTTTCAGCAGCCGGGACTGGGAAACTGGTCAGAGTTGAGGGAAAGATGGATGGTGCTAAATAAAGGGATATTCTTGAGCAAAACCTGTACCACTCTGTGTGTGATTTGAGGCTAGGATGGAGGTTCACCTCCCAGTAGGACAATGACCCCAAACACACTGCTAAAGCAACACTTGAGTGGTTTAAGGGGAAACATGTAAATGTGTTGGAATGGCCTAGTCAAAGGCCAGACCTCAATCCAATAGAAAATCTGTGGTCAGACTTGCTGTTCACAAGCGCAAACCATCCAACTTGAAGGAGCTGGAGCAGTTTTGCACGGAGGAATGGGCAAAAATCCCAGTGGTAAGATGTGGAAAGCTCATAGAGACTTATCCAAAGTGACTTGGAACAGTGACTGCCACAAAAATTGGCTCTACAAAGTATTGACTTTAGGGAGGTAAAAAGTTATGCACATTGACTTTTTCTGTTATTTTGTTGTTTGCTTCACAATAAAAATAAAAAAATAAAAAAAAACAGCTTCAAAGTTGTGGGCATGTTCTGTAAATTAAATGATGCAAATCCTCAAACAATCCATGTTAATTCCAGGTTGTGAGGCAACAAAACACAAAAAATGCCAAGGGGGTAAATACTTTTGCAAGACACTGTGGGCCTCATTCTATTATCGGCCGCAGCCGCTGCGGGGCCGCAAGGACCGGCCGCAAGCTATTCTGCTATTCTATTCCCTTACGGCCGTAGGCTCCGGCAGGCTTGCGGCCGGTGCCTTGCTATCTCTTGCGGCCGATCGCGCCGGAGGAAAGCCTTTGATCTAAAACGGCCGCAAGAGATTTGCAATTCAATTGCTCCGGGAAACCTCTCTGCAAGGCTAAAAACGAGCCGCAGTTACTTGCAGGAAAAAGGTCTCGCTAGCACCAATTAAGCACATAAAATAGCTCAAATAAAGCCATCCTGCACTTTGAGAAGACTATAAAGGGATTTTAGGTGTTAGAAAAAATAGCACATAATTATCCTGTACTCAAATCCGTAAAATATTTCATTTTTAATATCCGTAAAATATACATGTAAAAAGTCCAGAGTGCTTGGAGCACCTCAGACACGCCCACGCCGCAGCCGGCAAATAAACAGTTAATTTGAACTCGGGTTTGGGCAGATGTGCAAGCTTGAGAGTGGGTTCCTTTTATTCCTCATGTCCCCCAATATGATCCCTAGCATTTACAGAGCTGTACAGTGCAGGCTTGAATTTATTTTTCAGTTTTTATATTTCACAGTTTACGGCCGGTTCAAAGATATGCGGCCGGCCGTAAAAGGAGATCCTTGCGGGGCCGTATAATAGAATCGCGAGTTAACTGAACCCTCGCAAGGAATCGCAGCCTTACGGCCGATTTACGGCCGATAATAGAATGAGGCCCTGTATATATATATATATATATATATATATATATATATATACACGCACCCCTTTCATATATCTTTAATGGAATTAGTCTGTTTTGCTTTTTGACTTGAAAAGAGAGTTTTTTCTCTAAACCTAAATTATCTCTTTAACTAAATTACATGTTGGTCAAGTAAAAAAAGTATCAATGTATACTGCAATTTTTTTATTCTTAATATATAATATAATATATCCAACTCAAATGTCTAGAACAGGACAAGAAATAATCATATACATATTTTTTCAGTAATTATGTCCTTCTCTAATGTTCTTGTTTGCCGTTTTCCTCTTTTCCTCCTCCCATCTCTTAACTCCTACTCTCTAACCTACCCTCTACCCAGAATGAAAAAAACCTAAAGTAGTAGTGGTGGGTTAAATTCTTACCATTTAGTGGAAATTACATGTTACACTGTTGATTTCTCTTAGATGATGTTAGTTATAGATGAAACTTGAGAACAGATTTTACTAATTGTCTTTTTAATGTATTTAGCCTATACAATTTATCACTTACTTATTTCACACTGTATTAGCAAAAACTTTGCGAAGGAGGTAGCAAAAGCATTCATTAAGTTGTAGATTCTCTACGCCTGTTGATGAGAAACCTGAAGATAAAATGGCTGCAGTTGGCAATCCCAAAGTGGCCAGAGAAACCTGTTTCATGGTGGACAATATGAAACCTTAAACTATCTGAATGTACTGTTTCCTTGTACTTCACCAGTATATGGGAAATTGTGATGAACACAATAAATATTTGTAATCTATGTACTCTTTTGAAATCACAAAAAAAAAAATCAGTTCACATTGAATATTAACCAATATGGTATTTGTACCCACTAAGTAATAAAAGATGAATAGAGGGCACAGAAATAGCATGAAATGCTGATTAAGCTAGTAATAAATAACCACCTGTTCTTCCTATACAGCAAGCAATGTAATTCAAATTATGTTTTGTACAATCTACTTTTACAAATTCACTTACAAAAAATAAATAAAACTGCTTTCATGTACAAAGATGAATCTTCACTGTGAAATCATTTGCTGTAACAGGGCCATTCAAAAAAAACACTGTTCAAACAGTGATCAGAATCAATGATATCTGTGTTTGTAAATTATCTCTTGTACCTTGAGCATAGCAGGAAATCAAAGTAATTTATACACAGTATACATTCCATCTATGTAATGTTGACTCATATTTAGGAAATGTGTTGCTTTTACTAATGACTGACTGTAAGATCATGTATATTTCCTAATAAATATCTTATTTGTAGAATAATATTGCAATGGAAAATCACTATAATATACATATATAGGAGGAAACCTTGGCTATAGATAAGGACTCTCCAGTTTTGTAGAAGAAACACATATCCACAAATTGACATTCTACTCCAAAAACCAGTCATGATACGAAAACACAGAGGCCTCTGATTTTCTTCACTCTATTCACAATGACGGCACGTACAACAGAATAGTATACACAATATCTGCTGCTGGCAACAATTATATAAACATCATATCTTTTTATTGTAGTCCTACATACAGGAAATGGTATATTCCATTACTACTCTCTAGAAAATTATACAGTCCACCGACACCCATTTCTATGCCAATAACGATTATTTATATTTGTGAGCCAATTAACAAGCAAACATGTACATAACACGCATCAAAAGCATGTATGATATATGTTATTGAAATCAGTGTGCAGATCACCTTATTTTTACAATGAATACACAGTAAACACCTTATCTACAACCTTTGCTTGGCATTCTCAGAGGATAATGTGTGATGGGTTAGAGGTGTTATTGTCTCCTAGTGAAAATTGCTGAATTAGAGAAAGGCATAAGTAACTGTTTCAGAGTTTACATTTTTAGCCAAATACTAAGGGTACTACAAAGGTAATAAATGCTATATATTTATATATACTACATAATGTATGGATTTTTTTGCCAGCTATCAATGACAACAAACATCAGTATCAGTATCCAGTGTGCTAAGTAGGTTCAAGGGTTTTTCTAGCAATAAAAGATTTGTGTGGAATCTTGAAAATGCAAATTGTGGATATTAGCGATGCTACAAAACATACAGTGTGCATGTTGCTCTACAAGACTTACATACATATCTTCAAATAAGTAAAAAAAAATATGAATTAAAGCTGAATACTGGACTGTGTAATTTAGATAACATGATGAATTATTTTACTGTCAAAATGTCCTTACAGCAAAGTGTGTGATTGAATATTCTCACCAGTGTTAGCCTCGTCAAATCGTCAAGGTGAATTAATTAGAGAAGCTTGCAGAGAACCCTTGGTAATGGAACTATAGAGACTCTGAGAGAAATCCAATAGTTTAACACCTTAAAACATTTGGTCCAGTGTCTTATGTAACAGCTATAAAATGTGCACTTGATTACCGTAACCAGACTGCTGTCTAAGGCCTCAGTCACATTAGACATGCTAAAATACTCACAAAGGAAATTTTGCCTAGCGAGTGTTAACTGAAGCTAATTACAGACCCTATGACATTGCAGCTGGCTCACTAACTGTAATGCTTCCTAATGGCTCGACCACATAATAAAGTATCTCACTACCAAATTGCTTGCTAAACCTAACCAGCCAATTGGAATACAGTTAAATAACACATGCATGATAAACTAATGTAACCATAATACTAGCCTAGGTAGCTACTTTTAGGTTATTGTCCCTCCACCCCAAGGAACCTTGGGAAGAATGTTGTTGAGGGGTGTCTAATTATTAAATATATAAGTTCAAACTAGCGACTTGCCCGTAAAAAAAATATTTAAAGCCTTGCAATGCTATCTGCAAAATGCGAGGATATGGCCCCTCTGAACACCTTCGGTACTCATTGCGAGCCTCTAACCCTGTGTACTTTATATGCCTGTGTAGTTTAGGGGCTACTGCTTTGGGTTAAGTGTTACTGCTTTGTATTAAGTGTTACTGTTTTGCATTAAGTCTTAGTGCTTAGAGCCCCTATTTACATCCTTCGGCCTCGTTTTACATCATTCAGCCTCGTTTTCATCGTGTTTATGTTTTTTTCGGGAGCCATTTTTTTTTTCATTTCAGCGATTTCGAATTTAAAAAAAGGCAAAATATGCCTCAAATTAACTTGAAACCTCACTCACAGGCTCCCTGGCTCCCCCTGTGCTGTATGTGAGTGTGTAAGTGAATTTGAGGCCTATTTGTGTGTTTTTTTCATGTTTTCCCTGTTTGGTGGTGGGCCATTGTAGCCTAAGTCCCACGTGCCTCAATTCCTTGACTCATTTCGCGAGGCTCACAGTGCAATGATCGTTTTCGGTGCTCATTGCAGGCTAGGTCCCGCAACTGCTCGCCTTGCTTTGTGAGGCTCGCAGTGCAATGATCGCCTTCGGTGCCCATTGCAGTTTAAGTCCCGCAGGGTGCCTCAGTGGCTCGCAGTTGCAGCCCTACGGGCCGCAAGCATGACAACAACTCGAAGATTGACAACTATTATATGTGATGGGGATAAGTATTCATAAATGCTCCTGCAGTAAATTTCCTTGTAAAGGAAATTGTGTCAGGGAAGCATTAGCAAGTGGCCAGAGTGTACTTTATTTTTTGAACCTTAGTAAGTTTTAGTAAGTGAAACTTAGGTTAGATTATTAGGTCCAATGTGATGACTGGACTCTATTTGCACTCACCACTAATGGGTAATGAGGAGCTGTTGATAAAAAGATCTTGCCATGCAACTCAACATGTACTCACGATGCTGTGTAGCAAGTGAAATGTGAGTGCTCCCATATCTGTGTGATTTGTCTGAGTTACAAATTAATGTGGCTAATGTCATCTAACCCTAGGTAAGCTAGAGAAAGAAGGAAAGTTAGAAGTGTTGCAATCTAGACATATAAAGCCATTAGGAAATTGCTTACATTATTTACTTCATCAAAATGACAGCCCTAAAGATGATAGTATTGTGTGTGTAGAGAAAGAAAGAGTAACCCTGATTCCATATTAATTTTTACTATAAGACATTAATAGCTAGCAGCTCTTACCATCTGAATCATGATGTAAAAAAAGTCAAGTGTTGGTAATGTTACATAAATTCCTGACAAAGAGCCTCATTCAATTGGCCGAATTTGAGATCCGGAGCCCTGTAAGTAAGCTTGAAGTCAAATTTGCTATTCAATTGGCTGGCGTCTTTTAGCGAGGCTCTGATAAGGTTACGACTTACGACCTTGAAAAAATGACGGCCGTCAAACTCGTAACTTAAACCATCCAGAAGGCTTTGTGTCAATTTTGCAAATCGCTATTCAATTGCTCCAATTCCTCAAGCTCGCAAACTTAGCCACACTCGTAAACCTCAAATAAAGGAGAAAATCCTACATGTTAAACACCAATTCGTAGCACTGTAAATGCAAATAAAACAGTAGTCCTGCACTGTAAATTACGGGGAGAGCGATGAAAGACGTTAGAATTAATTGCACAATAGTCTCAAGCTGGCAAAATTGCAGGAAATAAGTTTTATTTTTATGTGTAATTTCTGGGTTAAATGATATTGGGTATCAATGAGTTAATATCATATCAGGCCACCCATATGGACTAGAACAGTATTGGCATTAATTTTCATAATTCTTAATTTTCAAGTGTCTGATCGCATATCGAACCCTGAACCTGATTGATTGACATGTAACCCCCATGTTTTACTGTCGTAATTATGGCAGTCTCATTTTCTATTGTCTGATTCAAAACGGGCGGTTACGGGCTTGGTGAATTGATACAGATCCCGTGCACAACTGCTCCGAAATAGTGCATGGTTTACGGAGCTGGCTTCAAGATCACAACTCGCGACCTGGAGCAACTGAATAGCCTCGGAAACGGAGGGGAACGGGAGCCCACAACTCAATCGCAGACATGCGGCCGTCGACGAGCAAGTTACCGGCTTGGAATTTAATGTGGCTCAATGTTATTTAGTATTGACCACCCCACTTGGGGTACCAAAACTGATGAATTAGAGTGAATGCTCTTTATAGTTCACCCTATAATGATACATTTCTTAAAGAAATCTAGCCACTGTTGATATTAAATTCTTCAGCCCTATTAAAACCAAAGTAGGTTAAACTTTGTTAGCATTTATGTTTAAGCTTTAATATACCCTTGCAGTAATAACCATCCTTGGTGAATATAAAGCTAGTCTTATCCAGTGGCTCTTTAGCAAACTTAGCCTTAACAAGTGGCTATTGATTGAAAGGGCATCAGAGACTGAGTTCAACACTAAAAATTCAAATAAATCACCAAGAATACAGATTGTTGTCTATTACTAGATCCCTAAGTGGTGCCTGGTAGATCTTAAAGTGACAAAAAACACACCACATACAGCCAGCAAAAAACCTTTTGATAACCTTCACTCTAAATATGTATTTTCTTTATATTATTGATTTCCTACCCTGTTCCCAAAATGTTACTATCCATATTTTACACATTTATGATACTACAAGCAAGCATCAATGTGCTGGTCCTTGGCAGGGCCCATGTGTTGTTATCACATTATTAAATAATAAAAAAAAAAAAGGGCAAAATATTGTCAAGAGAAGAGACTAGCTAGAATGGCCAGTGAATGGATCCCATAGGTTAGGTCCTCTCCTCTGCAGTTTTCTGTATATCAGTGCTAGGGGTATTCCTGTAAGGAAGCTTCTTCAGGATCTGGGGAAAGCAGGGATCTAGCAACCTGGAGAAGATTTTGAGGGAAGGAGGCATGACCGTGGCTTGAAGGGGGACCAAGGAGGAGGAAGTTAGGGAGGAGCTGGGACACTCAGTCCTTTTTATGGTTAGTAGGCAAACTGTTGCATCTCTCCGGTCAGTCGTAAAGGTGGCGGCATTTCGTCATCAAAGGCTCTGGCATCTGAACCCTGTAAAGTTGGTAATGTGACCTATAGTTGGTTTATCATGTTTAAAAAATTTAATAAAGTGGCTGTGGCCTAATTTCTCCAAGTAATGTTTCACGGTAATATATTGGTGGGAGAGGTGGTGGTAAATTGGGCAGTGATTAAAAAAGCTATTTTCCACCCCTCAGAAATACAGTTGACATGAATGTATTCTTTCAAAATGCATGCAATGCATTTTATTGAAACACAAATGACTTATATTCATGGTACAGGGTGGAGTCATAATATGAAATATGGCAGGTGTCGTGAGCTGGCTTGGTGGGTAAATAAGGTGATGTGTAGGCATTCTGCAAAGGTATCAACTATCCTTGTTATGGGTAAAACGTGCAATTTATCCGACTTTGAAAAGGGGAAGGCCATGGGTGGCAGTATTTCTGAAACAGTGTAGTTTGTAAACTGTTCGTGTGCGGCTGTGGTTAAAGTGTACCGCGACTAGACAAACAGCACCATTGAGAATAATTCAAACTACAGAGCACCACGTGCCATTGATGTCAGAGGTTAATGTCAGATGCAAAGGTGTGTGAGGGCCAACCGACACAGTTGAGTCATTCACTGTCATAATGAACCAGGGGGCTACCAAACGTGTCTCTAAAAAGACAGTACAGTGAACCCTATTGCGTATGGGGCTCCAATAAAAATGGCTGGTCACTGCACCAATGCTGATTCTGATAAGTCCCATTTTCTGCTGCATCAACTGACATTTTTTTTCTAGACAAATTCCTTTCATGAATACTTCCAGTCACACAAAAACACCCTTTCTTAGATTAACTTACTTTTGACAAACCCCTTACTGTACCTATCCTAAGTAAGACTGCACAAGCCTCTTTTCAGGTGCTGCCTCATTGTGATGAACTAGAGCTTGCAACCTCATTGTGATGAGCTACAGTCTACAGCCTCATTGTGATGCCAGAGAGCCTCTTAACTCTTGCCTGGATGGTGTCGGGCATCAGGCTTTTTCCAGCATCTGGCTCCTATATATGCCTATGATTTATCTTCCATATTGCTTTCCAGCTTTGTGACATTTAGGTATCTAATACTAGTAGCTAAAGAAAAATGATAATGAGAAATAATAATATTTTATGTTTATATTGTGGGTGAGGAATTATTTTATTAAGAGGACTAAGGTCCAGGTGTAGATTTAAGTAGGCAAGAAGTTTCCACTTCTCCTGACTTGGATAAAATTGAAATAAGATGATCAAAGCTCTTTTTTGCCCCTCTAATAAACATCAAAGACTAGCTTAGTTACCCCTAAAACAATGAAAAAGCAGTATACAAATCCTGACTTTCTACCCCTAGATTTGCTACCTTCAATATGCCTGAATATTTCATCAAGCATAATTTAGTAGGAATGTTGGACAGTGAGATCTAAGACAGTACAAGGTTGAAAAGGAGATGCCTGTCTAATCAAATTATAATCATTTTATGTTTCAAGAGATGATGGCTTTAATGGAAAAATTGTGAAGCCTAAATAATTAAGTGAAGAAAGATTCAGCTGGAATATGTTGTCACCTCTGCCTTGGACAGAAGCTGCTTCTATAATACACCGAATCATTACACAGAATTTGTTTCTTGTTATTAAGAAGAGATCTGCTGTGTTTTTACTCATAATGTTAGCAAGTGCAAATCATTTTATTAGTTTTAACTAATTAAATTAATTCAACATCACATTTCCCTGCAGTCTTTCAATTAATTTACTCTCCAGTGTCAGAATTTTAGATGTAAACAAAATCATTTATATTTATGCATGCATGAAATTAAGGACTGCAGCAAGCGGTATAATCATATATTTAATATTTCCAAAGACGGCAAATTATGAAAGAAGCATATTTAAATGATATCTCAAAAACTGTTATTATTAAATGATATGTATTCAGTACATATCTCTTCATTTTTTTTCAATGGGCATATAAATGGCAGAATTATGTAATGCATAACTTTAGTTTAGAGTAATAATATATGAGAACTGAATAAGAGTTTGCAAGTTTTCCACAGTACAAATATATACAGCCTTATTAAATTGCCATTCAGCAAATTTAAAAGGGCTCTATTTAAGCACATAGCATATTTTTTTTTACAGACGTTTTTAGTTAGTAAGACCTTGCTTTTGGATAGAAGTTCACTAACTAAAAACTTCTGTAAAAAAAATATGCTGTGTGCTTAAATAGAGCCCTATTCAATTTGCAGAATCGTAATTTAATAAGGCTGATAATAGTTTAGAGCAGGGATACCCAATTATTAAAAAAACTAAAGCCATGGTCCAGAATTCAAATTGTTTTATGAATGCACATATTTCAACATAATAACATATAAAAGGGCTCAGAAAGGTCTTTTACATAGTAAATGATATTTAGAAAAAACGCCAATTAACTGATAGCGTATTTATAAACTTAGAGTCGTCAAATAAGATATATATTAAATCTGAAGATGCAGTGAAGATGCGTAACAAAAGGTCTGGAGGTCCTGATCTGCCACAAGATCCGCCTACTGACTACAGCTGATTTAGAAGACATATTTGGGGCAGAAGTCAAAAGCTGAAAATCTGGGAAGACAATGATAAGAATGAAAAATAGATGCTATCCATAAAAGTGGAAAACAGGAATACATACATACATACAGTAGAGTCTCGGTTATCCAGCACGCACGTGGATTCGTAGATGCCGGATAAATGGTGTTTCTGGTTGCTTGAGAGTTACTATTAAAAGAGGCCTAGATAAGCTGCACATAGGATGCTCTGCTATATTTTGTCAGTGAGCGCTGTTTTAGCAGCAGAAGCTTTCACTCCTCACTTACACACAGGTGGCTGGAGGGTGCGGTGCTGAACCTGGGGAATGTAACGCCAACACTGCACTTGCTCAGTCACTCGTGCCTTTCTGCTTCCAGACATACAGTGGATGCAATCTAGGTGTCTGTGAGCACTTTGTGGAATGACAACCTGGCTCCTGGTATTTGTTGAGCCCTGTAAAATTATTTTTTCATTTAAAGTACAGTATTCAACTTTTTTTCTGCTTGCTTTAGAGTTCTGGTTGCTTGAGTTCTGGTTAACTGATAATCTACTGTATATATATATATATATATATATATATATATATATATATATATATATACTGTATATATATATATATATATATATATATACTGTATATATATATATATATATACATACATACACACACTAAATGGTGATGTGTTGAAGGGATTGTGAAGATGATAAAGTGGTATGGAACTTACCAAAAACGGCTGTGCAACATGCACATATAGACTGATTAAATTGAGTAGTGCCTGGTATAACTCTTTAAACCCTCCCACATGCACCTACATGGATAAGAAACATGGCACAGTGTCAATGAGCCACAGCCAATCACATGCAGTAAATGGAGCTATGTGAGATATCCTCTAGGATAGACAAGGAACCACATGGTCCAGCAATAAGAGCTTTCTTTCTGTCTTTCTTTAGCTTCAGAGTGTGATGCATAGATTGCTATTTTCGTATTGTTAGCCTAGGTGTAATATATTATAATTCACTAATATTTTGTCTACCGAATCTGAAAAAAACAGGTCCAGTGAGAGAAAAAAATACAAAAAAAGTGTTCTTATTGTTTTGTCTTCTTTCTCTAACTGGACCTGTTGTTTTCAGATTCAGTATATTAGTGAATTGTGATGCATAGATACTTTGTCATTTATCCTGTGCCCTCTCTGCATGCTTTGCAAGAGGTAATATATAACCACTAGCCACTTGCCCGTCAAAAATGATGGCATAATATTTGCAAGCCTCGCAATGCTGTTGTTTGCCACACAATGCGAGCCTCACTATGCACAGCTTCTCTCTCTCTGTCCCTCCTTCTGTGTCCTCTCCCTCCCTCTTCTCTCCTTCTCTTTCCTCTCTGCGAGCCTCACAGTGAGCACCTTCTGCACCCATTGCAGGCCTCGCAATGAGTGCCCTTGATGCCCTTTGCAGGCTTCCAGTCACAAATGACAAGATAATATTTGACTTTATCACCCCCCCCCGTATCTCTTCCCCCACTCCCTACCCTGTGTTTCTTTCCTCCCTCCCCTGTGTATCTTTCCCCCCTCCCCTGTGTCTCTTCCCCTCCCTCCCCTGTGTCTCTTTCCCCCTCTACCTACCCTGTGTCTCTTTTCTCCCTCCCCTGTGTCTCTTCCCCCTCCCTCCCCTATGTCTCTTTCCACTCTCTCCCTCCCCTGTGTCTCTTTCCCTTCTCCCTCCCATGTGTCTCTTTGCGCCCTCTCCCTCCCATGTGTCTCTCCCCCTCCCCGTGTCTCTTTGCCGCGCTCTCCCTCCCCTGTGTCTCTATCCCCCCCTCTCTCACCCCTGTGTCTCTTTCCCCCCACTCCCTTCCCTGTGTTTCTTTCCCCTTCCCCTGTGTCTCTTCCCCCTCCCTCGCCTGTGTCTCTTACACCCTATCCCTCCGCTGTGTCTCTTCCCTCCTGTCCCTGTGTCTTTTCCCCCCTCTCTCCCCTGCGTCTCTTTCACCCCTCTCCCTCCCCTGTGTCTCTTTGCCCCAACTCCCTCTCCTCTGTCTCTTTCACCACTTTCTCTCCCTTGTGTCTCTTTCTCATTTGCTGCCTTTTTCCATAAACCAACCAATGAGGTATTATGTGAGCTTGCTCATATGCTAGAAATAAAGCGGTTTATTTACAACTGGAAATAATACAGTTTTCAATTTTAAAATTAAGTAACTTATTGCTATACATAAATGGACATTGAAGTAATAGAGAAAGTTGGTAGATTAGCACTTATTCATGTTGATGTATAAGGCATATGATGGAATGAATCACTAGAGATATGAGAAATTATAAAACGTAACCTTTTAGCAAAGTAATATAACCCGTATTACTCTTCTAATTATGAGTGATTTTAGTTATTTAGGATAATATATATTATACACCAAGCTGAGTGAGTGCTAGTTATTTACCACATTTTTCATTTCATTCATAATATTATCTAATTTATTTTGATGACAGTAAAAAATCCGGTTAAATATCAATTTTTTATGCAGTTCCTATTTTTTCTGTAGGATTTCTTTATGTATAGCCAGGGCTGGCTTTCTCATTAGGACATTTAAAATTAGAGGTGCTCAATCTGAGAACGGACAACACCTAAAAGTGGTGCTGAATCACTGTATAGGGTATAGATCTATAGATATAGGAAGGTGAGTGCAAGAAAAGTGCAAAAGACCACCATTGAGATATTTACAACAAAGTAATTGTTTATTAACCCCACATCTAGCAGTGTAAATTGCAGGGTAGTTCTGATATTAAAATGCTGAATCAAACAGCAGTATTTGGGGTAATTTAAAGGGGTAAAATAATGAATGATGACATTTCTACATACAGCAAAGATATATATTTACTAGCAACTTTCCCTTCAAAAATTACGGCAAAAATATGTGAAGCTCCGCAATGCTGTTGTTTGCAACACAATGCAAAGCTTCCCCCCCCCCAACTTGTGGGCCTCATGATGAGCACCTTTGGCGCTCATCGCGGGCCATTGCAAGCTTCTCCCCCCTCTACTTTACAGGCTTTGCGATGATCTGTGACAGCGCTCATTGTGAGCCCTCAGCAAACCCACAACTTGCGGGCTGAAGGCGCCCATTGCAAGCCTCGCAATGAGCGCCTTCAGAGATTATTGCGCATGCACAAGCATTACCAACAAACTTGCAATTTCGACAACTATATATATATGATAGTGTTTCTTTCACTGTGTTTTTAACATTTTAAATGACTAGGCATGCCTATTCTTAGCAATAAAATAAAGATATATACGCAAGTCTTAATCATTGACTTATTATTGGTGGTTGAAAAATAAAGAATTATAAGAAAGCCCTTTGAGAGCCAGTGTAGACACTTTCTATCTTAAACCTATTTTTTTGTTCACTATTAATTAATATTGAAAATGCATGAACAAAGAGCAGAACAAATCTTTAGCCAGAAAATAAAAGTATAAAATACTGATTCCCTCATTAATGCTCACTGCTGATGATGCTACTTTCCCTATAACTTGGAATTAAGGCTTTGTCCTCATGAAAACATTGTGCTAAATGTATAAATAAACAGAGTACCTAAATGAGTCCTGTACATACCATACACACATATCAAGTTGTTTTTTAAAGAACATTAAAAACTGCATGTATATTTTTTAGTAGTATTTACAGTATGCTAATGATGTGGCTCCAGCATACTGATTTGTGACACAGTAGGCTAATTTGTTTATGTAATGGAGACTGTGATCTATGCCACTGTGATACTATTATCATACTCAAACCACACATTAAGAGTAATTTACTGTAGAACATGACTAGTGGAATGCATTACCAGCTTTTGCTTTCAGAAGTTTAACATAAAGATTCATGGATGTTGGAGCCAAAAAAAATTTGGGAGGGGGGGATAATTCAACTCTACTCACAGGACAGGAAGCAGGGGCGAATCTACCAACCTGCTCTGTGGGGTGGGGTGGGGTGGGGGGTGGCATTGCTGCAGTGCACCTCCAGACTTTTTTATTTATTTGCTTAAATTCTCAATGCCCCTGCCCCCCATTATATTTATACTAGCGACTTGCCCGTCAAAAATGACGGCAACAAAATTTGAAGCCTGGCAATACTGTTTGTCCCACAATGCAATGTTCTCCCCCGTCTAACTTGTGGGCCTCGCCAACCCACAACTTTCGTGCCCTGCAATGAGCGCTGAAGGTGCTCATTGCAAGCCTCTCCCCCCTCTACTTTCCGGGACTCATGATGAGC